>JACEEZ010001287.1:660296-665296 GCA_016584305.1 Chionoecetes opilio
GGACGCGATCGGGTAGTTGACCGAGCGATGTTATGGCACTTGATATATTATATTTAGTATGTGTATGATGAAACATGGCTGCGTTCACTAGGGTTTCTCCGCGCTATACGTATTTCTGATCTCCTACTGAACGATTCACAACACACTATGCTACCAAGGTAGCAGCTGTCAAAATGTATCGCTGTGGCTCTTCTTATTCTCGCAGAATAACTTGTTGATGCCCCTGTATTTGATGCAGCATAAGTTATAACAGCAGGAAATTAAATATTAAGGAGGCAAAAAGAGGAGAGAGAAGAGGAAAGGCTTTTTTTAGCGTTTGTTTACATACCTTATTGTGGCGCGAGCTGGCAACCCAGCGGCAAACCAACCCCTCGAGTCGGTGTGCGGGAGAGAAAACTGAATCGCAATTCATTTTTCTGTAAGGCGTACAGTAGCATTTTGTAGCGTACGAAATGCCTTAGTGAACGCACCCCATATGTTAGCAGCATGTAGTCATGTTAGAGGTGTATGTACGTGTGTCTGCCTCTTTTAGCAACACAGCTGTTATTGTGTTGCTCGGACAGACATTACCTCTTTGATAATGTTGACATTGACATAATGGTGTTGTTCCGCTGCTGCTGCTTGCATTCTTGAGAATGCATAGTCAGTGTTTTGTGTGTGCCTGTGGTTAATTGCCACTTATCTTAGATGATAAGCTATGCACGCAGAAACAGACAAAATTAACGTTGGGTGTGTTTGTGTCATCGCCATGTGAACAGCGAGCGGAGCTTCTCATTTCAAGCACTCAGCAGTTCCTGGATAAACAGCTTTCAAGAAAGTAACCTTCCTTTATAACGCGCCAATGAGGGGACGGAAAGGCAAAAGAGGGGGAGACTCCAGACCAGGCGCTCCTAAGCTTAGACTCCATGAGAGTCTGAGTGTGTACTCACCTGTGAGTGAGTACTTGTCACGATATTAATTGTTCTGGCCTGTCTACTAAGACTTAAGCTTCTTTGGCTGCTTGTAAAGAACCTGTGACTTTATATTATAAACATAACCTTATAAGTGTAGCTATATATATATATATATATATATATATATATATATATATATATAGTAATACAATGTATATCTATAATAATAGTATTGTCTCACTCGGGTTAAACGCTGTTTTAGCAAGAGATGAGATGTGAGATTTCAGTTCAGATTTTTAGGAAAGGACAGTCCAAGAATGTTCATTGTAGAAGAAGGAGATAGTTGAGTGTCTTTGAAGAAGAGGGGATAGTTATCTGGTAGTTTTTGTCGAGTACATTAGGGTGCCGCATAGAACATGTTCGTATAGAACGTTTCCATAATAGAACGAATGACCTAAAATATTATTCCAAATTTTTTGTTAGGAACGAATGTGATCATATAGAACGATTCCCCAATCAAAGTAGGGCAAATCCGAAGAGTTCTGATATAGAGCGCCGAAATTTCGTCCACCAACAACATTGACGCACAACTCTAATAGTAATACAGTAATCTCCCGTTTTTCCGTCGTTCTAATATCCGTCGTGCGACATTATCCGGCGCCAGCAATTCGGCTGTATCAAAACACTATCCATGCATGGGATGCATTATCCGGCGCGATATACACTAAACGTCTTTTCGTCGGATAATTTGGTGCGCATTTGGCTCGTAAACGGAGTGAGTTGCGGTGTACAACGCTGACGAAACTGGTCTATACTTTCGGTTTTTACCCAGTAATACCTTGGCCAATGAGAAGGGAAGTGGGAAACCTGGCCCCCAGCTTTCCAAAACACGTTTTGTCTGCTATGTGTTGTGCCAACGCAACAGGTAGCCATCGCCTGCCTATTATTATTATTATTATTATTATTATTAATAATAAGGTATTAATGTTTTAAATATTGTTAGTCATACTGTTCTAGCCATTATTATTATTATTATAGTTTATTATTACTGGTATCATCATTTTCGCTGGATATTATTGGGTTCGTAGGCGCCGGAGGGACCTGGGGTCCCAGCAAACATTGTCATGACGGGCCGGCATAAAATTAGTGTCGGTAAATCACAAACGGCATATTGGCATTGAGTCGGCAAAACCGAAAATGAAGTTATCGGCCGGGCTGCGGACCGACAACTTGTGCGTACATTTTTGCACCCGGGTCTGTGTCGGTTACGTTACGTTCCTGTGTCAGATCTGTGTCAGCAATCCGTAACCAAACTATTCCCACTACTGAGCCACAAACGGGCCGACACTAGCATCTAAATCGTGCCATAAGCGGGCCAACACAGCAACTGAATCGTGCCACAAGCAGGCTGATTTAGAAATCCAAATAGTGCCATAAGAGGGCCAACACAGCAACTGAATCGTGTCACAAGCAGGCTGATTTAGCATCCAAATAGTGCCATAAGAGGGCCAAACACAGCAACTGAATCGTGCCACAAGCAGGCTGATTTAGCATCCAAATAGTCCCATAAGAGGCCTACACAGCAACTGAATTCGTGCCACAAGTAGGGCGATTTAGCATCCAAATAGTGCCACAAGCAGGCCGACTTAACATTTGAATAGTGCCACAAGCAGACCGACTTAGCATTTGAATAGTGCCACAAGTGGGCCAATATAGCAACTAAAACAGTGCCACAAGCAGGCCGACAAAGCAATTGAATCGTTTTACCGTTCCTAATGCCGGTGTAGCACGCCGATTAGCTAACCCGCCCGTATAGCTACTACGCACGTACGGCAGATGACGTCACACAGGAAAACATTGGCCACCCCTCCTGGACCAAAACATTATCGTCAGTTCGCTTATTTAACCTAAATAAAATATGTCCTACAAAACTTAACTCCAAACCTATCCAAATTTAAAACCAAACTAAATCAAACCTAAACCAAACCTTAACTTAACCAAAATTTAAACATTATTTTTATATGATAATAAAAAGGAGTATTAGGTTACTTAAGTTTGATTAGGTTAAGTTAAGGCTTGGTTTAGATTTGATTTAGGTTTGGTTATGTTTAAGATAGGTTTGGGTTAAGTTTTGTAGACTTATTTAGGTTAAATAACGAATCTGATGATAATGTTCTGGTCCTGGAGGCGTGGCCAATGTTTTCCTGTGTGACGTCATTTGCAGCGTGTGCGTAGTCGCGGCAGGGTAGCTTATCCGGGCAGGGCAGCTAGTCGGCGCGCTACACCGCCCACTTTTAAATGAACACAGGTTTGTGAATGGAAAAAACCTGTTGCCAGGATTAAAATGGGTTCTCAACTCTTACAGTAGAGCTAAGGACCAATATAGTGAAACCCAAAAATAGAAATTATCACTGTTACTTCAAATCAAGCCATGATCATCAGTCTCGGCTGCAGTATATCAGTCTTGCCTGTGGTGAGGCAGTCTGGCACTGGCAGTCAGCAATTCAATCACAATGTGTGCCCTAATGGTACACCATCAGGCTGCAAAAGTAAAATTACTAAAAAATGAAACAACAGTAATTATGTATAAAATATAATTTCATAAGAAAATAATCACTGTATTTTTACAAAACTGGAAAAAAAGGTCCAGACCCAAAAGTGGGAAAATTTCTATTAATGAACAGACATATAACGAAATAAATAAATAAATACATGAATGAATAAATAATAATTAATAGATAAATAATATTTATATATATATATATATATAATATATATATATATATATTTTATTATAATATATATATATATATATATATATATATAATATATATAATATATTATATATATATATATATAATTTTATATATTATGGGGAGGAGGTAGCGGAGTGGTTAGCGTCTCCTACTGGCGTTCTCGGTGACCCGAGCTCGATCCCCCAAGAAAAAACCCAAAACCTTTCTGCACCCTCGAGTGGCCTAAGAACACCCACATGCCCTCCATCAACTCTACCTTCGACCCGCGAGGTGCATCGGAGGACACAGGGGGCGGCATGAGCCTCTACTCACAGCGTCACTTAAGAATTCTGCCTGCGCCACCACGGGCGAGGACCAACCATCAAGCCCTCAAGTGAACCATCCGAGTCCTGGGTCACCACTGCCTACAGGCGCTATAGGCACAGATGTATATATATGTCAATTTTACCCATAACGTATAGTTATAACAGGGAAGACTCTTATGGCTCTTATGGGAGCTGTCATCCCGCTCACGCACTATTCATGTACTTTGTACTATATGTGACAAGTCCCTGAATATTGAGATGCTGCAAATCTAAATGATGAACGCCGACAATAAAATTGGATAAATATCATCGATCGTCTAACCTATAACCTTTCCCATTATGGGAAAATCTGCGTTAAACAGAAGGAAGAAAGAAAATGTAGCCCGAAAGTCTATCAATCTCTGCAAATTAGGTTAGGTTAGGTTAAGGAAAAAAGATAACCGAAATGTATCAGAAAATTATCAGGTTTACCTAAACCAATGAAACATATACAACCAGAGGTGTTAAGTCTCAACCTATAGCAAATCGGATAAATAATAGAATTCCCACCATCTGTCAGATGTGCAGGTCTGTCCTGTACAGCAGGCCACTGGTGTCTTCTTCTGTTTCATTAAAGATACAAACATCTTGGGATAAAAACCATATGTGCCATGCTCCCATGTTGGTGCCTTCTTCACCACCTAAAAGACTTTGATCACAAGTTGCTCTGAAAAAGAAAACTAAGATTAGATTTTCATGATCCGATCACTGTCATAAGTTTACATAAACTCTTTGCAGATTTTTTATTTGTCCATCGGCCAATAATCTTCATGAGATTTTTCAACCTGAAATCAACCTAATTACACCTTACAATACAATATAGATCACAATCAGTGGCGTACCGAGGGGGAGGCCATAAAGGCCAATGCCCCCCCCCCCTTTGCAAAGAAATAAATATAACCAATAAAAAATATAAGTTTTAATATAAAATATATAATATATAAAAATATTAATATATATTATATAATATATTAACAGTTAATATATAAGAAATGTCTAAAATTGAC
>JACEEZ010001287.1:670296-672796 GCA_016584305.1 Chionoecetes opilio
TAGTGGTGCCCCATATTCTTAGGGCAATATTCAATTAAGGTTATACAAGTGATTGAGTGACGATAATCCTAGTCTGCTTATCAAAAAGATCTCCTATTCTATTAATATACATTAAAATGCCATTTACCTTTTTAGTTAACTCACTGACATGTACATCAAATATCATGTATCGGTCCATGTAAACTCCCAGATTTTTTACATAATTACTTGGATGAATTATGTCACCATTAAAGTTTAAGGTAGTGTTGGGGGAATACGAGACAAGAGCTGACGGTTCCCTATAAATATACATTGTGTTTTAGCAGAATTTAACATTAGTCCGTTAATTAGAAAATAATGTCTGCATTTGATCAGAGTGTCCTCAATGTCTTTGATAAGTTTATCAATATTGTCAAGTGTACTTGTATGTAAAAACTGGGTATCGTCCAGCATATTGTACTAGAAAGCAGTTTACATGTTCCGATAAATCATTCACTATATTCCAAAATAATATAGGACCAAGTATTGAACCTTGTGGTACCACATAGTTAATGTTTTGCATAGTAGACACGTTACTTTCCAGACGAACAGATATATTCTTTTGTTTAAGTAACTTCTGAACCAAAATTCATCAATATTAAGTTTAGCACATTTATTTAAGAGAATCTTGTGGTCCACACCTATCAAACGCTTTTGAAAGATCACACAAGGTTAACAGAGATATATTTTTGTTGTCTATGTTGGTATACAGTTTGTCTGTAATTAAAGTGAGAGCTGTTTCAGTAGACAATTTTGGTCGAAATCCGTGTTGACTGCCAGAGAGTAACTTATTAGATTCTAGGTAATGTGAGAGCTGGTTAGCAACAATTTTTCAAGTATTTTAGAACTGATTGGTAAAAAGCGATATAGGTCTGTAATTACTTACACAGTTAGGGTCACCATTTTTTAAAGAGAGGAACTACCAAATGCGTGTTTCCAGGCCGCCGGAAAACTTACCGGTTATTAATGACGTATTGATAATACAGGTGAGATGAGAAATAATTACGCAAAGGCCGTCTCTAAGGAACTGTAACGAGATATCATCAGACCCGATAGAACTAGTAGATTTAAGAGATTTAATAGTTAAAACAACACTATTAATATCTACTGGCTTAGGCCTGAAGGCTGAACCGGCGTCACTAATAGAATAGTTCTGCTGAGGGAATAGATTATCTTTATCTTCTAATTGTTCCTGTGAACGTTTGTATGTATTTTTTCCGACTTTAGAAAAGACATCGTTGAACTCCTCAGCTTTTTCACCGAGATTATCGAAATTGTAAGTGTTTGATTTACGCTTTTTGTTAGGAACAATTTCCCCGATAATCTTCCAAGTGGCAGAAGAGTTACCTCTTGAGTCAGAAAGGCGGTTACGTAGTGATCTGATTTTGAATTTACTGATGAGTGATTTTACTTGCTTTTTTGCCGTTTCATATTGCTCTCTTAAATTACAAATTTTTCACGTCATTTTAAGTTCTTTTTGCAGGACATTACGAGCACTGATCGCACTACGTACATCGTCATTCATCCATGGCGTAGATTGTCCTTTTATTACTTTTGTTACCTTAGGGGCACACAAGTCTAAACATTCTAAAAAATATTCATTAAAAATTCCCACTTGATAATCTACATCATCGGTAGAGAATAGCTTGTTCATAATATGTATGTTATTAAGAAGAAGTGAACAAAATATATCTTTACTATAATTTTTAAAAAACACGGATAGTCTTTGTAACAATGGACTTTCTAGGTTTACTTACATTTATAACAGCAGAGATAAGATCATGGTCTGCGATAACTTGAGGGACAACATCATGTGATATAATAAATTCAGATTCATTAGTGATAATCAAGTCCAGTAAAGTAGCTGATGATGAGGTGGTCCTTGTCGGTACTTTTACCATTTGCGTTAGATGGTTATTTTGTATTATTTTACTTAATTTATTTCTCTTGTCTAAAATGTCGTCATTAAAATCCCCTGGAATAAAAACTTTTTTGTTGCGTAGGCATATCATCTTAAAAACGTCGTCAATATAATTAAAAAAAGTCACCAGAGCTTTAGGGTGACGATACACAAACCAACGATAATGGCTGGAAGTTTTCTACACTGCACAGTGACCCCTACATCCTCTACAACCAGCCATCTTGGGATATCTAAGTTAATCATACAAGAACTTAAAGTGTTCTTTACATATATGCACACGCCAGCTCCTCTTACCATTGTCACAAACCCGAATATTTTTATACATAGAAATATCAACAAAATTATCTGGAATATGAGAAGGAGCCATGTTTCACTCACACATAAAATATCAATGTTTCTCTCAGTAAGCAATAATTTAACATCATCAAGACTAGATAATAACGACTGAGCATTAATGTGTTCAATAGTCAAACAGTCCTTTACCCGGGTAACAGCGGCAGGTACGTTTTTCGCCCTCATTTCAGAAGTAGTATCCACAAAGCTTGGTTTTATGTCCTAAAG
>JACEEZ010001287.1:675296-741878 GCA_016584305.1 Chionoecetes opilio
GGCGACCTGGAAAAGGATGCAAAAAGAAATAATAAGCATAATTTGGTACATTCACATAAATATGCATAAAAACTAAAATAATTATTATGAATACATATTAGACAAAGATATTAGCTAATGCTTGAATTTTTCTATTGAAACACACACCTCCTCCGTTGAATGACGGATCGCACTGGTGTCATCTTGAGAATCCTCTGTAAGTAGGTCAGAATGATACGTAGCATCTGAGAGCTTCCCTCCTGCTTTCTCATATATACCTGTGAGCATATTTACTATTAGTGAAAAAACCCGGAAGAGACCCTTTTGGTAAATATCTAAATGTACGTTGCACTTATTGTATTGTTTGTATGATACCTCTGCTTCTACAGCTTTTTTACTTGCCATAACTTAGTACCACATTAGTAAATCTAATTTTGGGGAAATATTCTACAATGATAGTTTATAACATTCAGAGGTAACATGCTTTGTAAAACCTACCAAAAAAGCCGGTTATAATGGACTTCAGAAACTTCAGGTCGTTTTCAGAGACACCGACTATTTCTTCCTGGCCTACAATAGGTGCTTTTTCTAATGAAGATAGTTTTATTTTGCGCAAACCGATAGTTAAAAAAAAAAAAAAATCATCACCGAATTTTATGGTACCGTTTCCATTAATTAAAAAACACTGTATCTCCATAAAAAAAATCACAAAAACTTGGCCGGGAAAAATTTGTCAGGGTCTTATAGGTATTAATGAAACCTTTAAGGTTAGGTTAGGTAGATCCTTTGTGGTTAAAGTTAGGTTAGGTTTCAAACCTTTAAGGTTAGGTTAGGTTTCATTAAAACCTATATGGTTAGGTTAGGTTTCATTAAAACCTATAAGACCCTGACAAATTTTTCCCGGCCAAGTTTTAGTACATTTTCTGAAAGAGATTCAGTGTTTTTAATGGAAATGGTACCATAACATTCGGTGATAATTTTTTTTTTTATGGGTTTGTGCAAAATAAAACTATCTCCATTAGAAAAAGCACCTATTGTAGGCCAGGAAAAAATAGTCGGTGTCTCTGAAAACGACCGCGAAGTCCTCGTCCATTAATACCAAAAGGCCAGTAGTTAAAGCATTGAATAAGACACAGGGAGGGGACATTACATGAGACGACACAGACAGCCGACCGACCACACAACAGACACGAACCAATATGACTTATTATCCATCAATAAATGCCGTCTAACATACCCACGGGTACTTATGCTTAAGTCTATCATTAGTAATACCTGCCTTTTCATGGAGGAAAGGTGATCCAGCTGGATAGACAGGGCAGCAGCAGCTTGCTTGACTCTTGTTCTTGTTTTAGGGCTGCGAGGATCCCTTGGGGACCACTATGAGCCCTATACTTGCTTGACTCAGTGCCTGCTGCAACGGTTTCAAGTTTGTTTACAGAATGGCGTATGTGCCGCATCCATCCTCTCTGGTGTACATTTCATATTCTCCCTGGTACCTACCACTTAATATATAAGCGCTCAACTAATAATTATAAATCCGAATAGTATGACTTCTAAAGAATGTTTCATGTGATTGAAAGAAGTACAAGTACCACGGCGTATAGTAGCAGAGACGTGGCACACCGCATAAACTCTAAAAATATATATTTGAATGATTTTGTTGATTTATGATTGAGAACGCCAATCATCAAAGTACAAGTTAATACTCGAAGTATTTTTTTGGCTAATAAGATACAATTAAGCTAATGTTAATCATTATTATGTATTCAGTGTTCAAATACTATTCGGCGCCTAAATATTTAACTTCATTACCTGTTATCTAGAAACGTAAAGCCATGTAAAACTATTAAAGCTTGATACATTTTTTATATATAGTCAAAATAATCTTATTGAGACCGAATTATTCTGTCATGCCGAACAGGTTACGCTCTCTTGCTGGAAAATGAGACAGAGTCCCCAGCGGCTGAATGCAGGCGTTTGAGAGGCAACCTTGCCCGCACTTGGCCGCTCGCGGCCTCCCTTTAGTCTGCGGCGGGCCGCCGGGGATGCTTTGCTGGGCCTGTGCCTTCCTGAAGAAAGAAGTCAGGTCAGCTCCCACGCCTGTGATAGCACCATGGGATATCACCAGGGATCATAGGATTCCTCAAAGAGTTCTCGCACCCCTACTAAATATTACCAAAGAGATCTCCCTTGGTTTGTTGATATCCACCTCATGGACTTCATGCTGCTGCTGCTGCTGCCGAAGACCGCGCTGCCAGACGTGGAAGAGACCCTTGTTTGTATTTCATCTCTTTACTCATATATATGAATAATAGACATCCAAATGCAATTATATGTCTACATTCACCTAGAAAAAGGATATTTCATAGCATACAAAGCAATAATAAGCGAGCCTGGAGACTTCCTACCTCTGCTAATACCAGTCTCGAGCAGTCGTTGACTAGTGTGCACGTTTACGACCAAATCTACGACCTTGCCGCGCTGTGGGTTCGTGTTACCACCGACGTCGGACTTCCTACCAAAAAAAGGTGATAAAGTGCTTCGTGGGTTCCCGCCCAGACTGCCGCAGGGCCCCGCTGCCCGGCGTCCCCAAGCCTCCACTTCTCCCGCCACAAACCTCCCAACCAATCACATCACCCGCACGTAGACACAGGGCGGCATCATGTGCACGCACAGACGAACACACTAGCTCAGCCAACCAACCGTTACACACACATAAACGCACACACACTCAACGTGCATACGGACATACAGGCAACCGTCATCCCAGGTCCACCACAAGACATTCCACATTCCACGCTCCACACTGAAGCCACAGTCATAACATTACAATACTTTCTGTTTCCTCCCCGTGCCCACAGCCCCGTACCTTCCCCGAGGCACTGGCGAGCCATACACACATTAGGCTACAGCAATACCCTTCCATAAACTATTAATTAAAAGAACTCGATGTATAAATATAAAACTATATAAATATCTAAGAACTGTGAGGTCGTCGACAACTCTGGCTCAGGATCAAGATCGAAGTTAGAAGTAAACAAAGGCGGCGACAAGCAACCCTCACGAGGATGGTCATCTCCTACAAGAAGAGCAATGTGGCTTCAGGCCCCGCAGGAGCACCCTAGATGTCCTGGCGCAACTAGAATATCACATCTGCGACACCTACCGGGGAAGGGAGGTCATGACCTCGCTCTTCATAGACTTGGAAGGGGCATTCGATTCTGCACCCCATGACGGCATCCTACGAAAATTAGCTACCATGCACATCACGGGGCCCACCCTCGCCTGGTTGCAGAATTTCTTGTCTGGGAGAACTTTCCGCGTTGTTGTGGTGCCTCCACCTCTCCGTCACAATCTATACGGAGAGGAGTGCCGCAGGGATCCATCCTTAGCCCTGTCCTCTTCAACGTCCTGCTCTCCGACCTTCACATCCCTCCCCACTCCCACCTCCTTATTTATGCTGATGACATTACCATCATCAGCCGGGCCAGCACTCAGATCCAGGCACAAACACACCTACAGGAAGCAGCCTCTGCATTGGCTAACTGGGTAAAGGTTTGGGGTCTTTCTGTCAATGCATCTAAGAGCACCCTCATGTGCTTCACACTCAAGCCTGTCCACTCTCCACCAACAGTCAGCATTAGTAGCACCCCAGTTCCCTACTCCAGGACACACACATTCCTTGGTATGCGATTAGATGGTCCTCGGCTTACCTGGTCTCCACACATTGAACACCTCAGCGCTACTTGTAACAGGCGCCTCGATATTATGAAGAGGGTGGCTGGTGTCCGCTGGGGGGCCAGTCGTGACCTCCTATTAATGTACTACCAGGCGGCAATCAGGTCTAAGTTATCATACGGCAGCAGCATCTATGGCTCGGCAGCGCCTTCTATCATCAGAAAGCTGGACATTCTGCAAAATGCAGCCCTGAGGATATCCATGGGGGCAATGAGATCCTCCCCAGTCATCGCCCTTGACGCGGAGAGCGGCATCCCCCCACTGCAGGTGCACAGGAGAGCGGTCCTGTGCCAACACTACCACCACATCATGTCCCTGCCACCAACCCACCCCCTCGCCGCACTCTATGCCACCTCTGGTGTAGATCATCACACCCCAGTCTGGCTTCCTGAAGCACGTCAGCCTCTAATAATCCGTACACTGCTGGCCCACTCAGTGCTGCACCTGCCTCCACCTCCTCTACAACCCACCAGCCCACACTCCCCAGTCCCACCCTGGCACGACATTTCTCATATGGTTGCCCTGAATATCCCTGACCTTCCTCCCAAACACTCAGCTGGCATCGTGGCAGCAACACTCTTCAGAGAACTGGACCTCTCCCTCTACCACCATCACCTCAAGGTCTACACTGACGGCTCCCACTCCCCCACCCTTCCTTCTACTGGCGCTGCCATCTACGATCCCCGCTCTAACCTCTGTAGGACATGAAGGCTGCCTCCTGAGGCTGACGTCCTGACGGCGGAGCTTTTCGCCATCCGCCAGGCCCTGGCTTACCTCAACACCACCTACACCTGTACCAGGGCTGTGATCTACACGGACTCTCTCTCCTCCCTCCATCTCCTCCTCTCCCGTCGCCCGGCATCCTCCACTGTCCTCGCACACACCCTTCAACGGCTACTCCTCTACCTCACGTCAGTGGGCTGGAAGATCACCCTGCAGTGGGTGCCTTCCCACTGCAACATCCGGGGCAACGAGGTTGCTGATGCTACCGCCAAGATGACACTCTCCGAGGTAAACATCACCCCCCTCCCGCTGCCGCTCTCCACCGCCAAGCGTCTAATCTCCAAAAAATGCCGCTCCGCCTGGGATAGGTCGCTCGGCGACGCCCTTCGTGCCACCTCCATGGGTCAATACCGCACAGGCTCTTCCCCGCACCCATGGATAAGACAAACGTCCCGCGTCTTGGATGTCGCCCTCACCCGCCTGAGGATCGGTAACACAACACTCACAGCACATCTGCATCGTCTGCAGCTCACGCCCGACCCGTACTGCCCGTGGTGCAGGAACGTTCCGGAGTCCATTGAGCACTTCCTGCTGCAGTGTCCTCGCTTCCACTCCCACCGACAACTTCTACGTGGTCAACTCATCGCCCTGAACGTCACCACCTTTGACCTGCCCACCTTGCTGGCCGCCGCTGCCGTCCACCCATCACAACGCCCCGCCGTCATCCGCCTCACCTGTGCCTTCCTGAGGAAGACTAATCAACTCTCGAGACTGTAATTACTTCACGACTGTACACCAGGGCGAATATCGTCGACTTCGACATCACTGCCCTTCAACAACAACAACAACAACCCTCACGCTGTCCTCTGCGTCGCCCCCGTGCCCCGCGCCCTCCTGAAGGGGTCCTCAGCGCCGCCCCCGTGCCCTGCGCCCTCCTGAAGGGGTCCTCAGCGCCGCCCCCGTGCCCCGCGCCCTCCTGAAGGAGACTGGTCAGCTGCCGGGCCCGTGACGGCCTCACAGAACATCCCCAGGGCTGCTCAAGGGGCCATCGCAGCCCTCAACAACACCAAGAGTGTTCAGAGGTAGGAAGTGTGTCATTATTATCACTAACTAGCAGTGGTGGCTCGTGGCATAGGGCTGCGGAGCTGCAGCACCCCCAGACACTCACTGCCAGGTGTATGATGTCTTTAGAGACACAGCAGAATTGATACACTACTAACAAATATATCATAATAAAAAGTGGTAAAACTTTGGAAGAAGTCCTTCACCCCTATCTTTTTTTTCTTCCCCCTATAGCCAACAAGCCTGGGGAACTGGCGGGAATACGGGGTTTTTGGGTGGGGGAAGCAAATATAAGTGATTTATGGCTTCCCAAAAAATCATCAAAGTCACTATATGTAAAAATCTAACCTAACCTAACCTTAACCACAAAGTATACCTAACCTAACCTAACCTTAACCACAAAGTATACCTAACCTAACCTAACCTTAACCACAAAGTATACCTAACCGAACCTAACCTAACCTTAACCACAAAATATACCTAACCTAACCTAACCTAACCTTAACCACAAAGTATACCTAACCTTAACCACAAAGTATACCTAACCTAACCTTAACCACAAAGTATACCCAACCTAACCTTAACCACAAAGTATACCTAACCTAAGCTAACCTTAACCACAAAGTATACCTAACCGAACCTAACCTAACCTTAACCACAAAGTATACCTAGCCTAACCTAACCTAACCTTAACCACAAAGTATACCTAACCTAACCTAACCTAACCTTAACCACAAAGTATACCTAACCTAACCTAACCTAGCCTTAACCACAAAGTATACCTAACCTAACCTAACCTTAACCACAAAGTATACCTAACCTAACCTAACCTTAACCACAAAGTATACCTAACCTAACCTAACCTTAACCACAAAGTATACCTAACCTAACCTAACCTAGCCTTAACCACAAAGTATACCCAACCTAACTGGACTTAGAATTTTTTGAGGCACCTCATATTTCATAGCGGCCGTGTGGGTTAACCAAGGCTGAGCGCACGCTGGAACCTTTACAGATGTGAAATACAATAAGCATACAATACAGTGCGGTAGTTCATTTCAGTCAAAGCCGGAAGGATGAGTTCCAAAGTATTTCCTAAAAAGTCATTATATGTTATTTTCAATACGTTACTAAGTAAATTTTCATTAAAACCAGACCAAAATGTAAGTTACTTTCATAGTTGCTGTACGATTCATGTCTGTGCTGCCGCCGCGCCACTAGTGAACACAAAGAGCTGCAGCCGGCACAGCTTTTTAGTCTGCATACTTACCTGGCACAGGAGAGTAGGTGTACATAATTAAGGGTGGTTCACACTGAGGTTTTTTCGAGGTTCGGACGAGGCCACATTAATTCCAATGACCCCTACGCTCTACGAAGGTATCCTGTCCCCCCTTTTATGCTGCTACAAAAACTTTTTACTCCTACAATCCACTCCGTTCCACTTCCCCACCCCCTCCGCCTCCTCTAACTCACTGCTACTATCCTACCGTGGTTCGGACGAAGCCACATTAAATCCAATGACCCCTCTGCTATACGGAGGTAATCTTACCCTTTTTTACGCTGCTGCAAAACTTTATACTCTTACAATCCACTCCGTTCCGCTCGCCTTCCCCTCTCTATCAGTGGTTCGGATCCCACGAAAAACTGTAGGTCCCTCCGCTCTACGGAGTCCTTCTTCCCCTGTCCAATCTCTGGAAAAAATAAAACAAAACAAAAAAAACTTTTAATCTCAGACTTCTTTCACTAAATTTTTCACAATATCCTTCCTCCTGTTGGTATATGTTGGACGCGGGAGATGTAGTGGAGAATGACGCCAGCCGCCCGTGCGGGGTGCCGTGGCGTTTGGGGGTGTGCGCGCGTACATGGCAGTGACAGAAAAAAGCAAAACAAACCCAAAACAAGACAAGAAACAAACAACAACAACAACAAAAACAAGATAAGAAGAAAGAAGAGTAGAAGAAAGAAGAACGAAGAGAAGAAGAAAACAAGTCAAGCCTGAAGAAAGAAAAAAAAGAACAAAAACCAAAACTGAAGAACTGGTGGGCGGCGGGGGTGGGCGCGGGGTTGTCCTGGGTGTGTCCGGGGCACCATCTTCCGAGGCCCATGTCCTGCCAAGCCGCCCCAGAGTGGTTTCTGTTTGCTCGTGCGAGATGGGAAAGCGTGTCGTTAGGTCGAGATCGACTCACAACAACAACATACAAACACATACAGCACCTGGGTTAAGCCCCGGAGACTTTTTCTCTTACTAGCCTCCTTTCTCTCACCCATCTATTCTTCTCCCTGTCCCCACTTCCCCATCTCCTGCTTTCTCTTTTTATATTCTATTCTTGAGTTTTTTTCGGCATTTTTTGTAGACAGAGAAGTCGGTCTCTTGCGGGCTAGTGCGGAGATTACGTTCACACACGCAATTCGTTTCGGTCGACAAATCTTCTTCTTCTTGTTAATTAGCTCTTTGGATTCTATTCTTTTCACATCTTATCGATTGCTTAATTAATAGGAAAAAAAATGTACTTAAATATTGTTCTTATTCATTTATAGAGATACTTATGAGTATTTATATTTTTACTTGGTCTTCGATATGTCAACTTGTTTTCAAACTTATGAGAGCGATACTAACTATGATTCTAAGTACTATGATTCTAAATACTATGATGGTAACTATTATGTTGGTAAATCGGAAGGCACAGGTGAGGTGGATGACAGAGTTGTGAAGGATGGACACCTGTCGCTGTCAGCAGTGAGTGGGCATGTCAAAGGTGGTGACATTCAGGGCGAGGAGTTTAGCGTGTAGCACTATAACAGGGTGGGCGTGGAAGCGTGAACACTGCAGCAGCAAGTGTTCAATGATTTCCGGGACGTTCTTGTACCAGGGGCAGTGAGGGTCTCAGGCAGCAGGGTCAGGGGTCACGTCGCGCTAGGGGCTATAGGGGGCTAGTGGCTGGCTTGTGTGTATTTGGCGCGCGATAGATAAGTTTTACTTTATACTATTATGCACTTTATCTATTATGAAGTAGTATTGATAGTTTCATTTTTTCCTTGATATCATCTACTAAATCAAACCCCACATCTAACCTAACATAATCTGATTTAAACTAACAACCGTTTATGGCTACTAGCTAAAATGGAAAATTTTCGGTATTATCCCTTTATCGGGCAACAAACCATATTTGGTAACTAAAATGGGCGTCCAAAATGGCCCCCCTTCGCCTCTCTGTGAAGCAGTAGAAACGTGGTGATTTTCCCCAGCCAATCAGCCAAGATCAGGCTACTTCACAGCAAGTGGCGTCATGGTATCTGCCCACTCGGCTACGGCCCAGAGCGTCTCAAACTTCAGTCTTCCTTCAGAGCTCGTGAAGTGTGGGTCTGCACCTCTACTCAGTCCCACGCCCACGGCCCTAACATCGTAACTAATAATGGTAAGTTCATGAAACACACACCTTATACAGATGAATAGTTGTACTAAATATTGAGATAGGTGTCATTTACCTAGGATCTATAAAATTAGTTAATTCATTGCGTGAAAAATGGTGACACCATATTTGATCATATGCCCTATTCACCTAAGACTAGGGCAAGTAAGGGTATGTCTATATCTGATCATACGCCCGACGCAGCTTCATTAATACTATTTTCAGGAGCGAGCCACAGAACCCCAAGCAGCCTGTGGATGAGGTCATGGTTGCCTAAAAAGGTAAGAGAGCTGGCAACCTTAGGCAGTACATTCAAAACAAGCCAGACAAATGGGGATTCAAGTTTTTTTGCCAGGGCTTCTGAGGATGGCCTAATCAGGACATGGTACTATAACAGGGGAAGTCTATAGTGGAGGCTTCCGGTGTCCCCCTGACACCTGAACAAGAAGTCATGGGTTCCACCAACCAGATAGTTTCTGTCCTGGCCAGCACTATGTCCTGCTCCACCACCACAGCCATCTTCGTAGACAACTTCTTCACCAGCCTGGAGATAGTTCGTTACCTCAAGGACCAGAACTGCAGATACACGGGGACAGACAGGGACAACAGGATAGGCAAGCCTCCACTCAAGGCCATCAAGGAGATGGAGGAGAAGGCTGTCCCTCTTGGTACTTGTGACTACGTCACTAGTGACGATGGCATCCTGGCCCTCATGCAGTGGAAGGACAAGAGGATTGTCACTCTGCTGTCAACAGACATGGGGGTGGAGCCCATATCCTCTGTCTCCCGGTACTACAGTCACACCAAGAAGGAGGATGTGAGCTGCCCTGCTGTCATCAAGAGTTACAATGCCAACAAGGGGGACATTGACAACAGCGACATGCTGGTCCACCTCAACCGCATCCCCATGAAGGCCAAGAGGTGGTACATGCGAATGTTAGCATATGTCATAGATCTCAGCATCACCAATGCCTGGATCCAGGTGTACAGGCGGGACTGCATAGCTCTTGCTGAGACTGGACTGACACTGAAGAACTTCAGAATCCAGGTGTTCAGGAGTGCCAGCGGCCAAAGGCCAGGCACATCACGCCCCTGAAGAAGCTTGGCAGCTCCAGGCAGGCTCAACACCACCACCACTGTTGATGTCCCCATGCCTCTCGGGGGACACCGTAGTCATGTGCCAGAGAACTCTGTGAGGTTTGACCTGACCTTGTTCCATGCCCCTGTCTACACTACTCGCCAGACCTGCAAGTTATGCAGCAGGAAGGGGCACATCTTGAGGTCAAACGTGCTCTGCAGGGTCTGCAAGGTCAACCTGTGCCTTAATGCTGAGATCAACTGTTTCATAAAGTACCATGAGATAGTTGCCTAAGTGCCTGGAGTGGACTGGACTGGACTAGAGTTTGATAAGTGTGTGATATTTGTGACCAAGTGCCAGTATAAGTACCTCAGGAAAGATATTTGTATAAAATCAGCATTTTTTTTTTTTTTATTCTCATACGTACTTTCTTTTATATCAGTAAATGTTCCTTTAACAATATATGTTTCTATTTTTCCTAAATTAAAATTTTTATATGTACACTGTTGGAATTTTTGTTACCATATACCGGCGAGGAACTGTTTATGGTAGTTTCTTTGACCTCGATTTGCAACATAAAATAGCAAATTTTTCAAAAAATCACATGAGTAAAAAAAGTTTTGTAATATCATCAATTAATGATATCAGGTATTGAAATTTTGAATTTTGGAGTATTTCTATGAGTGCCCGATAAAGGGTTAAATGTATCGCCATTGGCATGGGAATTTAATTGGGAAAATTGGGATTCAAATTAAGGATGAAAAGATCTGCACGATGATGTAAGTTAAGTTTGTTAGTTTTTAGTGCCCAATACCGAAATTATACCAATAATTGGGGTGATTGGGGGATTGGATAGTGCTGGCTTCTGCGTTTATTTGAATTTGGCGCGCGAAATTCTCGGCAAGTCGGTCGATAAAAGACCGAGTGAGCGGTGTGTGATTTAAAAAAAAAAAACTATTGCGATCATGACACCAGCCCCTACTTCCCAAACCCAGACCTACTTCTCTGTCGACAAAATGCCGAAAAAACCTCAGTGTGAACCACCCTCTACCTGGCATAGGACAGTATTGTGTGCATACTTACCTGGCACAGGAGAGTAAGGTGTGCATACCTACCTGGTACAGGAGCGTATGGTGTGCATACTTACCTGGCACAGGAGAACCGCGATCCTGAAGGCGGTTTTCTCAGGGAGAGAGGCCCACCATTGCACTCCGGCGGTGCTGACCCTTGCGATTAACCCAAATGTGGTTAACTCAAGTGCGAAATTTTTGTTAGCGGGGGATTGCGTTCGTGCATCCCCCTATTTGTTTAAGAGAAAAAAAACGGAGAAAAAAAAAACGGTGTGGTTAAATTGTGCTTTCTTTAATTACCCTATGACGATGGAAAATCCAGTGAAGTATTTGCAAAACATCAACTTATCCCAGCTGACATTAAATGAAAAGACTTAAATCAAGCGGTACTGACTTTATTTTCAAGTAATATTGCAATTCTACCATCACCACCTCAGCCATCCCCTCTACTACCACCCCCACCATCCCTTCTACCACCACCACTACTACCATGCCCTGAAATTCGTGTACATCAATTAGTACAACTCATACCAGGATAGGTAAAATTTGCGTATCCTACTGTTGTGTAAAGCTTGCAGTCCCCCATTTTATTTTATCACGAGCCGCCACTGCTAACTAGTATTGCCAAGTATCTCTCCATGAATCACTTCGTTTCACTTCGTGAGAAGTGGGTATTTTGGTACTTTCAACCAGTAATTGAGTACGAGGTTACAAGTGATCTTTTCCAATGTATTTTGATGCGTTAGGAATGATGATCACATTCAAAATCGTCGGAAATGTCTCATTTTGCAGTTATCCCCGCTTTAGGTTAGGCTTCTCAACCAGCGTCCAGGTTAGGTTAGTAAACTAGCGGAGGGTTTTGGGGGCGCAACCCCCCCAGACCAGTTTTAACTAGAGATTTTTTCAGGAATAGGGAAGTCATCTCCGTAGACTTTATTGGTTATATATTTTCATGTATTTTCGGCCTTATGTTGTAGTATTCCTGTAGCCAGACACGGGTTATGAAGCGCCAAATGCGTACACGACTTTATTAATGCGAGAATATGTGTAACTTACAGTGGAGACAGACGCGCGAGAATCACTGAGCTCTGTGATTCTAACACTGAGTGTTAGCTCTGTGATTCTCGCGCGTTTTAGAAAGGAAATAGGGAAAAACTGGTTCACAAATAGGGTGGTGAATGATTGGAATGGTCTCAATAGACAGGTAGTTAGTGCGGAGTCATTAGGGAGCTTTAAAGAGGAGCTGGATAGGTTCATGGATGGGGATGAAAGGTGGATGTAGGTAGTATTAGGTGACAGGAACTACCACGTGTAGGCCTCGCGGCCTCTTTTAGCTTCCTTATTTTCTCATGTTCTTATGTTCTAATGTGATGGTATGTGGCAGACTGCCAGGATACTGGACGCCAGGGCAGGAGCTGAGGGGAATTTGGGTCACCCCAGTCAGGTCACCCTCAGCCACACCTGCCGTTGCGTGACCTTTAGGGTAATTAAGCAGATGGCGTTAAGCCCAGCATTGGGGTCACTACAATGTCATCCCATAGAGTATTTACCAGATATATTCTACGTCATCCACATAATATACTGCCAGTACAAAACTCGTTGCCACTTTCACCACCCAAAACGAGGACGACGTTCCCGATGGGTCCCAGATTTGTTATGGAGGGGGGATAACTGCAAAATGAAGCATTTCCGACGATTTTTAATGTGGCCATTATTCTTAACACATCAAAATACATGGGAAAAGAGTATTTCTGACCTCGTACTCAATTGCTGGTTGAAAGTAGCAATTTACCGAAAATTGCAGGGTAGGGAAAAATGCAGAGACTGCCACTTGTACACTTTTACTCTTCTACTCTTCTCTCTTGTTTGGGATGCCGAAGAGGGAGCTGCAGCCCTCATGACTAGGAGCTGTCACTGGTCATGGAGGCTGGGAACAGGGAACTAATGTACTGATCCACAGGCGTGGCTGATAGGACCGAAAGAGCCTTACACTGCCCTGGGCACACAATTATCCCTTATGAATCCCTCCACAAGAATCTTTCCACAGACGAACTGACAGGGTAACAATCATAATATGGGGAATAAATCTTATTTACCATTATTATTATATTAGCCGTGACCGAGATTGGAACCGACCTTCACCAGAATATTCTGTCACAGGCGAGAACGTTGCCAATCGAGCTAATAGCGTATAATACCCTCTTAGCCGAGCGGTTCTGGTGATTTATGCAGCACAGCGGTAAAAAGGCCGTGAGTCTATCAACACTAAGGTTTGTTAGTGAAAACCTCTGTCAAGACTGAGAGTTTGCTTGTTAGGGCTGGAATAACATCAATGACTGGTGGCTGGAACCCTCAGACTCCCCTCTCACCAGTATTATTTTATTATATCCATCAGAGAAAAAAAACTAAAACTTGGCCAGGAAATAATAGTCAGTGTCTGAGAAACCAGGGAAGAGACAGAATTGTACGAAAACAAGTGTGCCCCGCCCCGCCCCGTATTCGCCAGCCTGTCGCCGAGTGGTCCGCTCTGCCCCGCCCTGCCGGGGGATTATTTTAATTATTACCCTAACCCGAACCACCTAACGGGTGGGCTCCGGGTTTTAATGGACGACAACTGCGCGGTCGCTACCGCCGTTACCACTTACGTTTTCTATATTATTTTTTGCTCAGAATACTGTCCAGTATTAATCTACTCCCGCGTAACCTTTAAAACTTATATACATATTAAAGAAATCATATAGTTGTCTAATCTAATAGGGCATACAGACACACCCTCCCCGTCCCGAGGCACCCCAATCCTTTAGAAGTGTAGGAGGTTAGATTAGGTTAATAATTTATAAATAAATTTCAATTTTTTTTCGACAGCCCGGTAACAAATGTACTTTATGACTGTTGCAAGATTTTCAGAGAAGTTATATATTTTTTTTGCTAAATATGTGATGCTCTCCTATTGATGGTTTTTTCCTGTGCAAGCCACAAAAACGTGTTTTTTGCAATCCAAAAAAGTTGGACAAATTTCTAAAAATACACTTTTTAGACGTTTTGACCTGAAAAAAACACTGCATTTGTAAAAGAATCAAATAATAACCTAATCAAACCATTAAACTAACCTATCCTACGGAAAAATTAATGTTTGCACAACATTTCATTGTTACTTTCACACTCGTTCTGTCTGACCTGTAGAAACAGTAGTAAGGTGAAAAATACCTAGATCCAGACACAGTCATGTTCTAAATATTAGCCCCTCTTTTGTGAAACCTATTACATATTTCACAAAAGTTAAGCTCAATTATTTTCAATATGTGACAATAGCGCATTTCTGAGTATCCCACACAGACTACCAGTTTAACCCGGTCCGACTATAATCAGAATTATGAATGTGTGTGTGTGTGTGTGTGTGTGTGTGTGTGTGTGTGTCTGTGTGTGTGTGTGTGTGTGTGTGTGTGTGATGAAGAGTCCAGGAAAGGCGGCAGAAACCTTACCAATGAAAACATTTATATTGTTGTGTTTTGGCTCATCTGTGAGCCGGAAGGGGGCGTGTGTATTGCACAGAGGAAGAGGAAGACTTTGGCTGAGGTAACGCAGCACGCTCACATTGGTTGTGCTCGCTCCGTGCCATTGGCTGGCTGGCCGTAACATCACAATGACGCCCTCCCCGCCGCCGTGCCATTGGCTGGCTGGCCGTGACGTCACAATGACGCCCTCCCCGCCGCCGTGCCATTGGCTGGCTGGCCGTAACATCACAATGACGCCCTCCCCGCCGCCGTGCCATTGGCTGGCTGGCCGTGACGTCACAATGACGCCCTCCCCGCCACCGTGCCATTGGCTGGCTGGCCGTGACGTCACAATGACGCCCTCCCCGCCGCCGTGCCATTGGCTGGCTGGCCGTAACATCACAATGACGCCCTCCCCGCCGCCGTGCCATTGGCTGGCTGGCTGTGACGTCACAATGACGCCCTCCCCGCCGCCGTGCCATTGGCTGGCTGGCCGTGACGTCACAATAACGCCCTCCCCGCCGCCGTGCCATCGGCTGGCTGGCCGTGACGTCACAATCACACCCTCCCCGCCGAAGTGCCATTGGCTGGCTGGCCGTGACATCACAATCACACCCTCCCCGTCCGCCGTGCCATTGGCTGGCTGGCCGTGACGTCACAATCACACCCTCCCCGCCGAAGTGCCATTGACTGGCTGGCCGTGACATCACAATCACACCCTCCCCGCCGCCGTGCCATTGGCTGGCTGGCCGTGACGTCACAATCACACCCTCCCCGCCGAAGTGCCATTGGCTGGCTGGCCGTGACATCACAATCACACCCTCCCCACCGCGGTGCCATTGGCTGGCTGGCCGTGACGTCACAATCATGCCCTCCCCGCCGCCGTGCCATTGGCTGGCTGGCACCAGCGTCACACCCACAGGCGCTTGAATTCTTCTACCGTGGAGTAAGTATACCAGGCGGACAAGGTCTTACAGTGCCAAAAGATTACATAAGAACATAAGAAAATAAGGAAACTACAAGAGGCCGTGAGGCCTACACGTGGTAGTTCATGTCACCGAACACTACCTACATCCACCTTTCCTCCCCATCCATGAACCTGTCCAGCCCCTCTTTAAAGCTCCCCAATGACTCCGCCTTAACTACCTATCTACTGAGTCCATTCCAATCATTCACCACCCTATTTGTGAACCAGTTTTTCCCTATTCCCTTTCTAAATCTACGCCCTTCCAGCTTGAATCCATTACTTCTTGTTCTACCCTTGTTAAAAGCCGTAAGAACTTTTCCTACCTTTCCTTTATTAAGTCCCTTTATCCACTTAAAAAACTTCTATGAGATTGCCCCTTACTCTGCGTCTCTCGAGTGCGTGTAACTTTAATAACTTCAATCTCTTCTCATAACTAAAGTTACGCATTCCTTGTATCCTTTCGGTCATCCTTCTCTGCACTGATTCTAACAAGGCTATATCTATTCTGTAATATGGAGACCAAAACTGAACCGCATAGTCTAGGTGAGGTCTGACTAGAGCCAGATAAAGCTTTAGAATAACTTCCGCACTTCTACTTTTAACACTTCTGGTAATGAATCCTAACACTCTATCAGCTCTATTTCTAGCTTCAATACATTGTTTCCTAGGTCGGAGGTCTGGGCTCACCCTCATTCCAAGATCTTTTTCACCTTCTGATCTTTCCAGCGATACATTGCGTATGGTGTATCTATTACCAGGGTTCTTTCTACCAACATTCATAACGCTGCACTTATCAATATTAAATTCCATCTGCCATCTGACTGCCCACTCATTAAGTTTATCTAAGTCTCCCTGCAATATGTTTACATCAGACTGTGATCCAATAATCCTACCTACCTTAGTATCATCAGCAAACTTGCTGATATCACTGTTAATCCCACTATCCAAGTCGTTGATATAATTCAAAAATAGTAATGGACCCAAAACAGACCCTTGTGGAACTCCACTTGTCACCTGCCCCCATTCAGATTTAGAACCATTGATTGTAACCCTTTGTTGCCTATTACTTAGCCAAACTCTGATCCAACGAAGAACCTTCCCATCTATTCCATGAGCCTTAACTTTATTTAAGAGTCGCTCGTGTGGTACTTTGTCAAATGCCTTACTAAAGTCTAGGTATATTATATCATAATCCTTATCATTATCTGCCGTCTCATAAACTTTCCTATAAAAACTCAATAAATTGGTGAGACATGACCTGCCCTTGGTGATTCCATGTTGTAAATCATTGATCAAACTATGTTTATCTAAGTGCTCTGTAATGTTTTTTGCAATAATAGATTCCAATAATTTATCTACCACTGACGTTAGACTTACGGGTCGATAATATGACTTTAGTCCTCTGTCTCCCTTCTTAAATATGGGGATTACATTTCCTTTCCTCCACAATAACGGCACATCGCCTATCTTAACCGATTTCCAAAAAATGTGCACTAACGACTCACTAACAACCTCTTTGCATTCTTTTAATACTCTGGGATACACTTCATCTGGTCCTGGCGATTTAAAATTCTTCATTTTATCTCTACCCTCTTCCACCATTTCTCTAGTTATCACAATATCTTTGAGTTTCTCCTCATCGCTTCCTTTGAACATCTGTTCACTTTCAGGTATTGTCTATTTATCCTCCTCAGTAAAAACACTTCAGAAATAATAATTTCGATTTTTACACATATCCTCATCCGTATTTAAGACCTCACCTTGCCCTAACCTTAAAGGCCCCACTAATTCCCTTGTCCTGGTTTTATATAATTGTATACCATTTTTGGACTATGTTGCCGTATCGGGGGAGGAATCCAACTCCCGCCAAGTGATGAGGGAGACATTCGGTTTTGTCCTGTATAAATATAAGATTGGAGTGAGTCTATATCAATGTCTATATTAGATGATCTGCATTGCTATCCTTTCTTCTTCAACCCGTAAACAGCTGTAAGCCTCTACGGCAGCTTGCCAGAGGAATGCTGTACGCCTCTTGGAAGACCGGTGTTCCTATCTGTTCCTCAGAAAACCTGAAGGATGTAGACTACAGTTATGATGTACTGTTCGTTAATAACAGTCTCTAAGTCTGTTAATAACAGCTTCCAACCAGTGTGTTACGTTAAAAATATGTAAATAATTGTTGGACACAAAAGCATTTTACTGAGTCAGATGTTGTCTTGCTGTTTAGCCCAGCATACCTGTCTGTAATTACACAGTTACCTGTTGGGTGACACCTCCCTCACGTGTTTCAGGTGACTGTTGTGAGCCCAGCTTCCCTGAGGGCCTCTACAAGAGCAGCGGACCTGCCATAAGTCTTGTTGCAGATATGGCTGCAAGAACAGGCAGCAGCAGGAGTGGCCACAGCACACAGGAGCAGTGTGCCTCTGGTGTGGGCAGGCTGGGGTGTGTTGATCTTCCTGAAGGCACTGGTGATAAGGGCCATGAATGCCAAGAGTGTGGGAAAAGATTCACTCAAAAGGGTGACCTCATCAGACACACCCTGATACACACTGGTGAAAGGAGCTATGAATGTGAAGAGTGTGAGAAAAGATTCACTCAGTCTCACCTCACCAGACACACCCTAACACAAAGTGGTGAAAATTATGAATGTGAAGAGTGTGGGAAAAGATTCACTCAGTCTCACCGCACCAGACACACCCTAACACAAAGTGGTGAAAATTATGAATGTGAAGAGTGTGGGAAAAGATTCACTCAGTCTCACCTCACCAGACACACCCTGACACAAAGTGGTGAAAATTATGAATGTGAAGAGTGTGGGAAAAGATTCACTCAAAAGGGTGACCTCATCAGACACACCCTGATACACACTGGTGAAAGGAGTTATGAATGTGAAGAGTGTGGGAAAAGATTCACTCAGTCTCACCTCACCAGACACACCCTGACACACACTGGTGAAAGGAATGGTGAAAGGAATTATGAATGTCAAGAGTGTGGGAAAAGATTCACTTATAAGTCTCACCTCACCACACACACCCTGACACACACTGGTGAAAGGAATTATGAATGTGAAGAGTGTGGGAAAAGATTCTTTTTGAATTCTGAACTCAATCTACATATCTTCAGACATTCTGGCCTGAGGGAATTCAAATGGGATATCTGTGGGAAGCATTTCAAGACTAGGGCTGATATTTCTCAGCACATGCGGATCTCCTTTTGAGGTGGTGTGATGTAGTGTGGACAAGTGTGTGCCGAGGCATTGTGGGTGGTGGCGTGTCCTGTGTGGGAGTGAGTGGTGGTGGACAGTGTTGCCTCCTGCCCACCCTCCCTGGCCTGGTAATGCCCCAGCACTGGTCTAGTGGGCAGTGCTGTAAATGGGTCTAGATTGTTAATTCTTCTTTATGAGATACAATTATACATGGACGCAATGGTAGAAAAGAAATATTTATTGAACTCTTATATAATTATAAAGTTGTCAGTAGAATCTGGTGTAAAATGGGTAAACAAAAAGAAATTATAAAAAATAAAGGAAAGGCCAAATAAACATAAATAGACATGAGCAGAGATATAAGACAAGGATGCATAGGATGTGCCACACTCTGAAATACCAGCTTATACCACACTACTTACCGCCCCATTTAACGCACGAGTTAAATGTACTCGTTTTCCAGAACTGGAAAATTATACGTCAAGCCAAAATGTATTAAACACATCTTATTTTATGGGGTCCCCATATATGAATGTGTCACCTCTGTGGTGTAGTGGTAAGCGCGCCTGGCTACGAATCCGGGCCAGGGCCAGTCGGTGACCAACCCACCCAGTTGTTCATCCTCTCTTTCTGGGATGATAATGGGTACTTTGGGAAACCTGGGGAAGGTAACTGTGGTAACCCGGATGTCACACCAGCCCTTTGTCGTGGGGTAACGGGTTCTCACCCACCACAGGCTCAAAAGCTAATGCCACGGAGATGAGCACCAAGGCCATGCGCAGCATAGCGCATGCTCCCATCTTTACCTTTACCATATATAAATGGTTCACTATATGAACAAATTGAAAAAAGATTTTTTTTTAAAGAAAATATAATTTACATGAGAAAAGTCCGTCGAGGCTTTTTCATGCTCATAAAAGCGTTGGATTGCCTGCCAGGGGAGCACACCAGTGTTTCACAGGACCACCTTAGCAACTGTGATTCCCTTCTCTGCCTTAGTAGGAAGGAGGACGATATGAACTACTGAAACATAACTGGCTGATGTCTGGATATCGTCTTGTCATTGGTCAGTGTTGGAAAGATTTCCACCAGTGTTGTAGGTCTCGAGACTGGTCTCGTCCATTTGTAAGTTTCGTCCCTCTCGTGTTTACAGTGCGTGTGGACGGTGTGGTTAAATCGTGCTTTCTTTAATTACCCTATGATGATGGAAAATCCAGTGAAGTATTTGCAAAACATCAACTTATCCCAGCTGACATTAAATGAAAAGATTGAAATCAAGCGGTACCGACTTTATTTTCAAGTAATACTGTAATTCTACCATCACCACCTCAGCCATCCCCTCTACTACCAACACTACCACCCCCACCATCCCTTCTACCACCTCCACTGCTACCATGCCCTGAAATCCGTGAATATCAACTAGAACTCATAGCTGAGATAGGTAAAATTTGTGTATCCTACTGTTGTGTAAAGCTTGCAGTCCCTCCATTTTATTTTATCACGAGCCGCCACTGCGCCTATGTAATCCCCGCACCCTTCGTACACGTACACCACAGGTTTAGCTAGCTCGCTTGGAAAACATAACCACAAAAATTGCTATTTTCCTATGTTTGTTTTCCAAGTCTGGAGGCCACACCGATCCTATCTCCTTTTGGCTTGCTTCTCAAGAGCGCCGCTATCCACTTGTCTTCATGCTTGCTATGAAGGTCCTCTCCGCCCCAGCAACAAGCGCTCCAGTGGAGCGCATCGTTAGCAGGGGCGGTATCATCATATCACCGTTTGCAGCTGTCATTGAAGATATTAGAAATGCTAATGTTTTTAAAATGCAATTGCCACGTAATCACGTATTGCAAAATGTAACGAGTTAACGACCGAGTAAACTGTATAATGAAGAAAATTTGCAAAATGTAACTAGTAGTAAGCTGTATTTGTTTGAATATAATTTGCCTATTTTCCTTCTTTCTTTTTCTTTTTACAGCAGCTAACCCATCACATGTATAGGGTATTAACTTTTTTTTCTTTTTTCTACATCACAAAGGACTGGCCAAGGGCACAACAAAAATGACTAACACAAAGCCCGCTTAGTTGCCAGTCCCTTTAAAGAAGACAGTAAGAGAATAAAATAAAAAAGAGGGGTGAGCCGATTTAGTTCGGGCATGAACCCGCATGGACAAATCATCAATCCATCATTGTGGGCCTACGCCGGGGGGCGCGTCGCCTCGCCCACCCTACGACGCCACTCCCGGGGGTCACCACACGCGAGTCCCCATGCAGGCTCCTTTCCCATACCAAGCAGCTCTCGACAAGAAAGATCAACTTGCCCCAGCTACGAGCCTTGTGGGCGCCCCCTTGGCCTCCTCCACGCCGGATTGTCTCTTACAGATACAACCCGATGGGAAGGATCGGTTTCAGGGTAGCGTGCCACATGCCCATATAGCCGAAGTTGGCGCTGACGGACTATGCAGGTAATAGGCCTCGATTCAGTCTCACGGTGCAATCGTTGATTTGACACGTAATCATCCCAGCGATACCCCATGATTATGCGAAGACACTTATTACCAAAAGCATTGATTCGTCTCTTCAAGTCACTATTTAGTGTCCATGTCTCACAACCATAGAGTAAGACAGGGATCACAAGCGACTTGAAGATCCGGATCTTTGTCCTCCTGCACAGGTACCGACAACGCCAAATACTCCCGCTGAGCGAGTCCATAACACCGTGGGCTATGCCAATCCGCCGTAAGACTTCTTGACGTGACCCGCCGTCATTATGGACTGCGCTACCAAGGTATGTAAAACTTTCCAAGATCTCAATGTCCTCGCTGCACGCATGAACAGACTGTACTGTTTCATCTAGTAAGCCTCCAAACACCTGAACCTTGGTCTTAAGCCAGGAGACCTTAAGTCCCAAAGGCTTTGCCTCCTCGTGCAGCGCCTCGAGAGCCATCACCAGGACCTCCAGCGACTCAGCAAAGATTACTGCATCATCGGCAAAAACAAGATCAGTAATCTTGGTGTTGCCGATGGATGTTCCGCAATCACTCTGATCTACAACCATGTCCAATACCCAGTCCATACAAGTGTTGAAAAGTGATGGGGCAAGGACGCACCCTTGCCTCACTCCTGTATTAACAGGAAAGAAGCTGGATACACCTGCCCCACATTTCACAGCACTCTCAGTCCCAGAATACAGACCAGTTATCAAACCAATAGTCCTTGCAGGAATCCCATGAAGTCGCAGAAGATCCCAGAGTGACTCACGATGCACTGAGTCAAACGCCTTCTTGAGATCAACATAGGCTGCATGCATCCCCTGTCGAAACTCACGTCGGCGTTCCATCAGAACACGAAGCGCTAGGATACGGTCCGTTGTTGACTTACTAGGCGTGAACCCAGACTGCTGAGGTCTCTGATGCTTCAGCAGATGACTGCGGATCCGTGTCAGCAATAGATGGGCAAGCACCTTGCCTGGCACGCTGAGCAGTGTAATACCGCGGTAATTGTTGCAGTGCTGATGGTCCCCTTTCCCTTTCCAGATAGGGAAGTCCCTTTTTCCAGTCAGGAGGAATGGTACCTGATTGCCACACAGCAGTCAGGACAGCATGCAACCCGCGGATCATGGCCTTACCCCCAGCTTTGAGGAGCTCCGCACTGATATTACAAACACCAGCTGCCTTTCCACCCCTCAACTTTGCTACAGCCTCTCTGACTTCGTCAAGAGAGGGTGCGGTTTCGTCAATGGGAGGATTGGCCTCCACTGCCTGTAACCCAGTGGTGTGAAGCATGGACAAAGGTTGAGCATATAACAGTTTGATTCACATTTTTAATTATTTTTTCATTTGATCCCTAAGACTATATGGATATTTTAATTAGGTCCGTTATATTCAAAGGTACATGTAGGAGAAAAAAAATAAAACCCATTCCTTATAAACAGGACAGGACAATACAATTGAGTATTTACGCAGTACAGACCAAAAACATTCAGATAATAGTCATATTTATACAAAATATTTTTATATGCCTTTTCTTGGTCTTGGTCTGTTTCAGAGGGTCTGGTCTTGGTCTCAGAGGGTCTTGGGTCTCGGAGAGCTGGTCTTGGGTCTCGGAAGGTCTGGTCTTGGTCTTGGTCTCGGAGGGTCTGGTCTTGACTACAACACTGATTTCCACACTCGCCACCAGGGGTCAGTGTGGGTGCGAGCGGGTCCCACAGACCCACACGCCATATTCCGGCCATCCCCTCCCACCGCTGCTGTTATCTTGCAATCAATCAATCATTGGGGGCATACGCCGGGGGGCGCGTCGCCTCGCCCACCCTACGACGCCACTCCCGGGGGTCACCACGCGCGAGTTCCCATGCAGGCTCCTTTCCCATACCAAGCAGCTCTCGACAAGAAACATCAACTTGCCCCAGCCACGAGCCTTGTGGGCGCCCCCTTGGCCTCCTCCACGCCGGATTGTCTCTTACAGATACAACCCGATGGGAAGGATCGGTTTCAGGGTAGCGTGCCACATGCCCATATAGCCGAAGTTGGCGCTGACGGACTATGCAGGTAATAGGCCTCGATTCAGTCTCCCCGGGGAAACGCTATTTGACACTAATCACCCCACATACCTCATATTCTGCGAAAAAACACTTATTCCCAAAAGGCAGGATTGTCTCTTAAGTCACTTTTTTAGTGCCTTGTCCCCAAAACCATAGAGTAGGACAGGGATCAAAACGCCTTGAAGACCCGGACCCTTTTGGCCTCCTCCCCACAGGAAACAAACAACGCAAATACCCCCCCGCTGAGCGAGCCCCATAACACCGGGGGCTATGCCAATCGCCGTAAAAATTTCTTGACGGGGACCCGCCGTCATTATGGACTGCGCAACCAAAAGGTAATGTAAAATTTTCCGATCTCAATGTCCTCCCCCACACGCATGAACGGGAGTACTGTTTCATTATAAGTCCCCCCAAATCCCGGGGCCCTTTGGTTTTTGGAGCCAGGAGCCCTAAAGTCCCAAAGGCTTCCCTTTTCCTCTTTCCAGCGCCTCGAGAGCCACCCACCAGGCCCTTCCAGCACTCAGCAAAGATACTGCATCAGGGAAAAAAACAAGATCAGGATCTTGGTTTTCCCAAAAGGGGATGCTCCCCCAATCACTTTGATCTAAAAACCCTTTGGGCCCCAATCCCCATCCATACAAAGCGTTGAAAAGTGAGGGGGAAAGGGACGCCCCCCTTGGGCCTCCCTCCTGTTTTCCCACAGGAAAAAGGCGGGATACCCCTCCCAAACACTTAAACAGCACCCATTTCCCAGAATACAGCCCAAAGTTAAAAACCAAATTGGGGCCCCTTGCAGGTCCCTCGAAGTCGAAGAAGATCCCAAGTGATTTTCCCCCCCCCCGATGCACTGAGCCCAAACGCCTTCTTGGGGATAAAACATAGGCTGCAAGCACCCCTGCCCGAAACTCACGTCGGCGTTCCACCGGGACACGAAGCGTTTAGGTTTAGGGGCCCCGTTTTTTGACTTCCCAAAAGGCGTAAAACCCAGACTGCTGGGTCTCGATGCTTCACCAGATGACTGCGAATTGTGTCACCCAAAGAGGGGCAAGACCTTCCCCGGGTTTACGCTGGGGCAGTTTTAATACCGCGGTAATTGTTCCCGCCCCGAGGGTTTCCCCTTTCCCTTTCCAGATGGGGACGACCAGCCCCCTTTTCCGGGTCAGGGGGGGAAGGGTTTTTGATTCCCCAAAAGGCAGTCAGGACAGCATGAAACCCCGCAAATCAGGGCCCCTCCCCCCCCAGTTTTGGGGAGCTCCGCACTGATATTAAAAAACACCAGCGGCCTTTCCCCCTTCAATTTTTGCTACAGCCTTTTAAACCTACAAGGAGGGGTGCGGTATTTTTGCAGGTACCCTTTAACCCCTTATTTTTTAAAGCCCTTCCCCCAAAAAAACTTTTTATAAAAGAAAATTTTAATCTGGAAAAAAAAAAAAAAAACATTAAAGGGTGGGGTTAAAAAAAAGGCTTTACATTTTAAGAACCTTTTTCTCCCAAACTGCCCGGGTTTTTCTTCTTTTTTGCTTCCCACCCCCTACAACCCTTGGAGACCTGGGGGGGAATGGGGGGGTTTTTGGTGGGGAGAAAAAAATTCACAATATACTTGATGAAATCTTACCTAAACATACTAATCCTTTCCCCAAAGGGGTTTGAAAACCCAAACCCCTAAATTTTAAACCTCCTGACGGGGGGTGCAGGGGGCAAAAAAAGACCCCCGGCCCACCCTTCAGGGCCCAACCCTTTTAAAGCATATTTGCCGGTTTCTTTGGGAATAAAAATCTCCAGTGTGCCCAAAACGGGTTTTTCTAATAAAATTTAAAATCGCATCTTAAACCCAAAACTCTCAGGTCGGGAAACCCTTCATACATTATAATGTAATCAACAGGGGAATTTTGCTTTAAACCCTAAAGGGGACGTATTCCCTCGCCAAAAATTATCTTCCATACCCCCGAAAGTATTTTTTTTGGGGACAAACTAAATGAAAAAAAAATTTTCCCTCCGGGAATACATAAAAACCCATAAAAACCCTAAGAAAGAAAGGGGAACTAGAAGGGGCCCCAAAAAAACCCTACACGGGGAAATTTTTCCTTTTACTAACTCTCCCTATATCCACCTCTCTTCCCCCCCAATGAATTTACCCCAGACCCCTTTTTAAAAGGCCCCCAAAATAGCTCCGAAATTAAAAAATTTAAGGGTTAAACATAAACCATTTTCCAAAATTTGCAAAGCAAAATTTTTTCCCTAGAGTAAAAAAATACCTTTTTATTTGTTTTTTTTTCCCTACTTTTTTCCCTACGGGCTTTTTTGTGAAAATATTTGTGTGTGTTTTAAAGACTTGGTCTCATTTTTGGTAAACAATGAAAAGGGATTCGGGAAGAAAGTCCACCCTCTTTTTTGGACGAAACTTTTTTGGGGGGGGATAGATTTTGATGTTTTGAATTATTATGAGTGTTTTTTTTTGGGAAATCACTATTTTTCTACACACTCTTTCCCCCCTGCTGAAAAAGTAGGGTTTTTTTAAAGGGAAAAAAATTAGGGAAAATTAATCCCAAAGACATAAAAAAAACTTTTAAAATAATAATCTCCCCCCTTGAAGGAAGCACCAGCGATATTTTTTTATGAGGAAAAGGGTTCCCGGGCCACCACAGAAACAGGGGGTGGATATGTCGGGAAAAGGTATTCGATCCGGAAGCGAGATAGCTGGGTATAATTTTATTTCCCCAAGGACAGGGGAAAGGCAGACGGGGAGGAGTTGCGTTTTAGCAAGAGATGCTTTGCAGTGTTGTGTAAAAATTTGTTATAAAAAACAAAATGACAGCATAGAGTCTAATGGGTAGAGGTTGCGGGGGAAAAACTGAGAAAATTGTTTTGGGTTAGGGGAAATTAGCCCCTCCAAACTTATGAAAGGGGGGTTCAGCTCCTATATGGGAAAAAATAAAACAAGGCCTTTTGGAATAAATCGTTTTTATGGTGGGGGGAGATTTTAATCTTAGAAATTAGATGGGTTTTAAATCATAGATAAACAGCGATGCAGAGGAATTGTTAAATTTTAATTTCCGGGAAATAACTTCCAAAGCCCAACAATCAAGGAGCCAAATTAAGGAGTATAATTTTCTGGGATCTTTTCCCGGACAAATAGAACGATTTGGGTTACAAATGGGGGGTCCGGGGGGGAAATTTAGATAATAGCGGACCATTTTTAAGATCAGATTTAGTTTTAAATGGGAATTAAAAAAATTAAGTGGCAATAGGCATGAAAAACCAATTTTTAGAAAAAGGGCCCAAATTTTGCGGATTAAGAAGACACCTGGAGGGTTTTCAATAAGAGGTGTGGGATGGGGGGAAGGGAAAAAATTTTCCCAGGACGGGCGTTGACAGCTGGAAAGGCCAATTTTTGAAGGATTAGGAAGGCTCTGGAGGGAAATTTGGGCGGTTTGATATGGTTAGTGAGGGCGAGGCTAAGGGGATAAAATTTGACGGTTTGACAGGGAAGTGTGTCGGGCTGAGGAGGTTTAAATTTGAGAGGTTAAAGGGGAAGTGAGGCGGAGCTGAGGAGGTTTTAAACCCCATTGTAAGGGAAAATAATTGGGGCGGACAGAAAAGAAATATTTCCTTTTAGGGAAAAAAAGGTCCAAAGAGTGATCCCAAAAGGAGGGCCCCAAATTTAAAAACAACTTGGGGTAAAAAGAAACATTTATTTAAGGTTTTAAAAAGATTGGTAAAAAAAAAGAAAAAGTATTTTAAACCCTGGGGGTGAGGAAAAGTGAAGAAAAATTTAACCCAGTTTCAAAAACAGTTTTTTTTTAATTTAAAAAATTTTGCAGAACCCGGCAAAAAAGGGGCCCAAAGGGGGCTATCAGGGTTTTTAAAAAAAAGACAAGGGGAAATTTGTTCGGCCGTTAAGGGCCGGAAGGGTGAGGTCTTAAAAACGGATTTAAGATATGTGGGAGGGGTCTAAAAAGAAATTTTACAAGTGTTTTTAAAGGAGGAGGATACACAGACGATACCTGATGGGAACAATGTTCAAAAGGAAACGATGAGGAGAAACCAAAAATTTCTGATAAAAATAGGGGAATGGTGGAATTAGAATTTTAAAAAAATGAAAAATTTAAATCCCAGGGCCCGAGAAGTGTTCCCAGGGTTTTTAAAAAGGGTGCAAGGAGGTTTTTAGTGGGGTCTTGTGCACATTTTTTTGGAAATCGGTTGAAAATAAAGGGGAAAGTGCCCCCCCAAAATTTTGGAGGAAAGGAACCGGTTCCCATATTTAAGAAGGGAGAAGAGGACTAAAAATCAAAAAATTTTCGACCCCCTTAAAATTAACATCATGGTGGGTAAATTAAATTTGGGAAATTTTTATTGCAAAAAACCCCTTAAGGGGCACTTAGATAAAAAAGTTTTTATCAATATTCAAAACATGGATTTTTACCCAAGGGGAGGTCATGTCTCACCCAATTTTTTGAGTTTTTATAGGAAAGTTTATTTAGACGGCAGATAAAGATAAAATTTATATAATTTTATCTGGCCTTTTGTAAGGCATTTGACAATAAAACCCCCCCGGGACTTTTTAAATAAGGTTAGGGCCCATTTTATAGATGGGGGAAAGGTTTTTTCTTGGATCAGGCTTGGGGTAAGTAAAAGGCAACAAAAGGGTTCAATTAATGGTTTTCCCAAAACTGAATGGGGACTGGGGACAAGTGGGCTCCACATGGGGCCCGTTTTGGGGGTCATTACTATTTTTTTTTTAAAATCAAAGACTTGGATAGTGGGGTTAGCAAATGATATCAGCAAGTTTGCTGAGATACCAAAGTTAGGGAGGATTTTGGATCACAATCTGAAAGTAAACATATTGCAGGGGGACTTAGAAACTTAATGAGTGGGGAAATCAGTGGGAGGGTGGAATTTAATAATTTATAAATGTAGCGTTTTGAAGGGGTAGAAAAAAACCCCCGGTAAAAAGATACCCATTAAAGGGAATGTATCGCTGAAAAAATCAGAAGGTGAAAAAGATCTTGGGGAGGGGGTGAGCCCGATCCCCCCGACCCCAGGAAACAAAAGTATTGAGGCCAGAAATAGAGCTAATAGAGTATTTGGAAATTTTTACCCGAAGTTTAAAAGTAGAAGGGGCGGAAGTTTTTCCCAAAGCTTTTCCTGGCTCTATCAGGCCCCACCTAGACTATGCAGTTCAGTTTTGGTTTTCCATATTACAGGATGGAATTTGTGTTTTTTAGAAAAAGTGCAGGGGAAGGATGACCCAAAAAGAACAAGGATGCGTAAAATTTAGTATGAAAAGAGATTGAATTTTTAAATTTCACCCCACTCGAGGACGCAGAGTAAGGGGGATCTGATAGGGAAATTTTTTTAAATGGAAAAAAGGGATTTAAAAAAGGAAAAGGTTTGGAAAATTTTTTACGGCTTTTAAAACCCGGGTAGAACAAGAAATAACGGGGTTTAAGCTGGAAAAAACGTAGATTTAGAAAAGGGAAAAAAAGGGGAAAAAATGGTTCACAAAAAAGGGTGGGGGAATGAATGGGAAGGTCTCGAGGGCAGGTATTTAGTGCTGGGTCATTTGGGGGCTTTTAAAGGGGGGTGGATAGTTTTTGGATGGGGGTAAAATTTGGGTGGGAGGTTTTGTGTTAGGTTTACAGGGAAATACACGGGGGAGGGGGTCGCGGCCCTTTTTAGCTTTTCCCTTTTTTTTTAAAGTTCTTTTTTAACCGTGACGGGAGGGGATGGGTTGCTAGTTGTTGGGCACCCCTGGGGAGAGAAACTCTGACCCAGGGGAAAAGGGTTTTTTTAATTGAAAATATCAAATACATTTTAAAAAAAAACCGATTTAATAAAATAGTAAATGGTTTTTAGGTCAGCCGCAAGCAGGCGCGCGGGGTAAGGGTGAATGTGAGATGGTGAGTTACATATTTGTTAATTATATTACATTAGAAAATAAAATAAAGGGTTATAAAAAAAGTATATATAAATTACTGAAATTAAAAAAACAATTTTAATTAGTGTGGGCTAAACCACAAGTTTTCTCTTTTGGAGCTGGTGAAAGAGAAATGAATTTTGTAGGGGAGATGCTACAAGCTCCCCTCCTAGCGGTGTGTGGGGAGGAAGCCGCTACAATACTCCCCTCCTTGACGAGGGAGGGGGAAAAAGAAATTTTGGGTTGGTGGAGGGGTGCTGCTGGTGTTACTGTTCTGATTTATGTGGAGGGCTGTGGTGCCCAGTTCTGGCGTGGCAGTGTTGCCGCCATGGCAGGGTCCCCGCCGGCTGTGTGCGGGGTGGCAGTATTGCCGCCTGGAGGTTGCAGGCGGGGCGGTGTTCGGCGTGGCAGTTTTTACCGCCATGGCATGGTGCCCCCGCTGTGTGCGGGGGTGGCGAATTGCCGCCATGGCAGTGTTGCAGGCGTGGCGGTGTTGCGACGTGGCAGTGTCCGCCAGGCAGTGGTGCGCCGGCTGTGTGGGGGCGTGGCAGTATTGCCGCCATGGCAGGGTTGTTGCCGTCGGCTGTTTTGCGGCGTGCAGTGTTCCCATGCATGTTTGCCCCCGGCTGTTGCGGGCGTGGCAGTTTGCGGCCAATGCAGTGTGGGGCCCCCCGCCTGGTGGTGTTGGCGCCTTTTAATAATGGGAAATTTCCCTTCATGAATAATGCTTTTTACCCTCAAAATGTGTTCTTTTCAATATTTTAGATAGTTGTCGTAAATATAGCTTTTTTTCATGGAAATAAAGAAGTATCATTTTTAATTTTAAAAAATAACGTTCTTCAGGTTTTTTAATGTATTTTTAAAAGTGCTAAAAATTGTCGAAAATATTTTATTGAGCTCTTTTTTGAAAGAGATTCAAAATGTGGTATTATGTTGTTTTCGTTAGAAAATGCTATTTTAAATCGAAAGCTTATAAAAGGATTTTTAGTTATATATTGTGATACATTGTGTTTTACAATGTTTTCATATTTCTTGAAAACTGTGGTTTATATCTTTAAATAAAGGAATTTACTTCGAAAATGCTTTTTCCCTCAAATGTGTTTTTTTTAATGATTTAAAGCTAGTTATCGGTGAAATTAGCTTTTTTCCTACATTAAAGTATACATCCTCTTTTTAGAATAATTTGCTCCTATAAGTAGCTTCCGTTACTAGCTAATACATAGAAGAGTAAGAATTATTTATTGGATTAACGGTATATGCAGCGTTTCTAGTTTTTGAAACTGTAGCGTTTTGTTTTATAAATGTGTTTACTTATGATATTGCTATACCATAAAAGTATTGTTTCATTGGATTTTAGCTAGTTATCTGTGAGAGTTGTTTTTTCTCAATTGAAGTATATTCCTATATATCTGTAGCAATAGTTTTCGATATTTGCCTACAAATATTTTACAAATTTAATAGCTAAAATTGTATTTTTCATGAAATTTAAGTATCATTTAATCTTAAAACAACGTTTTTCAGGTTTTTTAATTATTTTTAAGTGCAAAAAATGTCGAAAATTGACATTATCACCAACCTTTTTGAAAGAGAAATTCAAATTTGGGTTTTTTATGTTTTTTCGTTAGAATGCTATTTTAGATACTGTAAGCTTATAAAAAGGTTTTTTGAGGCTATAATTGTGATTACAATTTTGTATTTAAAGTTTTTATAGTTTTTTGTAATTTTTTGTGTTAATTGATAAAAGGTATACCGATTAATGCTTTTTCCCTAAATGTTTCTTTAAATGATTTAGCTAGTTTCTAAATATAACTTTTTTCCTACAAAATTGAAGTATACTACTTTTTAGAAATTTGCACCTAAAAGTAGCTTACATTAATTAAGCAATACATAGAAGAGTAAGTAGAATATTTATGGTGATATACCGTATATGCAAGGTTTTCCTATTTTTTCTTGTAACTGATGTTATTGTTATATACAATAGTTTTACTTATCATATTGCTATAACCCTTTAAAGGTGTTTTCAATGATTTTAGCTAGTTTCAGAAGAGCTGTTTTTTCAACAATTGAATTATATCCTTTACATCTGTAGCTAAATGGCTTTTTGATATTGTACAACTATATTTCCAAAATTAATAGCTAAAATAAGTATTTTTATGAAATTTAGGTATAAATTTTTAAATCTTAAAACAATTTTTTTTTTCAGATATTTTAATGTATTTGAAAGGTAAAATGTCGAATTTGACATTATTCTGCACTTTTACAGAACTATTTTTTTACAATATTAATGATGACTTAATATATGTTTTTTTTCATGAAATTTTGGTATCAATTTTAATCTTAAAAAAAACGTTTTTTCAGGGTTTTAATGTTTTTTTTGCAGGGCTAAAAATTCGAAAATTGAATTTTCACCTTTTTTTGACAGGAAATTCAAAATGGGGTATTTAGTTTTTTCGTAAAAAAAGCATTTTAAATTACTGTAGCTTAAAATAGGGTTTGATACATATTGGAAAAAATTGTATATTACACTGTTTTTTATAGTTTCTTGTATTTGTAGCGTTATATAAAAAATTGAAGGAATTTACTTATGATATATTTATACCCTCAAATGTGTTCTTTTCAATGATTCTAGTAGTTATCGTGATATATCCCTGTTTTTCCTAAAAATTGAGTATACAATCTTTTTTTTTGAATAATTTGCACCTTTTAAGTAGCTTACTACATAAGTAATAAATAAAGTAAGAGGTTAATTTGTGATATAACCGAAAATTGCAAAAATTTTTCATAGTTTCTTGAAACTGTATCGAAATTGTATATATACAAGTATTTTACTTATCATTTTGCTAAAAACCCTAAATGTAGTGTTTTCAATGATTCTAGCAGAGTTTTTTTTTTACAGATTGAAGTATATTTTTTTATATTAAATATAAGAATATAAAAGCTAAATAGCTTTTGATATTTGCTTTCTAATTTTAAAAAATTTATTAACTAAAATTGTATTTTTTCATGAAATTTAGGTTACCATTTTAATCTTTAAAACAATGTCTTTTCAAGTACTTAAAGTTTTTTTGAAGGCTAAAAAGGGTTCGAATTTACATTATTAAGCACTTTTACACAACCATATTTTACATATTATGAGCTAAAAATATGTATTTTTCATGAAATTTAGTATCATTTTAAATTTTAAAAACAAACGTTTTTTTCGGGTATTTTAATATTTTTTTTGAAGGGCTAAAAAATTTTCAAAATTTTACATTATTCAGCATTTTTACACAACTATATTTTACATTATTATGAGCTTAAATTGTTTTTTCATGAATTTTGGTTTACTTTTAACTAAAAACACTTTTTTCAAGTTTTTTTAATGTATTTTTTCAGGGCTAACAAATATCGAAATTGACATTATTCAGCTCTTTTTATGATAGAAAAATTCAAATGTATATTATAGTTGTTTTCGTTAGAAATGCATTTTAAAATTCTGTAAGTTTATAATAGATTGAGCTATATTTTGATGCAAATTGTATATACACGTGTTTTTTAAAAGTCTCTTGTAATTGGTAGGGGTTAAATCATAAATAGAGGAATTTACCTTACGATAATGCTTTTTACCTCAAACTGTTCCTTAAATTATTTAGCTAGTTATCGGCGATAAAAAGCAGTTTTCTAAAATTTAAATAACACAAACCTTTTTTTAGAATAATTTGCACCTATATTCTTCATTACATTAACTATTAAATAAAGAGTAGGAGTTATTTTGGGTGATATAACATATATTGCAAGCGTTTTTCATAGTTTCTTGTAAAAATGTACGTTATTATATAAAGTAGTTTTACTTATCATATGCATAAACCCATAAAATTAGTGTTTTCAATGATTTTAGCAATTATCATGAAGACTGTTTTTGTTCTACAAATTGAAGTATATTTCTTAAAATCTGTTGCTAAATAGCTTTTGAAATTTGCTACAACTACTTTTTACAAAATTAATAGCTAAAAATGTATTTCACATGAAATTCAGGTATAAAAATTTTAATCTTAAAAACAATGTTTTTGCAAATATTTTAATATATTTTTTGAAGGAAAATAAATGTCGAAATTTGACATTATTAAGCACTTATACACAACTATATTTTACATATTATGAGGTTAAAATCTATTTTTCAAAATTTAGGTATCAATTTTAATCTTAAACAACTTTTTTAAAGTATTTTCAGTATTTTTGAAGGGGCTCAAAAATGCCCGAAATTTTACATTATTCAGCTTTTTTACAAACTATATTATACAATATTATGAGCTTAAAAAATGTATTTTTCATGAAATTTAGGTATCTTTTAATCTTAAAAAAATTTTTTTCAAGTGTTTTAATGTATTTTTGAAGGGCCCTAAAAATTGTCGAACATTGACATTATTCAGCCCTTTTTTTGATAGGGTTCAAAATGTGTATTATAATTGTTTTCGTTAGAAAATGCTATTTTAAACTACTGTAAGCTATAATAGAGTTTGAAAATATTGTGATACAATTGTAATATTACAGTGTTTTTTATAGTCTCTTTACAGAACTTTGGGTTTTGTTTATACATTAAGAGAAGGAATTTCCTTACGAAAATGCTTTTACCCTCAAAATGTGTTCTTTTCAATTATTTTAGCTTAGTTATCGGTGAAATATAGTTGTTTTCCTACAAATTGAAGTATACAATCTTTTTTTTAGAATAATTTGCACCTAAAAGTACTTACATTACAGTAAGCTATAAAATAGAAGATAGAGGTTATTAAAATTGTGATATAACGTATATTGCTAGCGTTTTCTAGTTTCTTGTAAACTGGGGCTATTGTTATATATAAAAATTTTTAAACTTATCATATTGCTATAAACCATAAAATGTAGTGTTTCAATGATTTTAGCTAGTTATCAGTGAAGAACTTTTTTTCTACAAATTCTATTCCTTTTTTCGTAGCAAAATAGCTTTTTTGATATTTGTACAAATATTTTACAAAATTAAAGATAAATATGTATTTTGTAGATATTAGTATCAATTTAAATCTTAAAAACAACATTTTTTCAAGTATTTTAAGTATTTTTGAAGGCTAAAAGATGTCGAAATTGACTTTTCAGCACTTTTACACAACAATTTTACAATATTATGAGCTAAAACATTTTTTTTAAATGAAATTTGGTATCAATTTCAATCTTAAAACAACTTTTTTAAGTATTTTAATGTATTTATGAAGGGCTAAAAAATTGTCAAAAATTTGATTATTCACATTTTAAACACTACTATACTTTTCAATATTATAAGCTAAAATATGTATTTTTAAAATTAAGTATCAATTTTTTATTAAAACACGTTTTTTCAAGTGTTTTAATGTATTTTGACAGGCTAAAAATGTCGAAAATTGACATTATTCACCCTTTTTTTTGATAGAGAAATTCCAAATGTGGTATTATAGTTGTTTCTTAGGTAAATCTATTTTAAACTACTGTAAGCTTTTAATAGGAGTTGTAGACTCTATATTACATTGTATATTACAGTGTTTGCATTTTTCTTGTAAATTGAAAAATTGTAATTTAAACGCATGATAATTCTTATACCTCAAAATGTGTTTCTTTTCAATGATTTTAGCTAGTTATGGGTTTGATATATAGTTTGCTTTCCTACAAATTGAATATCAATCTTATTTAGTATAATCGCCCTATAAGTACTTACATTACATAACTAATAAAAGAAGAGTAAGAGGTTATTTAAGTGATATAAGGTATATGCAAGCGTTTTTCAAGTTTTCTGAAAACTGAAAGCGTTATTTATATATACAAGTAGTTTTTACTTATCATATTGCTATAAGCCATAAAATGTTTTTGTTTACAATGATTTTAGAAAGTTATCAGTAAAGAGTTTTTTTTTTTCTAAAAATTGAAGTATTTTTTCTTTTATCTTAGCTAATATTTTTGATTTTTCCCTACAACTATATTTTACAAAATGAATAGCTAAAAATATGTATTTCTCATGAAATTTAGGTATCAATTTTAATCCTAAAAATAATGTTTTTTTACAATTATTTTAATGTATTTTTGAAAGGTTAAAAAATGTCGAAATTTGACATTATACAGCATTTTTACACAACTATATTTTACAATATTATGAGCTTAAAATATGTATTTTTCATGAAATTTAGGTATTCATTTTAATCTTAAAAACAACGTTTTTTCAAGTGTTTTAATGTATTTTTGAAGGGTTAAAAAATTTCGAAAATTGACATTATTCAGTACTTCTTTTGATAGAGAAATTCAAAATGTGGTATTATAGTTTTTTCGTTAGAAAATGCTATGGTAAACTACTGTTAGCTTATAATAAGAATTTGAGTCTCTATATTGTCATGGAATTGTATATTACACGTGTTTTTCATACTTTCTTGTAGATTGTAGTGTAATATCATAAATAGAAGGTATTTACCTTACGATAATGCTTTATACCCTCAAAATGTGTTCTTTTCAATTATTTTAGCTAGTTATTGGTGATATATAGCAGTTTTTCTACAAATGGAAGTATATAATCCTATTTTTAGATTAAGTTGCACCTATAAGTAGCTTACATTACATTAAGCTATAAAATAGAAGAGTAAGAGGTTATTTATTGTGATATAACGGTATATTGCAAGCGTTTTTCATAGTTTCTTGTAAACTATAGCGTTATTGTATATATACAAGTGGTTTTACTTATCATATTGCTATAAACCCATAAAATGTAGTATTTTCAATGATTTTAGCTAGTTATCAGTAAAGATCTGTTTTTTTCTACAAATTGAATTATATTCCTTTATATTGGTAGCTAAATAGCTTTCTGATATTTGCTACAACTATATTTCACAAAATTAATAGCTGAAAATATGCATTTTTTATGAAATTTAGGTATCAATTTTAATCTTAAAAACAACATTTTTTCAAGTATTTTAATGTATTTTTGCAGGGCTAACAAATGTCGAAATTTGACATTATTCTGCACTTTTACACAACTATATTTTCCAATATTGTGAGCTTAAAATATGTATTCTTCATGAAATTTTGGTATCAATTTTAATCATAAAAACAACGTTTTTTCAAGTGTTTTAATGTATTTTTGAAGGGCTAAAAAATGTCGAAAATTGACATTATTCAGCCCTTTTTATGATAGAGAAATAAAAAATGTGGTATTATAGTTGTTTTCGTAAAAAAATGCTATTTTAAAATACTGTAAGCTTATAATAGGAGTTTGAGACTCTATATTGTGATACAATTGTATATTACACGTGTTTTTCATAGTTTCTTTTATATTGTAGTGCTATATAATAAATAGAAGGAATTTAACTTATGATAATGCGTTATACCCTCAAAATGTGTTCTTTTCAATGATTTTAGCTAGTTATCGGTGATATATAGCTATTTTCCTACAAATTGAAGTATACAATCCTTTTTTTAGAATAATTTGCACCTATAAGTAGCTTACATTACATTAAGCTAATAAATAGAAGAGTAAGAGGTTATTAATTGTGATATAACGGTATATTGCAAGCGTTTTTCATAGTTTCTTGTAAACTGTAGCGTTATTGTATATATACAAGTAGTTTTACTTATCATATTGCTATAAACCCATAAAATGTAGTGTTTTCAATGATTTTACAAGCTAGATACAAGATATTGATACAAGCTAGTTATCAGTGAAGAGTAGTTTTTTTCCACAAATTGAAGTATATTTCTTTATATTAGTAGCTAAATAGCTTTTGATATTTGCTACAACTATATTTTACAAAATGAATAGCTAAAAATATGTATTTTTCATGAAATTTAGGTATCAATTTTAATCTTAAAAACAATGTTTTTGCAAGTATTTTAATGTATTTTTGAGAGGCTAAAAAATGTCGAATTTTGACATTATTCAGCACTTTTACACAACTATATTATACAATATTATGAGCTTAAAATATGTATTTTTCATGAAATCTAGGTATCAATTTTAATCTTAAAAACAACGTTTTTTCAAGTATTTTAATATATTTTTGAAGGGCTAAAAAATGTCGAAATTTGACATTATTCAGCACTTTTACACAACTATATTTTACAATGTTATGAGCTTAAAATATGTATTTTTCATGAAAAAAATTATCAATGGTATTAAAGGTATCAATGGTATCAATTTTAATCTTAAAGTAATCGTCCAGACCCAATTTTTTTTTGCCGAATTATGTTGAATGTACGTACATTCAAAACACCTAATCCACCAAAAATAATTGATTTCCAGGCTTTATTTCCGTAAAAACACGACTTTTGTAAAAAGCGCGCGAAAAAAAAATCTTCCCTCCAACAGGGCTACGACTGTTATTGATGACGTCAGAACAGGGACGCCCGCAGACACTCTGGCTGACACTTGTCGGCAAATGTTATGATTAGCGAGTGTACTTCGGTGTCAGACAGTGAATCTGTCGCTGTGACAGATCTAGAGTACGATGCTCAATCTGACACCGAAAGAAAGGATGCTGGTCGCGTATACTATGAGGAAAACGAACCTCAGATTGTCATGGGATCCTATATGTCTGAGCCCGAGTACGAGGTGGATGAACAGTGACGTGTGTTAGCAGAGCCTGAGGTTCAGCAGGAGGACCTGGCACTTCTCCAAAACATGGATTGGTAAATAAGGTTAAACCATGTGTGTGTGGGAATCGCAATGAAGGTAATTACGAGAAAATCTTATGGTTAGTTTTGGAGCTACAGTCAGACGTCTTTACTCGAAAACCACATACTAGCATTAACTACAGCATAGAGTTGGAAAATATGCGGGCGGGAAGGCAGAAAGTGTGACAGCCACACCACCACAGGGTCTCTCACCACAGGGCACGCCCACTCCATAACTGGTTTACTTGGTTTACTTGGTCTTATTAAGAGGCAAAGCCTCACAGTCGTGGTGGTCCACCGCTGCTGCCAGTCTTGGCGTCCCTGTCTAACAGGGCCACCTGGTCTTGTATGGTGTTGGACTGAGTTACTGTCTTACGGGGGGGCGCCGCCCTTATCCAGCACACACGTGTACACAGGCTCACCTCACACTCGTCGACCCAACCCACACACTGGGTAGGCGACTAGTCGCGCTGCACACTCTCACCCAGTCTTTCACCCCCTGTGTACACTACACACCGTTTCTCAACAAAACTGCTCGCCCCAACACACTATAGGCGTGTCCCTACACACGCCACTCCTTTCCGCGTGCAAACTTTTCTCCGAAGGCACAGCGCTGTCTTGCTGGCACACATAAAGGATGCATGCATGTGGCATATAGCAAATTAATCTATCAGAAACACCCAAATATCTTCAAGTACTATATTTATCTCTGTGTTTACGTGCTTCTATGATCAAGCGCGGAAGAGTAGCCTCCCTGATGCTACGTCACCAAGCCTGAGCATGAGCGTCTGCAAACCTTGAGTGTGTTTTGAAAACTCGGGGAATTTGCAGATTTTGATTGCGGATTATTTAAAAACGGCTGACAGGATACAAAAAGTGACGACGTATTGTTGCTATACTCGTTAATTGCTATGATTTGATTGCATTAAATCAGGAATGATGAAATGGTCTGGATGATTACTTTAAAAACAATGTTTTTTCAAGTGTTTTAATATATTTTTGAAGGGCTAAATAATGTCGAAATTTGACATTATTAAGCACTTTTACACAACTATATTTTACAATGTTATGAGCTAAAAATATGTATTTTTCATGAAATTTAGGTATCAATTTTAATCTTATAAACAACATTTTTTCAAGTATTTTAATGTATTTTTAAAAGGATAAAACAGTGTAGAAATTTGACATTATTCAGCACTTATACACAACTATATTTTACAATATTATGAGCTTAAAATATGTATTTTTCATGAAATCTAGGTATTAATTTTAATCTTTCAAACAACATTTTTTCAAGTGTTTTAATGTATTTTTGAAGGGCTAAAAAATGTGGAAAATTGACATTATTCATCCCTTTTTATGATAGAGAAATTCATAATGTGGTATTATAGTTGTTTTCGTTAGAAATTGCTATTTTAAACTACTGTAAGCTTATAACAGGAGTTTGAGACTCTATATTGTGATACAATTGTATATTATACGTGTTTTTCATAGTTTCTTGTTAATTGTAGTGTTATATGCTAAATAGAAAGAATTTACCATATGATAATGCTTTATACCCTCAAAATGTGTTCTTTTCAATGATTTTAGCTAGTTATCGGTGATATATAGCTGTTTTCCTACAAATTGAAGTATACAATCCTTTTTTTAGAATAGTTAGCACCTATTAGCCTATTAGCTTACATTACATTAAGCTAATAAATAGAAGAGTAAGAGGTTATTTATTGTGATATAACGGTATATTGCAAGCGTTTTTCATAGTTTCTTGTAAACTGTAGCGTTATTGTATATATACAAGTAGTTTTACTTATCATAATGCTATAAACCCATAAAATGTAGTATTTTCAATGATTTTAGCTAATTATCAGTGAAGAGTTTTTTTTCTTCTACAAATTGAAGTATATTTCTTTATATATATAGCTTTTTATATTTGCTGCAACTATATTTTACAAAATTAATAGCTAAAAATATGTATTTTTCATGAAATTTAGGTATCAATTTCAATCTTAAAAACAACTTTTTTTCAAGTATTTTAATGTATTTTTGAAATCCTAAAAAATTTCGAAATTTGACATTATACAGCACTTTTACACAACTATATTTTACAATATTATGAGCTTAAAATATGTATTTTTCATGTAATATGTATCAATTTTATTCTTAAAAACAATGTTTTTTCAAGTTTTTTAATGTATTTTTGAAGGGCTAAAAAATGTCGAAAATTGACATTATTCAGCCCTTTTTTTGATAGAGAAATTCAAAATGTGGTATTATAGTTGTTTTCGTTAGAAATTGCTATTTTAAACAACTGTAAGCTTATAATAGGAGTTTGAGACTCTATATTGTGATAAAATTGTATATTACACGTGTTTTCATAGTTTCTTGTTAATTGTAGTGTATATCATTAATAGAAGGAATTTACCTTATGATAATGCTTTATACTCTCAAAATGTGTTCTTTTCAATGATTTTAGCTAGTTATCGGTGATATATAGCTGTTTTCCTACAAATTGAAGTATACAACCTCTTTTTAGAATAATTTGCACCTATAAGTAGCTTACATTACATTAAGCTATTAAATAGAAGAGTAAGAGGTTATTTATTGTGATATAAAGGTATATTGCAAGCGTATTTCATAGTTTCTTGTAAACTGTAGCGTTATTGTATATATACAAGTAGTTTTACTTATCATATTGCTATAAACCCATAAAATGTAGTGTTTTCAATGATTTTAGCTAGTTATCAGTGAAGAGTTTTTTTTTTCTACAAATTGAAGTATATTTCTTTATATCTGTAGCTAAATAGCTTTTGATATTTGCTGCATCTATATTTAACAAAATTAATAGCTAAAGATATGTATTTTTCATGAAATTTAGATATCAATTTTAATCTTAAAAACAATGTTTTTTCAAGTATGTTAATGTATTTTTGGAAAGCTAAAAAAAAAAAAATCGAAATATGACATTATTAAGCACTTTTACACAACTATATTTTACAATGTTATGAGCTAAAAATATGTATTTTTCATGAAATTTAGGTATCAATTTTAATCTTAAAAACAACATTTTTTCAAGTATTTTAATGTATTTTTGAAAGGATAAAAAAGTGTAGAAATTTGACATTATTCAGCACTTATACACAACTATAATTTACAATATTATGAGCTTAAAATATGTATTTTTCATGAAATCTAGGTATTAATTTTAATCTTACAAACAACATTTTTTCAAGTGTTTTAATGTATTTTTGAAGCTAATAAATAGAAAAGTAAGAGGTTATTTATTGTGATATAACGGTATATTGCAAGCGTTTTTCATAGTTTCTTGTAAACTGTAGCGTTATTGTATATATACAAGTAGTTTTACTTATTATATTGCTATAAACCCATAAAATGTAGTGTTTTCAATGATTTTAGCTAGTTATCAGTGATATATAGCTGTTTTCCTACAAATTGAAGTATAAAATTCTTTTTTTTAGAATAATTTGCAAATATAAGTAACTTACATTACATTAAGCTATTATATAGAAGAGTAAGAGGTTATTTATTGTGATATAACGGTATATTGCAAGCGTTTTTCACTGTTTCTTGTAAACTGTAGCGTTATTGTATATATACAAGTAGTTTTACTTATCATATTGCTATAAACCCATAAAATGTAGTGTTTTCAATGATATTAGCTAATTATCGGTGATATATAGCTGTTTTCCTACAAATTGAAGTATAAAATCCTCTTTTTAGAATAATTTGCACCTATAAGTAGCTTACATTACATTATCCTAATAAAAAGAAGAGTAATATACGTATATTGCAAGCGTTTTTCATAGTTTATTTAATTGCGTTATTGTAAAATAGTTTTCAATGATTTTAGCTATTATTCAGGATAATATAGAATGTTTTTTATTAAGTATAAATTAGTTTTTAGAATAATATAGACGTATACCTACTTAAACATTAAGCTATAAATCCTTTATTAGAGTATTATTTGATATAAGGTATATTGCAACATTTATTAACATAGATTTAGCTTGTAAGTTATTTATTGTGATTAGTATATATCAAGTGTTATTTTATCGTTCTTAAACCCTAAACGTATTGTATTATCAAGTTTTTATTTATCAGTGCTATAAACCTAGTTTAAAATTGTATTCAATATATTACTTTTTTAGAATAATAATAGCTTTTCACAATTAATTAAATATTATTAGAATTAATTTGAGTATTTATTTGTACAATCGTAATGCAAAGTTTAGATCAGGTTTTTATTTATATAACGTTATTTTGCAAAGCAGTAGTTTTTATCATATTTTGCTTGTAAACTATGAATTGTATATATTACAATATTTGTACTTATTATATTAGCTTATAACCTAAAAATTGAGTTTAAAATCCTTTTTTAACTAATTTGTGATATAAGTGTTTTCCTTACATTACTATAAATTCTTGTAGAATATATTTGGCTACGTATAATTAGCAAGCTTTTTAATTACTTTAATAAAGATGTACGTTATTTTTATATAAGTAGTTAATTATTAATGCTTTTTAACTAAATTAGTTTCATTATTTTACCTTAGTTATATGATATATAGAGTTTTCCTACAATTTCTAATATAAAATCCCTTTAGAATTAGTTTTACATAATTAGCTTTTATCGATATATAGCTGTTTTCAATAAAGAGTAAATATTCTTGTATATAAAATATTACAGCTTTATAGTTCTAGTACATGTAAGCTATTAAATAGCAAGTAAGTGTTATTATTATTGTATAAACACGTAATATGTTCAAGCGTTTATATTATTCTTGAACTGAGCGTTATTGTTTCTACAATTAGTTAAATCCTTTTTATAATCAATTAACCCATTAATGTAGTTGTTCATTGATTTAGCTATTATAGATGTAAAGTCTTTTATTTGAAAATTTGCACTTAAGCTTTTATAGTTACTTAAAAAGTAAGAGTTATTGTATTAATGTGATTATAATGTTATTTGCAAGACCTTTTTAAATGTATTTTTAACATGATGTTATAGTTATCCATAAAATCTCTTTTTGAATAATTGCACTATAATACCTAATAAATTAGTTATTTCAAAGTAATAGTTATTTGTTTGATATAAGGTATATTGATTTCACATTGAATTCTTAAAATCCTCTTTTAGATTAATTTCAATTATTTACTTATCAATTCTTATAACTTAAAAATGAGGTTTTAAGTATTGTATTATCGGTATATATCAGCTTTTTATTCCTAATTGCTATAACTTTTTTAGATATTTGATTATATACAATTATTTACTTATCATACCATAAATGTAGTGTTTTATATATGTATTATCGGTGATATTAAGCTGTTTACAAATTGAGTATAATCCTTTCTAAAACTTAGCGTTTATATAACAAGTAGTTTATTACTTATCATACCCATAAAATGTAGGTTTCAATGATATTTAGCTATTATCGGTGATATTAAGCTGTTTTTCAAATTGAGTAAAAATCTCTTTTATAGAAATATTTGCACTATAGTAGCTTACCTTACATTATCCTAATAAATAGAAGAGTAAGAGGTTATTTATTGTGATATAACGGTATATTGCAAGCGTTTTTCATAGCTTCTTGTAAACTGTAGCGTTATTGTATATATACAAGTAGTTTTACTTATCATATTGCTATAAACCCATAAAATGTAGTGTTTTCAATGATATTAGCTATTTATAGGAGATATATAGCTGTACTCCTACAAATTGAAGTATACAATCCTTTTTTTAGAATAATTTGCACCTATAAGTAGCTTACATTACATTAAGCTAATAAATAGAAGAGTAAGTGGTTATTTATTGTGATATAACGGAATATAACAAGCGTTTTTCATAGTTTCTTGTAACCTGTAGCGTTATTGTATATATACAAGTAGTTTTACTTATCAGATTGCTATAAACCCATAAAATGTAGTGTTTTCAATGATATTAGCTATTTATCGGTGATATATAGCTGTTTTCCTACAAATTGAAGTATAAAATCCTCTTTTTAGAATAATTTGCACCTATAAGTAGCTTACATTACATTAAGCTATTAAATAGAAGAGTAAGAGGTTATTTATTGTGACATAACGGTATATGGCAGGCGTTTTTCATAGTTTCTTTTAAACTGTAGCGTTATTGTATATATACAAGTAGTTTTACTTATCAGATTGCTATAAACCCATAAAATGTAGTGTTTTCAATGATATTAGCTAGTTATCAGTGATATATAGCTGTTTTCCTACAAATTGAAGTATAAAATCCTTTTTTTAGAATAATTTGCACCTAAAAGTAGCTTACATTACATTAAGCTATTAAATAGAAGAGTAAGAGGTTATTTATTGTGATATAACGGTATATTGCAAGCGTTTTTCATAGTTTCTTGTAAACTGTAGCGTTATTGTATATATACAAGTAGTTTTACTTATTATATTGCTATAAACCCATTATATGTAGTGTTTTCAATGATTTTAGCTAGTTATCGTATAAAATCCTCTTTTTAGAATAATTTGCACCTATAAGTAGCTTACATTACATTAAGCTAATAAATAGAAGAGTAAGAGGTTATTTATTGTGATATAAAGGTATATAGCAAGCGTTTTTCATAGTTTCTTGTAAACTGTAGCGTTATTGTTAATATACAAGTAGTTTTACTTATCAGATTGCTATAAACCCATAAAATGTAGTGTTTTCAATGATATTAGCTATTTATCGGTATTATATAGCTGTTTTCCAACAAATTGAAGTATAAAATCCTCTTTTTTGAATAATTTGCACCTATAAGTAGCTTACATTACATTAAGCTATTAAATAGAAGAGTAAGAGGTTATTTATTGTGATATAACGGTAATTTGCAAGCGTTTTTCATAGTTTCTTGTAAACGGTAGCGTTATTGTATATATATAAGTAGTTTTACTTATCAGATTGCTATAAACCCATAAAATGTAATGTTTTCAATGATATTAGCAATTTATCGGTGATATATAGCTGTTTTCCTACAAATTGAAGTATACAATCCTTTTTTTAGAATAATTAGCACCTATAAGTAGCTTACATTACATTATCCTAATAAATAGAAGAGTAAGAGGTTATTTATTGTGATATAACGGTATATTACAAGCATTTTTCATAGTTTCTTGTAAACTGTAGCGTTATTGTATATATACAAGTAGTTTTACTTATTATATTGCTATAAACCCATAAAATGTAGTGTTTTCAATGATATTAGCTATTTATCGGTGATATATAGCTGTTTTCCTACAAATTGAAGTATACAATAATTTTTTTAGAATAATTTGCACCTATAAGTAACTTACATTACATTAAGCTAATAAATAGAGGAGTAATAGGAAATTAATTGTGATATAACGGTATATTCCCAGCGTTTTTCATAGTTTCTTGTAAACTGTAGCGTTATTGTATATACACAAGTAGTTTTACTTATCATATTGCTATAAACCCTTAAAATGTAGTGTTTTCAATGATGTTAGCTATTTATCGGTGATATATAGCTGTTTTCCTACAAATTGAAGTATAAAATCCTCTTTTTAGAATAATTTGCACCTATAAGTAGCTTACATTACATTAAGCTATTAAATAGAAGAGTAAGAGGTTATTTATTGTGATATAACGGTATATTGCAAGCGTTTTTCATAGTTTCTTGTAAACTGTAGCGTTATTGTATATATAAATAGTTTTACTTATCAGATTGCTATAAACCCATAAAATGTAGTGTTTTCAATGATATTAGCTATTTATCGGTGATATATAGCTGTTTTCCTACAAGTTGAAGTATACAATCCTTTTTTTAGAATAATTTGCACCTATAAGTAGCTTACATTACATTAACCTAATAAATAGAAGAGTAAGAGGTTATTTATTGTGATATAACGGTATATTGCAAGCATTTTTCATAGTTTCTTGTAAACTGTAGCGTTATTGTATATATACAAGTAGTTTTACTTATTATATTGCTATAAACCCATAAAATGTAGTGTTTTCAATGATATTAGCTATTTATCGGTGATATATAGCTGTTTTCCTACAAATTGAAGTATACAATAATTTTTTTAGAATAATTTGCACCTATAAGTAACTTACATTACATTAAGCTAATAAATAGAGGAGTAAGAGGAAATTAATTGTGATATAACGGTATATTCCCAGCGTTTTTCATAGTTTCTTGTAAACTGTAGCGTTATTGTATATACACAAGTAGTTTTACTTATCATATTGCTATAAACCCTTAAAATGTAGTGTTTTCAATGATGTTAGCTATTTATCGGTGATATATAGCTGTTTTCCTACAAATTGAAGTATAAAATCCTTTTTTTAGAATAATTTGCAAATATAAGTAGCTTACATTACATTAAGCTATTAAATAGAAAAGTAAGAGGTTATTTATTGTGATATAACGGTATATTGCAAGCGTTTTTCATTGTTTCTTGTAAACTGTAGCGTTATTGTATATATACAAGTAGTTTTACTTATCATATTGCTATAAACCCATAAAATGTAGTGTTTTCAATGATTTTAGCTAGTTATTAGTGATATATAGCTGTTTTCCTACAAATTGAAGTATAAAATCCTTTTTTTAGAATAATTTGCAAATATAAGTATCTTACATTACATTAAGCTAATAAATAGAAGAGTAAGAAGTTATTCATTGTGATATAACGGTATATAGCAAGCGTTTTTCATAGTTTCTTGTAAACTGTAGCGTTATTGTATATATACAAGTAGTTTTACTTATTATATTGCTATAAAGCCATAAAATGTAGTGTTTCCAATGATTTTAGCTAGTTATCAGTGATATATAGCTCTTATCCTACAAATTGAAGTATAAAATCTTTTTTTTAGAATAATTTGCACCTATAAGTAGCTTACATTACATTAAGCTATTAAATAGAAGAGTACGAGGTTATTTATTGTGATATAACGGTATATAGCAAGCGTTTTTCATTTTTTCTTGTAAACTGTAGCGTTATTGTATATATACAAGTAGTTTTACTTATCAGATTGCTATAAACCCATAAAATGTAGTGTTTACAATGATATTAGCTAGTTATCGGTGATATATAGCTGTTTTCCTACAAATTGAAGTATAAAATCCTCTTTTTAGAATAATTTGCACTATAAGTAGCTTACACTACATTAAGCTATTAAATAGAGAGTAAGAGGTTATTTATTGTGATATAACGGTATATTGCAGCGTTTTTCATAGTTTCTTCTAAACTGTAGCGTTATTGTACATATACAAGTAGTTTTACTTATTATATTGCAATAAAGCCATAAATGTAGTGTTTTCAATGATTTTAGCTAGTTATCAGTGATATATAGCTGTTTTCCTACAAATTGAAGTATAAAATCCTCTTTTTAGAATAATTTGCACCTATAAGTAGCTTACATTACATTAAGCTAATAAATAGAGGAGTAATAGGTTATTTATTGTAATATAACGGTATATTGCAAGCGTTTTTCATATTTTCTTGTAAACTGTAGCGTTATTGTATATATACAAGTAGTTTTACTTATCAAATTGCTATAAACCCATAAAATGTAGTGTTTTCAATGATATTAGCTATTTATCGGTGATATATAGCTGTTTTCCTACAAATTGAAGTATAAAATCCTCTTTTTAGTATAATTTGCACCTATAAGTAGCTTACATTACATTAAGCTATTAAATAGAAGAGTAAGAGGTTATTTATTGTGATATAACGGTATATTGCAAGCGTTTTTCATAGTTTCTTGTAAACTGTAGCGTTATTGTATATATACAAGTAGTTTTACTTATTATATTGCTATAAACCCATAAAATGTAGTGTTTTCAATGATTTTACCTAGTTATCAGATATATATAGCTGTTTTCCTACAAATTGAAGTATAAAATCCTTTTTTTAGAATAATTTGCAAATATAAGTAGTTTACATTACATTAAGCCATTCAATAGAAGAGTAAGAGGTTATTTATTGTGATATAACGGTATATTGCAAGCGTTTTTCATTGTTTCTTGTAAACTGTAGCGTTATTGTATATATACAAGTAGTTTTACTTATCATATTGCTATAAACCCATAAAATGTAGTGTTTTCAATGATATTAGCTATTTATCGGTGATATATAGATGTTTGCCTACAAATTGAAGTATAAAATCCTCTTTTTAGAATAATTTGCACCTATAAGTAGCTTTAATTACATTAAGCTATTTAATAGCAGAGTAAGACGTTATTTATTGTGATATAACGGTATATTGCAAGCGTTTTTCATAGTTTCTTCTAAACTGTAGCGTTATTGTATAAATACAAGTAGTTTTACTTATATTATTGCTATAAAGCCATAAAATGTAGTGTTTTCTATGATTTTAGCTAGTTATCATTGATATATAGCTGTTTTCCTACAAATTGAAATATAAATTTTTTTTTTTAGAATAATTTGCACCTATAAGTAGCATTACATAAAAGCTATTAAATAGAAGAGTACGAGGTTATTTATTGTGATATAACGGTATATTGCAAGCGTTTTTCATAGCTTCTTGTAAACTGTAGCGTTATTGTATATATACAAGTAGTTTTACTTATCATATTGCTATAAACCCATAAAATGTTGTGTTTTCAATGAATATTAGCTATTTATCGGTGATATATAGCTGTTTTCCTACAAATTGAAGTATAAAATCCTCTTTTTAGAATAATTTGCACCTATAAGTAGCTTACATTACATTAAGCTATTAAATAGAAGAGTAAGAGGTAATATATTGTGATATAACGGTATATTGCAAGCGTTTTTCATAGTTTCTTCTAAACTGTAGCGTTATTGTATATATACAAGTAATTTTACTTATTATATTGCTATTAAGCCATAAAATGTAGTGTTTTCAATGATAATAGCTAGTTATCAGTGATATATAGCTGTTTACCTACAAATTGAAGTAAAAAATCCTCTTTTTAGTATAATTTGCACTTAAAATAGCTTACATTACATTAAGCTATTAAATAGAAGAGTAAGAGGTTATTTATTGTGATATAACGGTATATTGCAAGCGTTTTTCATAGTTTCTTGTAAACTGTAGCGTTATTGTATATATACAAGTAGTTTTACTTATTATATTGCTATAAACCCATAAAATGTAGTGTTTTCAATTATTTTAGCTAGTTATCAGATATATATAGCTGTTTTCCTACAAATTGAAGTATAAAATCCTTTTTTTAGAATAATTTGCAAATATAAGTAGCTTACATTACATTTTGCCATTAAATAGAAGAGTAAGAGGTTATTTATTGTGATATAACGGTATATTGCAAGCGTTTTTCATTGTTTCTTGTAAACTGTAGCGTTATTGTATATATACAAGTAGTTTTACTTATCATATTGCTATAAACCCATAAAATGTAGTGTTTTCAATGATATTAGCTATTTATCGGTGATATATAGCTGTTTGCCTACAAATTGAAGTATAAAATCCTCTTGTTAGAATAATTTGCACCTATAAGTAGCTTACATTACATTAAGCTATTAAATAGCAGAGTAAGAGGTTATTTATTGTGATATAACGGTATATTGCAAGCGTTTTTCATAGTTTCTTCTAAATTGTAGCGTTATTGTATAAATACAAGTAGTTTTACTTATATTATTGCTATAAAGCCATAAAATGTAGTGTTTGCAATGATTTTAGCTAGTTATCAGTGATATATAGCTGTTTTCCTATAAATTGAGGTATAAAATCCTTTTTTTAGAATAATTTGCACCTATAAGTAGCTTACATTACATTAAGCTATTAAATAGAAGAGTACGAGGTTATTTATTGTGATATAACGGTATATTGCAAGCGTTTTTCATAGTTTCTTGTAAACTGTAGCGTTATTGTATATATACAAGTAGTTTTACTTATCATATTGCTATAAACCCATAAAATGTTGTGTTTTCAATGATATTAGCTATTTATCGGTGATATATAGCTGTTTTCCTACAAATTGAAGTATAAAATCCTCTTTTTAGAATAATTTGCACCTATAAGAAGCTTACATTACATTAAGCTAATAAATAGAAGAGTAATAGGTTATTTATTGTGATATAACGGTATATTGCAAGCGTTTTTCATAGTTTCTTGTAAACTGTAGCGTTATTGTATATATACATGTAGTTTTACTTATCATATTGCTATAAACCCATAAAATGTAGTGTTTTCAATGATTTTACCTAGTTATCAGTGATATATAGCTGTTTTCCTACAAATTGAAGTATACAATCCTTTTTTTTTGAATAATTGCACCTATAAGTAGCTTACATTAATTAAGCTAATAAATAGAAGAGTAAGAAGTTATTCATTGTGGATATAACGGTATATTGCAGCGTTTTTCATAGTTTCTTGTAAACTATAGCGTTATTGTAATATACAAGTAGTTTTACTTATAGATTGCTATAAAACCCATAAAATGTAATGTTTTCAATGATATTAGCTATTTAAGGTGATATATAGCTGTTTTCCTAAAATTGAAGTATAAATCCTCTTTTTTTAGAATAATTTGCACCTATAAGTAGCTTACATTAATTAAGCTATTAAATAGAAGAGTAAGGTTATTTATTGTGATATAAACGGTATATTGCAAGCTTTTTCATAGTTTCTTTAAACTGTAAGCGTTATTGTATATATACAAGTAGTTTTACTTATTAATTGCTATAAACCCATAAAATGTAGTGTTTTCAATGATATTAGCTAGTTATAGTGATATATAGCTGTTTTCCTACAATATTGAAGTATACAATCCTTTTTATAGAATAGTTTGCACCTATAAGTATCTTAAGTTACATTAAGCTTATTAAATAGAAGAGTAAGGGTTATTTATTGTGATATAACGGTATATTGCAAGCTTTTTCATAGTTTCTTCTAAACTGTAGCGTTATTGTATATATACAAGTAGTTTTACTTATTATATTGCTATAAAGCCATAAAATGTACCGTGTTTTCAATGATTTTACTAGTTATCAGTGATATATAATGTTTTCCTACAAATTGAATATAAAATCCTTTTTTAGAATAGTTTGCACCTATAAGTACTTAATTACATTAAGCTATTAAATAGAAGAGTAAGAGGTTATTTATTGTGATATAACGGTATATTGCAAGCGTTTTTGCATATTTCTTGTAAACTGTAGCGTTATTGTATATATACAAGTAGTTTTACTTATTATATTGCTATAAACCCATAAAATGTAGGTTTTCAATGATTTTAGCTAGTTATCAGATATATATAGTGTTTTCCTACAAATTGAATATAAAATCCTTTTTTAGAATAATTTGCAAATATAAGTAGCTTACATTACATTAAGCTATTAAATAGAAGAGTAAGAGGTTATTTATTGTGATATAACGGTATATTGCAAGCGTTTTCATAGTTTTCTTGTAAACATGTAGCGTTATTGTATATATACAAGTAGTTTTACTTATTATATTGCTATAAACCCATAAAATGTAGTGTTTTCAATGATTTACCTAGTTATCAGTGATATATATAGCTGTTTTCCTACAAATTGAAGTATAAATCCTTTTTTTAGAATAATTTGCACATATAAGTATCTTACATTACATTAAGCTAATAAATAGAAGAGTAAGAAGTTATTCATTGTGATATAACGGTATATTGCAAGCGTTTTTCATAGTTTCTTGTAAACTGAAGCGTTATTGTATATATACAAGTAGTTTTACTTATCAGATTGCTATAAACCCATAAAATGTAGAGTTTTCAATGATATTAGCTATTTATCGGTGATATATAGCTGTTTTCCTAAATATTGAAGTATAAAATCCTCTTTTTAGAATAATTTGCACCTATAAGTAGCTTACATTACATTAAGCTATTAAATAGAAGAGTAAGTGGTTATTTATGGTGATAAAACGGTATATTGCAAGCGTTTTTCATAGTTTCTTCTAAACTGTAGCGTTATTGTATATATACAAGTAGTTTTACTTATTATATTGCTATAAACCCATAAAATGTAGTGTTTTCAATGATATTAGCTATTTATCGGTGATATATAGCTGTTTGCCTACAAATTGAAGTATAAAATCCTCTTGTTAGAATAATTTGCACCTATAAGTAGCTTACATTACATTAAGCTATTAAATAGCAGAGTAAGAGGTTATTTATTGTGATATAACGGTATATTGCAAGCGTTTTTCATAGTTTCTTCTAAATTGTAGCGTTATTGTATAAATACAAGTAGTTTTACTTATATTATTGCTATAAACCCATAAAATGTAGTGTTTTCAATGATATTAGCTAGTTATCAGTGATATATAGCTGTTTTCCTACAAATTGAAGTATAAAATCCTTTTTTTAGGAATAATTTGCACCTATAAGTAGCTTACATTACATTAAGCTATTAAATAGAAGAGTAAGAGGTTATATATTGTGATATAACGGTATATTGCAAGCGTTTTCATGTTTCTTCTAAACTGTATCGTTATGTATATATACAAGTAGTTTACTTTATATTGCTATAAACCCTATAAAATTGTTTCAATGATTTTAGCTAGTTATCAGTAATATAGCTTTTCTACAAAATTGAAGTATAAATCCTCTTTTTAGAAAAATTTGCACCTATTAGTAGTTATTCAAACTTAGCTATTAAATAGAAGAGTAGGAGTTATTTATTGTGATATAACGGTAAAATTGCATGCGTTTTTATTTTGTTTCTGTAAAGGGCGTTATTTAATATACAAGTATATTTACTTATTATATGCTATAAACCCATAAAAGTAGTGTTTTCAATGATTTAACCTAGTTATCAGTGATATTAGTGTTTTCCTACAAATTGTATATGCATGTTTTTAAGAATAGTTTCCCATAAGTACTTACATTACATTAAGCTTATAAATAGAAGAGTAAGAGTTATTCATTGAATATAACGGTATAATTGAAAGCGTTTTTCATAGTTTCTTGTAATGAAGCGGTATTATAATATTACAAATAGTTTTACTTATCATATGCTATCACCCATAAGTATTTTTCGATGATATTAGCTATTTATCGTGATATATAGCGGTTTTCCTACAAATGAAGTATAACAATAATTTTTTTAGAATAATTTGCACCATAAGTAGCTTAATTACAGGTAATGCTAATAAATAGAAGAGTAGGAGGACAGTATTGTGATATAACGGTATATTCCAAGCGTTTTCATAGTTTTCTGTAAAAATGTAGCGTTTTCTTGTATATTTACAAGTAGTTTACTTAGCATATTGCTATACAACCCTTAAAATGTATGTGTTTTCAATGATGTAGCTATATATCGGTGATATATAGCTGTTTTCCTACATATTGAAGTATAAATCCTCTTTTAGAATAATTTGCACTATAAGTAGCTTACATTACATTAAGCTATTAAATAGAAGAGTAAGGGTATTATATTGTGATATAACGCGTATAGTGCAAGCGTTTTTCATATAGTTTCTTGTAAACTGGAGCGGTATTGTATATATCCAAGTAGTTTTACTTTATTATATTGCTATAAATCCATAAAATGTAGTGTTTTCAATGATTTTAGCTAGTTATCATTGATATATAATGTTTTCTACAAAATTGAAGTATAAAATCCTTTTTTAGAATTAATTGCATATATAAGTAGCTTACATTACATTAACCATTAAAGAGAAGAGTAAGAGGTTATTTATTGTGATTATACACGTGTTTATATTGCAAGCGGTTTTCATTGTTTCTTGTAAACTGTAGCGTTATTGTATAGATACAAGTAGTTTACTTATAATATTGCTATAAAAACCCATAAAATGTAGTGTTTTCAAGATATAGCTATTTATCCCCCCGGTGATATATAGCGTTTGCCAACAAATTGAAGTATAAGAAACATTACTCTTGTTAGAATTAATTGGCAACCGATAAGGAGATTACATTCCATTAAGCTAAAATAGCAGAGTAAAAGGTTATTTATGTGAGTATAAACGGTATATGCAAGCGAGTTTTTTTCAATAAGAGTTCTTGTAAACCATAGCGTTATTGTAGATATACAAGTAGTTTTACTTATTATTCTTGCTACTAAACCCATAAATGTAGTCTTTTCATGATTTAGCTAGTTATCAGTGATATATAGGCATTGTTTTCTACAAATGGAAGTATACAATCCTTTTTTTATGAAATAATTTGGCACCTATAAGTATCTTTCATTACATTAAGATAATAAATAGAAGAGTAAAGAAGTTATTCATTGTGATATAACGGTATATTGCAAGGCGTTTGTCATAGTTTCTTGTAAACTGAAGCGTTATTTATATATACAGTAGTTGTACTTATCAGATTGCTGATAAACCCATAAAATGTATGAGTTTTCAAGATATTAGCTAATTGATCGGTGATGATATAGCTGTTTTCCTAAATATTGAAAGTTATAAAATCCTCTTTTTAGAAGCAATTTGCACCTAGTAAGTAGGCTTACATTACATTAAGCTACTAAAGTAGAAGAGTAAGTGGTTATTTATGGTGATAAAACGGTATATGCAAGCGTTTATTACAATTGTTTCTTCTAAACTTTAAATGTTATTGTATAAGATACAAGTTAGTTTAATTATTATATTGCCATAATCCCTTAAAAGGTAGTGTTTTCAATTGATATTAGCTATTATCGGGATATATAGCTGATTTGCCTACAAAATTGAAGTATAAAAATCCTCTTGTTAGACTAATTTGCACCTATAAGGAGTTCCATTTACATTAAGCTATTAAATAGCAGAGTAAGAGGTATATATTGTGATATAACGGTTTAGATTGCAAGCGTTTTCTTTTTTAATAGTTCTTATAAAATGTAGCGTTATTGTTTATAAGAAAATACAAGTTGTTTTACTATTATTATTGCTAATTAAAACCATAAAAGTGGAGGGTTTTAATGAATGTTTTAGTAGTTATCACAGAGTGATATCTCGCAATTTTCCTACAAATTGAAGTATAAAAAATCTTTTTTTAGGAATAATTTGCACCAATAAGTAGCTTACATTAATTAAAAGCTATTAAATAGCAGAGTACGAGGTTAGTTCTTGTGATATAAACCGGTATATTGCAAGCGGTTTTCATAGTTCTTGTAAAGCTGTTAGAGTATTGTATATATACAAGTTAGTTGGTTTAATTATCATAGTGCTATAAACCATAAAATGTGTTTTTCAAATGATCTTAGCTATTTATCGGTGATATATAGCTGTTTTCCTACAAATTGAAGTATAAAAATCCTCTTTTTGAGAATAATTTGCACCTTATAAGAAGATTACATATACATTAAGTAATCAAATAGAAGAGTAATAGGTTAATTTATTGTGATTAACGTATATTGCAAGCGTTTTTCATGTTTCTGTTAAACTGTACGTTATGTATATATACATGTAGTTTATTATCATATTGCTTAAACCATATAAAATGTAGTGTTTTCAATGATATTAGCTAATTTATCGTGATAGATATCTGTTGGGCCTACAAATTGAAGTATAAAATACTCTTTTAGAAATTATTTGACACCTATAAGTAGCTTACATTACATTAAGATATTAAATAGAGAGGTAGAGGTTATAATTGTGAATTATAACGGAATATTGCAAGAGTTTTCATAGTTTCTTCGAAACTGTAGCGTTATGGTATATATAACAATTAGTTTTACTGATATATTGCATAAACCCATAAAAATGTAGCGTTTCAATGATATTAGCTAGTCATCAGTGATATATAGCTGTTTCCTACAATTGAAGATAAAAATCCTCTTGTCGAATCATTTGCACCTATAAAGTAGCATAAATTACATTACATTAAGCTATAAATAAAGAGTATGGAGGTTATTTATTGGATTATAACGGTATATTGCAAGCGTTTTTCATAGTTTCTGGTTAAACTGAAGCGTTATTGTATTAGATACAAGATAGTTTACTTATCAGATTGCTATACAACCCATAAAAGTTTTAAGAAAATGTGATGTGTATTTTTCGTGTTTCAATGATATTAGCTATTATCGGTGGAAATTATATAGTGTTTTCCTAAATATGAAGTATAAAAACCTTTTAGAATAATTTGCACCTATAAGTTAGCTTACATTACATTAGCTATTTAAATAGAAGAGAAAGTGGTTATTTATGGTGATAAAAAGTATATTGTCAAGCTATTTTCATAACTGTTTGTAAACTAGCGTTATTGTATAGTATACCAGTAGTTTTACATTATATATGAATAAACCATAAAATGTAGTGTTTTCAGGATTTAGCTAGTTATCAGAAAAACTGATATATAGCTGTTTCCCTACAAATTGAAGTATAAAATCCTTGTTTAGAATAATTTGCAAATTCATACAGATAGCTTACATTTTACAGTAAGCTATTTAAATAGAAGAGGTAAGAGGTTATTTATTGGGATATACGGTATATTGCAGCGTTTTTCATTGTTTCTTGGTGAAACTGTTAGCGTTATTGTATGTATACCAAGTGAGTTTTAAAACTTATCATATTGCTCTTAAAAACCCATAAAATAAAATGTAGGAAAGATTTTTCACAACTGATTTTGATTACGTTATCGGTGATATATAGCTGTTTCCTACAAATTGATGTATAAAATCCTCTTTTAGAAGAATTTGCACCTATAAGAGCTTACATGTACATATAAGCTATTACATCGAAGAGTAGGAGGTTAATTTATTGTGATATAACGATATATGCAAGCGTTTTCATAGTTTCTGTAAACAATAGCGTTATTGTATATATACAAGTAGGTTTTTTACTTATTTACTGCCTAATAACCATAATAATGTAGTCTTTTCAATGATTTTACCTAGTTATCAGTGATATATAGCTGTTTTTCCTACAAATTGGAGTATACAATCCTTTTTTAGAATAATTTGCAGAATTAAGTAGCTTACATTACATTAAGCTATTAAATAAAGAGTCAAGAGGTTATTATTGTGATTAGAAACGTATATTGCAAGCGTTTTGTCATGTTCTTGTAAACTGCTAGCGTTCATTGTATATCTACAAGTAGAATTTTACTTATATATTGCTATATATAAACCCATAAAAATGCTACGTGTTTTCAATGATATTAGTATTTATCGGTGTGATATAAAGCTGTTTTCCTTAAAATTGAAGTATAAAAATCCTGCTTTTTAGAATAATTTGCACCTATAAGTAGCTTACATACTTAAGCTAGTAAATAGGAAGAGTTAAGAGGTTATGTATGTTGGAATTAAACGGTATATTGCAAGCGTTTTCATAGTTTTTTCTAAACTGTAGGTTATTGTATATATACAAGTATTTTTATTATTATATTGCTATAAAGCCATAAAAATGTAGTGTTCTTCAAATGAATTTTAGAAAAATGTTATCGTGATATATAGCTGTTTATACAAATTGAAGTATAAAATCCACTTTTTAGAATAATTTGCACCTATAAGTAGCGACATACATTAAAGCTATTTAAAAAGAAGAGGTAAGAGGTTATTTATGTGATATAACGGTATATTGCATGCGTTTTTCATAGTTTCTTGTAGACTTGTTAGCGTTATTGTATATATACAAGTAGTTAGTTGTACTTATTATATTGCTATAAAACCAAAAATGTAGTGTTTTCAATGATATTAGTATTTATCGGGTGAATAAATAAGCTAGTTTGCCTACAAATTGAAGTAGTAAAATCCTCTTTTTAGAATAATTTGACACCTATAAGTAGATTACATAAAATTATTAAGCTAATAAATAGAAGAGTAAATGAGGATTATTTGATTTATTGTGATATAACGGTATATAGCAAGGGTTTTTCATATTTCTTGTAAACGTAGCGTTAGTGTATATATACAAGGAGTATTACTTTACAGATTGACTATAAACATTACATTAAGCTATAATGAAGAGTAAGAGGTTATTTATTGTGATTATATAACGGTATATTTGCAGCGTTTTCTAGTTTCTTCTAACTGTAGCGTTATTGTATAATCCATAGTAGTTTTACTTATTAATTGCTATAAACCCATATAAATGTAGTGTTTCAATGATTGTAGCTAGTATCAGTGAGATATATAGCTGTGTTTCTACAAATGAAGTATATAAAATCCTGTTTTTTAGAATAATTTGCAAAATAAAAGTAGCTTACATTATATTAAGCTATTAAAAAGAAGAGTAAGAGGTTATTATTGTGAGATTAATGGTATATTGCAAGCCGTTTTTTCATTGTTCTTGTAAACGTAGAGTATTGTATGATATAAAGTAGTGTACTTATCATATTCGCTATAAAACCCATAACAGTAGTATTTTCAATGATTTTAGCTAGTTATCGGTGATTATATATCTGTTTTCCTACAAATTTGCTGTATAAAATCCTCGTGCTTTTAGAGAATTAATTTGCAACTAGAAGAAGTTTACATGACATTAAGCTAAAAATAGAAGAGTAATAGGTTATTTATTGTGATTAACGGATATTGCAAGCGTTTTTTAATAGTGCTTGGAAACTGTAGCGTATTGTTATATTTACAAGTGTATTACTTAACAGATGCTATAAACATTATCATTAAGCTATTAAATAAGAGAGTAAGATGGTTAATTAGAAGATTATACGGATATTGCAAGCGTTTTCATAGTTTCTTGTAAAACCATGCGTTATTGTATATATACAGTAGTTTAAACTTATATATGCCTATAAACCATAATATGTGTCGTTTCAATGATTTACCTAGTTATCAGTGATAATATAGCTGTTGTCCTAACAAATTGAAGATACAATCCTTTTGTTAGAATAATTTGCCAAATATAAGTAGCTTACATTACAGTAAAGCTATTAAAGAGAAGAGTAAGAGGTGATTTTATTGTGAATATAACGGTATATTCGCAAGCCGTTTTTTTTTTCATTGTCTTTAAACTGAGCGTATTGTCATATAACAAGTAGTTTTACTTATCATATTGCGATAAAACCCAATATTAAAATGAGTGTTTTCAATGATATTAGCTCATTTATCGGTGATTGATATAATGACACTGTTTGCCAACAAATGAAGTATAAAATCCTCTTGTTAGAATATAATTGCAACTATAAGTAGCTTACATTACATTAGCTATTAAATAGCAGAGTAAAAGGTTATTTATTGTGAAATTATCCGGTATATTGCAAACGTTTTTCATAGTATATTAGTAAACCATAGCGTTTATGTCTTTATACAAGAGTTTTACTTATTATATGATATAAAACCACAAAAATGAGTCCTTTCAATGATGTTTACCTAGTTATCAGTGATACTATAGCTGTTTTCCTACAAAAATTGATAGAATATCAATCCTTTTTTTAGAATAATTTGCACGATAAGTACTACATTACTTTAAAGCTAATAAATAGAAGACTGTAAGAAGTTATTCATTGTGATATAACGGTATTATACTGCAAAGGGGTATAAATTTCATAGTTTTCTTTGTAAACTGAAGCGTTATTGTATATAACAATGAAAGTTTTACTACACGAGAATGTGCGAGAAACCCATAAAATGAGAGAGTTGCAATGTATATAAAAATGTATATCGGTGATATTTATAGCTGGTTTCCTAAATATTGACGTATAAACTCCTCTTTTAGAAACTAATTTGCCTATAAGTCGCCTTACACCTACATTAAGCTATTAAATAGAGAGTACGAGGTTATTATGAGTGATAAAAACGGTATATTGCAAGCGTTTTCATAGTTTCTTGTAAACTGGTAGCGTTATTGTATATACAAGTGTTTACTATATATTGCTATAAACCCATATAAAAGTAGTGTTTTCAATGATATTAGCTATTTATCGGTGATATATAGCTGTTGCCTACAAATTGAAGTATAAAATATCTTGTAGAATAAGTTTGCACCTATAAGTGTTACATTACATTAAGCTATTAAATAGAGATTAAGAGGTTATTTATTGTGATATAACGGTATATTGCAAGCGATGGTTTCATAGTTCTTAAATTGTAGTGTTATGTATAAAATCCAAGTCGTTTACTATATTATTGCTATTAAACATAAATGTATTGTTTTTCCAATGATTTTAGCTAGTTATTCAGGATTATATGTGGTTTCCTACAAATGAGTATAAAATCTTTTTTTTAGAATAATTTGCACCTATAAGTAGCTTCCCATTACATTAAGCTTAAAAGAAGAGTAGGAGGTATTTATTGTGTATAAACGGGATTGCATGGGTTTTTAATAGTTTCTTGTAAACTGTTAGCTTATGGTTATCTACAAGTAGTTTTTTAATTATTATATTGCTGATTAAACCCATAAAATGTAGTGTTTTCAATGATTTTACTAGTTATCATGAGATATAGATGTTTTCCTACAAATTGAAGTATACAATCCTTTTTTTAGAATAATTGCACTATTAAGTATCTAAAATACATTAAGCTAATAAATAGACGAGTAAGAAGTTATTCATTGTGAATAAATAACGGTATATGCAAGACATTTTTCATAGTTTCCTTGTAAACTGAAAGCGTCATATGTATATATACAAGTATTTACTTATCAGATTGCTATAACCCATAAAATGTAGTGTTGTCAATGATATTAGCTATTTATCTGTGATAGATAGGCTGTTTTCCTAATTATTGAAGTATTAAAATCTTCTTTTAGAATAATTTGCACCTATAAAGTAGCTTTAAATTACATTAAGCTATTAAATCGAAGAGTAAGTGGTTATTTATGGTGATAGTATAAAACGGTATATTGCAATCTATTTTCAAACTGTTTGTAAAACATGTAGCGTTATTGTATACTATACCAGTGTTTACTTATTTATATGATATTAAACCATAAAACTGTAGTGTTTCAATTGATTTTAGTAGTTATCAGTGATATATAGCTTTTTCCTACAAAAGGAAGTATAAAAATTCCTTTTTTTATAATAATTTGCACCTATAAGTAGCTTTACATTACATTAAGCTAATTAAGTAGAAGAGTAAGAGGGTTAATTTATTGTGATATAACGGTATATTGCCAAAGCGTTTTCATAGTTTCTTCCATAAACTGTAGCGTTTATTGTATATTACTACAGGAGTGTTACTTATTATATTGCTATTAAGCCAAAAATGTAGTGTGTTAATGATACTAGCTAGTTATCAGTGATATATAGCTGTTATCCTACCAAATTGAAAGTATAAAAATCTTTTTTTAGAATAATTGTGCACCTATAGTAGCTTAATTACATTAAGCTTTAAATAGAAGAGTCGAGGTATTATTGTGATATAACGGTTATATTGCAAGCGTTTTGCATAGTTTCTTGTAAAACTGTAGCGTTATGTATAATATACAATTTAGTTTTACTTATATATGGCTAAATTAAACCCATAAAATGTTGTCGGTTTTCAAGATATTAGCTATTTATCGGTTGATAGATAGCTGTTTTCCTACAAATATTGAAGTATAAAATCCTCTTTTTAGAATAATTTGCACTTATAAGAAGCTTACATTACATTAAGCTAATAAATAGAAGAGTAATAGTTATCTTACTTGTGATATAACGGTATATAGCAAGCAGTTTTTCATAGTTTCTGGTAAACTGTAGCGTTAGTGTATAGATACATGTATAGTTTTACTTGTACATATTGCTATTAAAAACATAAAATGTAGTGTTTTAATGATATTAGCTAGTTATCGGTGATCAAATAGCTGTGTTCCTTATATTGAAGTATAAAAATCCTCGTTTGAGAATAAATTTGCAACTATAAGTATCTTACATTCATTAAGGTAATAAATAGAGAGTAAGAAAGTTATAAGTTGTGATATTTGATAACGGTTATATTGCAAGCGTTTTTCATGTTTCTTGTAAACGGATAGCGTTTATTGGATATATAAATGTTAGTTAGTAGTTTGACTTATTATATGCTATAAACCCATAAAATGTAAGTCTTTTTCAAGATTTACCTAGTGATATCAGTAGATATATGGGCGTTTTCCTACAAATTGAAGTATACAATCACCTTTTTAGACTAATTTGCACCTGAAAGTATCTTACATACATAAGCTAATAAATATAGAGAATAAGAAGGTGCCTTCATTGTGATATAACGGTATATTGCAAGCGTTTTTCATAGTTTCTGGTAAACTAGAAGCGTTATGTGTATATAACCAGTAGGTTACTTATCATTTGCTATAAACCATAAAATGAGTGTTTATCAATGATATTAGCTATTTATCGCGGTAATATATAGCTGTTTCCTACAAATTGAAGTAAAAATCCTCTTTTTAGAAAATTTGCACCTATAAAGAAGCTTAACATTACATTAAGCTACTAAATAGAAGAGTAAGTAGGTTATTTATTGTGAATAAACGGTATATTGCAAGCGTTTTTAATAGTTTCTGTAAAACTTAGCGTATGTAAATATAAAAATAATACATGTAGTTTCACCATTATCATATGCTATAAACCCATTAATGTAGTGTTTTCAATGATATTAGCTATTTACGTTTGATACTTATAGCGGTTTTCCTACAAATTGAAGTATACCAATAATTTGTTTTAGAATAATTTGCACCTATAAGTAGCTACATACATTAAGCTAATAAATAGAAGAGTAGAGAAATTTAATGTGATTTAATCGGTATATTCAAGCGTTTTTAATAATTTCTTGTAAACTGGTAGCGTTATTGTATTATATACAAGTAGTTTTTAACTATCATCAGGGCTATAAAACCCTTAAAAATGTAGTGATTTTCAATGATGTAGCATTTATCGGTTGAATATAAAGCTGTTTCCTACAAATTATGTATAAAATCATTCTTTTTAGAATAATTTCACCTATAAGAAGCTTACATTACATTAAGCTAATAAATAGAAGAGGATAGGTTATTTATGTGATATAACGGTATATTGCAATCGTTTTTCATAAGTTTCGTTGAAACTGTAGCGTATTGTATATATACATGTTAGTTTACTTATCATAATGCTAATAAAACCTAAAACTGTAGTGTTTTCAATGAGATTAGCCTATTTATCGGTGATATTATAGCTGTTTTCCAACAAATTTTAAGTATAAAATACTCTTTTTAGAATTAATTTCGCACCTAATAAGTGTTACATTACATTAAGCTAGCATTAAATAGAAGAGAGAGATTAATATTGTTATTATAACGGTATATGCAAGCGTTTTTCATAGTTTTTTCTAAACTGTAGCGTTATTGTATATATACAAGTAGTTTTACTATTATATGCTATAAAGCATAAAACTGTACTGTTTTCAATGATTTTAACTAGTTATCAGTATTATAACTTGTTTCCTACAAATGAGAGTATAAAAATCCTCTTTTTAGAATAATTTTGCACCGATAAGTAGCGTACCATTACATTAAAGCTAATAAAAAAGAAGAGTAAGAGGTTATTATTGTGATATAACGGTATATTGCAAGGCCGTTTTTTAATAGTTTCTTGTAAACTGTAGCGGTAGGTAATATACAATTAGTTTGTACTTATTATATTGCTATAGACCAATAAAAGTAGTGTTTTCAATGATTTACTAGTTATCAAGGAATATATAGCTGTTTTCCTACATATTAAAGTATAAAATCCTTTTTGTAGAATAATTTGCACCTATAAGATCTTAATAGTGACCATATAAGTCTTATAGTACCTATTTGCACTATAAGTTTACATAAGATAATAATAGAGAGTAAGAGGTTCCATTTATTGTGATATAACGTATATTGCAAGCGTTTTTATAGTTTCTTCTAAACTGTAGTCGTTAGATATATACGAAGTAGTTTTACTTAATAACTATTGCTATTTAAGCCATAAAATGTAGGGTTTTCAATGGAATAGCGAGGTATCAGTGATATTATAGCTGTTATACGACACATTGAAGTAAAAAAAATCACTCTTTTAGTATAATTAATGCAACTATAAGTAGCTTTATTACATTAAGGCCATTAAATAGAAGGTCAGAGGTTATTTATTGTTATAAACGGTATATTGCAAGCGTTTTTCATTGTTTCTTGAAACGTAGCGTGTATTGATATATATACAAGTAGTTTTACTAATTTCATATTGATATAAACCCATAAAATGTAGTGTTTTCAAGATATTAGCTATTTATCGGTGATTAAGCTGTTTGCTACAAATTGAAGTATAAAATCATCTTTTTAGAATAGTTTGCACCTATAAGTAGCTTACATACATTAAGCTATTAAATAGCAGAGTAAGACGTTATTGTAATTGTGATATAAGGTATATTGCAAGCGTTTTCATAGTTTCTTCTAACGGTAGCGTTATTGTATAAATACAAGTATGTTTTACTTATATTATTGCTCTAAAGCCAAAAATGTAGGTTTTCTATGATGTTAGCTGTTATCAATTGATATATAGCTGTTTTCCTACACAATTGAAGTATCAACATATTTTTTTAGAATAATTGGCCCTATAAGTAGCTACAACATTAAGCTATTAAATAGAAGAGTAGTACGAGGTGATTTATGTGATATAACGGTATATTGAAGCGTTTTTCAGTAGCTTCTGTAAACTGTAGCGTTATCGTATATATACAAGGAGTTTTACTATCATATTGCTAAATTTTAAACCCATAAAAATGTTGTGTTTCAATGATATTAGCTATTTATCGGTGATACTATGCTGTTTCCTACAAATTGAAGTATAAATCCTCTTTTAGAATAATTTCGCACTATAAGTAGCTTAATTACAATTAAGCTATTAAATAGAAGAGGGAAAGAGGTAATATATTGTGATATAAACGGTATATTGCAAGCGTTTTCATAGTTTCTTCTAAACTGTAGCGTATTGTATATATACCAAGTGTTTACTTATTATATTGCTATATTAAGAAGCCATAAAATGTAGTTGGTTCAATGATAATAGATAGTTATCAGTGATATTATAGTGGTCTCAAATTGAAGTAAAATAATCATATTTTTGTAAATTTGCACGATAAGTAGCTTACATACTAAAGCTATAAATAGAAGAGAAGAGGTTATATTGTGATAACGGTATATTGCAAGCGTATAGTTCTTGTAAACTGTAGCGTTATTTGTATAGTTATACAAGTAGTGGTACTTATTATATTGCTATAAAACCCATAATCAGGTAGTGGTTTTCAATTATTTAGCAGTTATCAGATATATATAGCTGTTTCCTTACAAATTGAAGTATTTAAAATACTCTTTATAATATGAAAATTTGTCACTATAAAGTAGCTTACATTACATTAAGCTCTATAAAAGATAGAGGTAGAGGTTATAATTGCGATTATAACGGTATATTGCAAGCGTTTTCATAGTTTGCTTGGAAAACTGTACGAGCGCACATACCCAACTGTTCATATACCAGTAGGTTACTTATTATTTGATATAAAACCATAAAAATGTAGGGTGTTCAATGATTTTAGAATGTTAGTCAGTGAGATATAGCTGTTTTAAAAACAAATTGAAAAAAAAACCCTTTTTTTAGAAAAATTTTGAAAATTAAAAGTACTTACCTACATTAAGCTATTAAATAGAAGAGAAAGAGGTTTTTATTGTAATTAATGGTATATTGCAAGTTTTTTTTCATTGTTTTTTGAAACTGTACGTTTATTGTATATATACAAGTATTTTATTATCATATTTGTATAAACCCATAAAATTAGTATTTTAAATGTTTTTAGCTAGTTATGGGAATATGCTTTTTTCCACAAATTGATGTAAAAAAACCTTTTTTAGAAATTTGCACATAAGAAGCTTACAACATTAAGCAAATAAATAAAGGGTAATAGGTTTTTTATTGTGATATAAGGGTATATTGCAAGCGTTTTTTCATAGTTTTTGTAAATGTAGCGTTATTGTATTAACGATTTTTTATTACATTTGCATAAACCCTTTAAAATGTACTTTTTCAATGATTTTAATAGTTATCATGATTTAAACTTTTTTCCTAAAAATTTGAAGTATAAAACCCCTCTTTTTAGAAAAATTTTTGCCCTATAAGTAGTACATTAATTAAGCTATTAAAAAAAAGAAAGGGGTTATTTTTGTGATATAACGGTATTTTGCAAGCGGTTTTTCATATTTCGTAAAGTAGCGTTTTTGTATATATACAATTATTTTTATTTATTAATTGCTATAAACCCAAAAAAATGTATTTTTTTCAAGGATTTTCCCTATTTTATCAATGATTATGCGTTTCCTCATTTAAAAGGATAAAACCCTTTTTAGAAAAATTTTTGCCCCCAATAATTTCTTACATTACAAACAAAATAAATGAAGATAAGAGGTTTTTATTGTGATATAACGGTTTTTTGCAAGCGTTTTTCAAGTTTTTTCTAAACTGTAGCGTTTTTGTTATAATCAAGTATTTTTATTATTTGTTTTAAGCCATAAATGTAGGTTTTCAAAAAAAAAAATAGTAGTTATCATGAATAAGTTTTTTTCCCCTAAAAATTGAAGTAAAAAATCCTTTTTATTTAAAATTGCACCAAAGTAGCTTAATTTTTAAGCCTTTAAATAGAAAGAAGGGGTTTATTTATTGTGATTAAACGGTTTTTTTTGCAAGGTTTTTCATTGTTTTTGTAAACTGTAGCTTTTGATATATACAAGTAGTTTTATTTATCATTTTGCTATAAAACCCATAAAATGTAGTTTTTTAAATGTATTTTTTTTTATCGGGATATATCCCTTTTTGCCTACAAAGAATTAAAAAAATCCTTTTTTTAGAATAATTTGCCCCATAAGGACATTACATTAAGCTATTAAATAGCAGAGTAAGACGTTTTATTT
>JACEEZ010001288.1:0-10000 GCA_016584305.1 Chionoecetes opilio
TAAATGGTTTCGCTAGATTCTAAACATATGATATATGGCGTATGTCATTGATTTATGATATTCAGGAGCTATGATATTCTCTGCCATAACTATGATATACGTTTTGGTAATACCGGTCTGGTCCTGTCCTCTTAATAACTGCTTCGTCCGTCCTCTCTGGCGCTGGTTATGCAGGGCCTGTCAATGCAGCTTTGTCTCTCTACAGAGTAGTTATTTTTTTATGGTTGATAACTCTGTTGTAAAAGTATGGATATACGTGTGAATGAGCACTGGTTGCTACAAGGAAGGAGAAGGTGCTGATTCACGGTATTCACCGCAAGGTCGTCTGACGTCAGCATAAATAATCTTCCTCTCACTCTCTTCACTTCAGCTTGTCTCTCAAGCTTTGTTCACTTGCTCATTGTTTATTTCACAGTATATCGTCTGTTCAGCTCTCCTCACTACTCGTTAATTATATTAAGGTCCTTATCGTTACTACTGCCACCAGTTATATGTTACCCTTTTTTATCTTGTTGTTTAAAGGTAACTGGGTTCAACCTATTAACATACAGCATCAATGACCTGTAGGGGTGATTGCCAAGGTGTGGTATGGTTAATAAAAAGTAGACGAGCGGTTTCTTTTAGGCTTGTTACTATATAAGTACCAGTAACGAGGAATACAATATACAGTTATGTAAAATATGTAGCTACAATGTGATGAAGAGCGACTAGTCACAGGTTCCATCGGCCAAGGAACTTAAGTCTTACGACAGGCCTGAACCATTCAGTGACAACAGCGTGTAACCACACGGGCTACTCAGAGGGAATCGTACGTGAGTGTAGCGTCGCCGTCTCGCTCCTGCTCCTTCCGGCCGTTCGACGTCTTATATAGAGGAGTTTTCCTTTGTTGACTTTGTTCCTTCCACATTATTGTATTGTCTTCCCTTTTGATGAGTGGAAATAAGGTGCAGGCGCTTGATGATGAAACACAAGCCTAGACACAATTGTTTTCATATTCCAGGATGTTTATCAACTGCGACATGCGGAAATCACGGTGTTGTCTTCCTTCTGTTTGTCTGTCACTATCTGTTAACATATGAATAATAATATACGTACATATATCTTTACCTATTCAGTACTCTAATAGTATGGTCTAACGTGCGACGTGTTATGTACGTGTTCTACCCCGTCAGGGCTTTAAGTAGTAGTCGTACTCGGAAGTACGTTGCACGTTAGACCATACCAGTCATCCCCCCCCCCCCCCCCCCCTCTCTCTCTCTCTCTCTCTCTCTCTCTCTCTCTCTCTCTCTCTCTCTCTCTCTCTCTCTCTCTCTCTCTCTCTCTCTCTCTCTCTCTCTCTCTCTCTCTCTCTCTCTCTCTCTCTCTCTCTCTCTCTCTCTCTTTAATGTAACCATGCCTTTAACGATTTACAGGCAATTGCATTTTTAAAATATTTTAATTGCACTGACGTAAGGTTAGGGAAAAAGCGCAAATAAGGGACTAAGCCTCTAAGGGTTGATGTGAGGCGGCGCAAACACTAACAGTAACAACGGCACAGCAACAATAATATAATTGGCAGTGGCACGAACAACAGCTGGGACTGCAATAACCAGGTGTTATGCCAGAGCCTGTCTGCCTTTGACCTTCATTCTAATCTTCCTTGCTTGCTTGCTTGCTTGTTCGCCTGCATGTACTATGGGTAAAACAAGAATCGGTGCATTATATGCGTGAAACATTCATACACTACAGAACGAAGAAAACGAAAACATAGTGTGCTACCAGATATATGTTGGTAGTCCTGATAGCAGGAATATGTCATACATCACCAAATAGCGTAATACAGTGTCAACAATGAGTAAGATTTTGTTCATATAAAGGGATATATTGATACACAGTGTTACGTTGTGAATACACATGGGAGACTATAATATAGCAGGTAACGAATAACAGTGGTGGTTCCGATGTATACTTATATTTGCTTATCTGAATGGGACGTTAATCCGGCCATGATAATGGTCGCGCTACGTGGTAATTGCCGCCACACACTTTAACGATTGTCATATCATTTGACAAAACACCACATATGAGAGAGAAATTCACATCACATGTGAAATGCAACGTGGGCAAAATGTGCATGATCATAGCACATAATTGGTAAAGATATAGTCAATAAAAAAAATTGTGTCATAAAGGGAAGCTAAAGAGACATAATATCATGTTTCACATATTTCTTTAACAATTAATACTTTGTATATCCCCCGCCTGCAACCAAGACCGCATTAAGCCGTGAAGGCATGGCTGCCACCAACGTCCACGTGACATAAAAATTACGTTTATGATTGTTACGCAAAAGGTGTAACAGTGATATATTCACTACACTTAGGCGAGATTACACAAACCTATACAAACAGTAACTTAATACGCTCATCGGTTGATGAGCGTATAATGCGGGTGAGGATGAAACACACTCTGGGTTTCATGTCTCTTGTTGCAGTGTACGCTCCTACCGAGATGCGTAAAACTGAAGAGAAGGAGATGTTCTACGCCAAACTCGACTCTGTATTAGACCAGTGTCCTCCTCGGGACACACTCATTGTCTTGGGCGACTTCAATGCTACTACTGGCACTGTGAGAGATGGCTACGAGTTATGTGTTGGTCCCCATGGCTCCGGTATCAGAAACACCAACAGTTCTCTGCTTCTGAACTTTGCAAGGTACAGAAGGTTGAGAATTGCAGGTTCTTGGTATCAGAGACCAGAGCTGCACCGCTGGACATGGTATAGTAATGCCGGAGGGGTAGCAAAGGAGATCGATCACATCCTCGTTAGCACTCGTTGGAGGATCCTCCAGAACTGCAGGGTTTACCGGAGTGCTGAGTTCTTTGGAACAGATCACAGACTTGTTGTTGCTACACTTAAGCTTCATGTCAAGTCCAGAAGAATCTCAAGAGGTAACCATACTGTGTTTCATCATGAGAAACTGAAGGACTTGACATGTGCTCATGAGTATGCGGTGGCAGTCTCAAATCGGTTTGATGTGCTCGGTGCTCTCGGGGACCCTGTAGAACTGTGGGATACCTTCAAACGTGAAACTCTAAAGGCTGCCAAGGAGTGTATTGGGGAGCACCCGAGGTCAAGGCGTGGTTTTGTCTCGACGGAGACGCTGGAGAAAATCGAGGAGAGTCGCGCTGCCAGGTTGGCTGGGAACCGGGACCAGCACAGGGCTCTGTCACGCCGGACTAGAACCCTCCTGGGGAGAGACAAGGAGAGGTATGTCAGGAGTCTCGCTGAGGATGTCGAGGGTCATTTGAACGCTAATGACCTCCGACCCGCCTACCGAGCCCTGAATAAGCTCCGTTCCAAGTCTCCTTCTCGGGCGAGTGCTATTCGAACAGCAGATGGGCGCCTCGTGTCGGACATGGATGGGCAGATGGCTCGTTGGGCTGAGTACTTTGGGCAGTTGTTCACGGTGGACCCTCCAACTGAGCAGCTTCACACCACAGGGTTACAGGCAGTGGATGCCGATCCTCCCATTGACGAAAGCGCACCCTCTCTTGACGAAGTCAGAGAGGTTGTAGCAAAGTTGAAGGGTGCCTAGACTATGCAGTTCAGTTTTGGTCTCCATATTACAGGATGGATATAGTGTTGTTAGAAAAAGTGCAGAGAAGGATGACCAAAATGATACAAGGGATGCGTAACTTTAGTTATGAGAGGAGATTGAAGTTATTAAAATTACACTCACTCGAGAGACGCAGAGTAAGGGGCGATCTGATAGAAGTTTTTAAGTGGATAAAGGGATTTAATAAAGGAGAGGTAGGAAAAGTTCTTACGGCTTTTAACCAGGGTAGAACAAGAAGTAACGGATTCAAGCTGGAAAAGCGTAGATTTAGAAAGGAAATAGGGAAAAACTGGTTCACAAATAGGGTGGTGAATGAGTGGAATGGTCTCAGTAGACAGGTAGTTAGTGCGGAGTCATTAGGGAGCTTTAAAGGGGAGCTGGATAAGTTCATGGATGGGGATGAAAGGTGGATGTAGGTAGTGTTAGGTGACAGGAACTACCACGTGTAGGCCTCGCGGCCTCTTGTAGCTTCCTTATTTTCTTATGTTCTTATGTTCTTATGTGGAAAGGCAGCTGGTGTTTGTAATATCAGTGCGGAGCTCCTCAAACCTGGGGGTGAGGCCATGATCCACGGGTTGCATGCTGTCCTGACTGCCGTGTGGCAATCAGGTACCATTCCTCTTGACTGGAAAAGGGGGCTGGTCGTCCCTATCTGGAAAGGGAAAGGGGACCGTCAGGACTGCAACAATTACCGCGGTATTACACTGCTCAGCGTACCGGGCAAGGTGCTTGCCCATCTATTGCTGACACGGATTCGCAGCCATCTGGTGAAGCATCAGAGACCTCAGCAGTCTGGGTTCACGCCTGGTAAGTCAACAACGGACCGTATCCTAGCGCTTCGTGTCCTGGTGGAACGCCGACGTGAGTTTCGACAGGGGATGCTTGCAGCCTATGTTGATCTCAAGAAGGCGTTTGACTCAGTGCATCGTGAGTCACTCTGGGATCTTCTGCGACTTCCAGGGATTCCTGCAAGGACTATTGGTTTGATAACTGGTCTGTATTCTGGGACTGAGAGTGCTGTGAAGTGTGGGGCAGGTGTATCCGGCTTCTTTCCTGTGAATACAGGAGTGAGGCAAGGGTGCGTCCTTGCCGCATCACTTTTCAACGCTTGTATGGACTGGGTAATGGACAAGGTTGTAGATCAAAGTGATTGTGGAGCATCCGTTGGCAACACCAAGATCACTGATCTTGTTTTTGCCGATGATGCAGTAATCTTTGCTGAGTCGCTGGAGGTCCTGGTGATGGCTCTCGAGGCGCTGCACGAGGAGGCAAAGCCTTTGGGACTTGAGGTCTCCTGGCTCAAGACCAAGGTCCAGGTGTTTGGAGACTAACTAGATGAAGCAGTACAGTCTGTTCATGCGTGTGGCGAGGACATTGAGATCTTGGAAAGTTTTACATACCTTGGTAGCGCAGTCCATAATGACGGCGGGTCACGTCAAGAAGTCTTACGGCGGATTGGCATAGCCCACGGTGTTATGGACTCGCTCAGCGGGAGTATTTGGCGTTGTCGGTACCTGTGCAGGAGGACAAAGATCCGGATCTTCAAATCGCTTGTGATCCCTGTCTTACTCTATGGTTGTGAGACATGGACACTAAATAGTGACTTGAAGAGACGAATCAATGCCTTTGGTAATAAGTGTCTTCGCAGAATCATGGGGTATCGCTGGGATGATTACGTGTCAAATCAGCGATTGCACCGTGAGACTGAATCGAGGCCTATTACCTGCACAGTCCGTCAGCGCCAACTTCAGCTATATGGGCATGTGGCACGCTACCCTGAAACCGATCCTTCCCATCGGGTTGTATCTGTAAGAGACAATCCGGCGTGGAGGAGGCCAAGGGGGCGCCCACAAGGCTCGTGGCTGGGGCAAGTTGATGTTTCTTGTCGAGAGCTGCTTGGTATGGGAAAGGAGCCTGCATGGGAACTCGCGCGTGGTGACCCTCGGGAGTGGCGTCGTAGGGTGGGCGAGGCGACGCGCCCCCGGCGTATGCCCCCAATGATTGATTGATTGTTTAAGTCGCTGACGACATGGTGTCTCGCGCTGCTTGCTGTCCTTGGGGCCCGGAAGTAAGTGTCTTTTGTAAGGGGGGATCCTCATGGGTATAGTGTGTCTATATAACAGTCTTCTGTCTAGTGAAGAGTTATCCACATCCTAGGAGGTTTCTTGTTGGTTTTTGTTTTATGTAAGGGGGGATCCTCATGTCTAGATATAGTGGGTCTATATAACTGTCAAGTGAAGAGGTATACCACATCCTAGGGAGTCTTGCTGTCTCTGTTCATTTTAGGTGCGAGGTAGGTCTCCTCTAATTGAGTAGCTGTCCAGGTATGAACAGTGTTCTTCTAGATTTAATTAGGTGCTAGTTATGCTCCTAGTTTAATGTTTCTAGGTGAGAGATATTCTCCTCTTAGAGATCAGTTGAGATTATATTATCTTTTGTCCTGGAAAATATTTATATGATTTTTGAGGGTTTTTAAACTCTACATAAAATGATCAGTATACTCTACATAGTGGTCTATGGACTATCATATAGACTGGTTTATCAGTATATATGATATAATGTAATCTTCGTATATGTTTGTTCTATAATATTATCATATAAAAAAAACTGTAAAACACGCTAAAGAAATGCCATTAAGAGACTCTGTTTCACTTCAACTCTTCGCCACTTAAAACTTTGCGAGTCAACTTTTATCATGAAGGGTATCAATAGAAGCGAAATTTGATTAGCTTTCCATTGATGTATTTCGTATTCTGATAAATTAATTAGAACCATGCATAAATTAGCATTAAATAAACAAATAAAATCATCAATCTGGTAATTTTCCCGATTGTAGAGGTTATTTATTTTGTTAACGCTAATTTATACATGGTGCTAATTCATTTATCAGAAAACGAAATATATAAGTAAATAAATAACATCATCAATCGGGATAATTACCCGATTGATGATTTTATTTATTTATTTAACACTAATTTATGCATGGTTCTAATTCATTTATCAAAAAACGAAATATATCAATGGAAAGCTAATTAAATTGCGCTTCTATTGATACCCTTCATGATAAAAAGTTGACTCGCAAAGTTTTAGATGGCAAAGAGTTGAAGTGAAGTTGAAGTTATATTATGTTCATGCATATTTCTTCAGTCTCGTAATGGCATTTCTTTAGCGTGTTTTACTGTTTTTTATTTGATAATATTATAGAACAAACATTTACGAAGACTACAGTATATCATATATACTGATAAACCAGTCTATATGATCCGTACATATATATATATATATATATATATATATATATATATATATATAATATATATATATATGAATCCGAGCGGCCCTCCGACTTCAGGCCCTTGTGCGACAGGCCGATATTCCGTGCGCAGTCCAGGTTTACAGTGGTCTATGCCAAGCCTTTTATTTCCACGGTAATAATAACTATTTTCATTAGTGGAATATTGGATTCTACTCTTTCACCTCTTTCTGTTGCGTGTGGTGTTTTGTGTGCCCCACCCCATACTGCTGAACAATATAACATATATGGATAAACAACTGCCAGGTATATTTTTCTTAAACAGTTGGAATTTAAGAACTGTCATACACTATAAGATATATGCCACATATTTTATTTTATTTATATATATATGTTTTTATATATTTTCAGTTGTTTATCCATATATGTTACATTGTTCAGCATTATGGGGTGGGGCACACAAAGCTTACTTAGATAACAATCATATTAATTGCACAAAAAAGTTAATCCACATCATGTATCATAAAGATATGACCACACCAATTCCCTCTTTGTTGAAAATAAATCGCATAAATTTCAAGATTTCATACACATTCAAACCTGTTTGTTTATGTACAAAGCTTTGTATATTCACTCAAGTTGACAGTGGTTTCAGATACCTGTCTCACAATATTGACAATATTAACTTTGTAGGACATCACACGCACAACAAAGTGTCACTTTTCGGGACCAAAGGTATGGAACCAACTGCAGGAGGATGTCAAGAATACCATGTCACTGGTAACCCTGGTAATAGATACACCATACGCGCGCGCGAGAGAGAGAGAGAGAGAGAGGCGAACAGTATGGAGGCTGATACGTTATTGGTGAAGGACCTTCCTATCTTTTGCAGGATACACATACGTAACGTTGGAGCAGGTGTTATTCTGTCCGTATAATTTATAAGTTCTTCCTATGCTGGAAATCCAACATGCCGCCTCCTACTACGTGTATATAACCTCCTTGCTCCACACGCGAGGACTGAACAGCTGATCTAGCTGGCCTCGACTGTAGCCCATTGTGTTCACAAGTAGCACGGCGGCCTTTCTCTAGCACACGGCTCACTTTCCTGCCTTTCTAAAACATTTTGAATTTATACGTAATAAGAAGATTCTTAAGCATCTATCTGCTCACAATCTTCTATCTGATCGTCAGTACGGTTTCCGTAAAGGGCGATCTACTGGCGATCTTCTAGCTTTCCTAACAAAATCTTGGTCATCCTCTTTTAGAGGTTTCGGTGAAACTTTTGATGTTGCCCTTGACAAAAGCTTTTGATAGAGTCTGGAAAAAATCTTTAATATCCAAACTAACCTCATTCGGTTTCTATCCTTTTCTCTGTACCTTCATCTTAAGTTTCCTTTCAAAACGGTCTATTGCAGCTACTATAGACGGACATTGTTCTTCTCCTAAATCTATCAGTAGTGGTGTTTCCCAGGGTTCTGTCCTATCACCCACTCTTTTTCTATTATTCATCAATGATCTTCTAAGTCTTACTCAAAGCCCTATCCACGCCTACGCTGATGATTCTACCCTGCATTTTTCAACGTCGTTTATTAGACGTCCAATTCCACAGGAAATAAGTGATTCACGGAGAGATACCACCGAGCGCCTAACTTCTGATCTTTCTATAATTTTTGACTGGGGCAAAGCAAACCTTATTTTGTTCAATGCCTCAAAAACCCAATTTTCTTCATCTATCTACTCGACAAAACCTTCCAGATAACTATCCCCTCTTCTTTAATGACACTCAACTATCTCCTTCTTCTACAATGAACATTCTTGGACTGTCCTCTACTAAAAATCTGAACTGGAAATCTCACATCTCATCTCTTGCTAAAACAGCTTCTAAGAAGTTAGGTGTCCTATGGCGTGTGCGTTCTTTTTGTTCTCCCTCCCAGTTGCTTGCTCTCTACAGGGGCCTTATCCGCCCATGTATGGAGTATGTCTCACATGTTTGGGGGGGATCCACTGGTACAGCTCTCCTAAACAGGGTTGTGTCAAAAGCTTTTCGTCTTATCAACTCCTCTCCTCTGACTGTCTGTCTTCAATCTTTAAATCACCGCCGCAATGTTGCTTATCTTGCTATCTTCTACCGTTATTTGCATGCTCACTGCTCTTCTGAACTTGCTAACTGCAGGCCTCCCCCCCTCCCGCGGCCTCGCTACACAAGACTTTCTACTCATTCTCATCCCTATCCTGTCCATCTTCCTAATGCAAGAGTTAATCAGTATCTTTACTCTGTCATCCCTTTCACTGCTAAACTCTGGAATTCTCTTTTTGTTTCTATTTTTCCACCTTCCTACGACTTAAATTTTTTCAAGAGAAGAGTGACAAGACACCTCCCGAACTAAATTGGCCCATCCCCCTTTTTGTATTATCTTACTGTCTTCTTTATAGGGACTGGCAACAAAGCGGGCTTTGTGTTACCTCTTTTGTGTCCTTGGCCAGTCCTTTCTGATGTAAACAAAAAAAAAAGCGTTAGATATCCAGTATTCTTTTTGCAGTGTTAGACTTCCTAGTGTTCTTTGTACACTTCAGTGCTGTGAAGTGTGGGGCAGGTGTATCCAGCTTCTTTCCTGTGAATACAGGAGTGAGGCAAGGGTGCGTCCTTGCCCCATCACTTTTCAACGCTTATATGGACTGGGTATTGGACAAGGTTGTAGATCAAAGTGGTTGTGGAGCATCCGTCGGCAACACCAAGATCACTGATCTTGTTTTTGCCGATGATGCAGTAATCTTTGCTGAGTCGCTGGAGGTCCTGGTGTTTGGCTCTCGAGGCGCTGCACGAGGAGGCAAACCCTTTTGGGACTTGAGGTCTCCTGGCTCAAGCCCAAAGGGTTTCCAGGTTTTTGGAGACTACTAATGAAGCAGTACAGTCTGTTCATGCGTGTGGCGAGGACATTGAGATCTTGAAAGTTTTACATACCTTGGTAGCGCAGTCCATAATGACGGCGGGTTTCACGTCAAGAAGTCTTACGGCGGATTGGCATAGCCCACGGTGTTATGGACTCGCTCAGCGGAGTTTTTGGCTTTGGGTCGGTACCTGTGCAGGAGGACAAAGATCCGGATCTTCAAGTCGCTTGTGATCCCTGTCTTACTCTATGGTTGTGT
>JACEEZ010001288.1:15000-28630 GCA_016584305.1 Chionoecetes opilio
CAATTTTTTATTGACTGCGAATAAATTACGGGCTTCCCAACTTTAAAAATTTGGGTTTAACTTTCAAAACGAGAGTATTTTAAAAGGAAACATATAAATCTGAGAAACGATTTAACATCTTACCTAGGGGATTTTCCACTCCCCCCTGTCAAACGGTACGGGGAATAAATTAATATATTTTTGGTAAATGATTCCCCAAAATGTGGATCTAAGTTTTTTTTTAGCTAGTCTAAGATATGTTTAGGTACCTGGACATTTTGAGGGTTATAATACAAAATTTTTAAATATCGACACGAACTTTAATTACCTATTGAGTGGACAACTAATCCACTAACTCCCAAAACACCATTTTAAAAAAGGGGGTTTTAAATTTTTTTCTTTACTTTAGACTTTCAAAAACCCCTTTTCCTTTTGTTTACGACTATATGTGAAATCCCGACTTTTACGATTTTTTACGATATTTTGTGCAGATTTTTTAGTTCACACCGATATTTTGCTAAGACAAAAAGGTTTTTAGTTGACGTTTTCGTCCCCCCCCCCCTAAAAAACCACCCCACCACCCCTCTTCCACCCCTTTTTTCTCCTCTTCCCCTTCACCAAAAATTCCAAGCTAAGGCCCCTTTTTAACAGCTCAGTTTTGCAAATATGCTAGTTGCCCTTGTGTGTGCTTTTTACCCACGACTTGTTCTCAAAAGCTGAGCTGGGCTCATGATCATCAGTTTTTTTCTTCCCTGGGGGTGTGGTGTTTGTTTTGGTGTGTGGGTTTGTAGTGTGTTGTGAGTGTGTGTGTGTGTGTGTGTGTGGTGTGTGTGTGTGTGTGTGTGTGTGTGTGGTGTGTGTTTGGGTGTGTGTATAAATATTTTATTGTGTGTGTGTGTGTTGTGTGTGTGTGTGTGTTGTTTGTGTGTGTTTGTGGTGTGTTGTGTGGTGTCTGTGTTGCGATCAAGTTTGGGGTTTCTGGGCGTAGTCAAGCTGGGGTGCTTGTTGAATTTTTTTTGTTTAGTTTGTTTATAGTATAGAGTAGTTTTTTAGTTATTTTTTGTTGGACTGCAGTTTTTTACTCAAAAATTTGTGGGAATGTTTTTAATTTTTTGGACTTATTGTTTTGCATTTATTAATGATATTTGTTAATTATGTAAAAGCTGTGGTCAATAATATCTACTATTATCTATCTATATGTGCTGTGTGTGTGTGTTGTGTGTGTGTTTGTTTTGTGTTGGTGGTGCGTGTGTGTTAGTGTGGGTGTGTTTTACAGCGAAATGAAAGATTGAAAAGCGTGCCCAAAGAGTATGTAGGTTTTTGGGTGGTGGTAAATCAACACAAAAAGTACACCAAAACCAAAGCCAAGATCGTGGCGGGAAAACACGCACACCCACAAAAAAGTAAGGGGAGTAGCCTGGGGGGACCCCCATTCCCCTTTTTCAAAAAAACATTTTTTCCTATTGTTTCCCCCCCTGAAAGGGTTTTCCCCTGTTTTTTCCGGGAAAACCAAAAATCACAACCATTTTGAGCTAAATGCGGGAACCTTTTGCCCATTGGACCTCAAGATATTAAGCCCGCGACGTAAAAAGCGCCTAATTTGCCTTTCCCCCAGACTTTTTTTTCACCTAACTTTTTACAATTTGGGGAAAGAACAAAATTGGTATAAAATTGAAGCATTTTTAAAATTTTATTTCTGATAAAAAACCCAAAGTAACATTCAAGAAAAAAAGACACATCATATCCAAAAAAAAAGAAAAATTTTTTCTGAAATTTCATTAAATTTCAAAAATTTAAAATCTTGCCCATCAAAAAATGTGTGACAAAGCCTAAAAACTTTTTTCAAGGGGCAGAAACTCTATTGTCTATGTCAGAAGGACACTTCACGTCTTTTTTCAGAGTTTGTTTCTTGAAGTATCAAATCACTCACGTTGTATTCACATTTGAAGAAGGTACTTTTTTTTGCTGGAATCTGGGGGTAATGATTTTGCGAAATAGTCATCTCTTGACTCCCCGCTCAGCAATGTCATTCCTACTTTTACTTGCTGACATTTTCCCAGGGCCTTGCTGTAGTACACCCCTTGGGCCATGTCCCACGTTCAAAGCCAGATACTCAATCCCAAGGGTGTCACAAAGAGACTCTCGGGACCACTAATCACCAGAGTCGTTTTGGCTTAACCTGAGGGAACTGGTTTTCCCCTCGTCTGAACTATCTGGCTTCTCAGTGGCGTGCACTTGGCAGCAATGTCCTGTTTCTCTTTGTCCTGGTCTCCCCGAAGAGAGCGAAGGGAAACAACCTCCTGTGTCAGGTACCATTGTGGTTTTAAATTTTTTGTAGCACTGCCTGAGCAATCTCGGATCTTTCTCTTGACTTCATCATGTCCTTCATGAACTGCGACATTTGCAGGACATCTGCCAATGTAGATGACATCCCAGGGGTGTATAGAACATCCTGGGAAGAGGTTGAGGCTTCCCTTCACAACAGTTTCTTCATCTACTCCACTGCTCAGAAAACATGAAATCTTCATAAAACAGGTTTCTGGCCATCCACCGGCCGGATAATGGCTCCAGGACGACTCCAGGGGTTTCCAAGGGGAGGCGTGTCTCCAAGGACGATCGGTGTAAGCTCAGCCATCTCACGTAGTCAGCTCTGGGAGCTTCTCCGCCTCGGATTTCCTGTGTATTTCCTTGCCCCTTTTTCTTTTTTTTTTCAACCTTTTTGTCGAGGGACGGGGTTGTAGGGTTGTCTGGGGAAGATCTTTCCAAACGTCCTTAAAGTCTTGAACCAAGGATTCTCGGGGCTCTTCCCTTGCCAAACAGTTTCCCCATACGCACCAACCAGCACTTCTAAATTTGGTGTCTGCGGGCCGGAAAAAACCCCCTTCCGCCCCAAGCTGTTCTCCAAAGCTTGCACTCCCCGATGTCTCCACTGTTCCCGTTGTGTCAAACCGGGGCTGATACTCCCAGTAACCCCCCATGCCTCCAGCAAATCCATGGATGCCTCTGCCTGACCGTTCCTTTTCTGTCTATCCTGTACTCCGTACTTGCCTTCGGGTATGCAGGTGGTCCTGAGACAAGACAGCCAAAATCTCTGACGGTCCCGGGATCCTTCCCGGACTCTCTCAATCTTCCCATCCGTGGAAGCAGCATACTTGGGAGGGTCCTCGCAAAATGCCCCTGTACCCCTGGCTGATGTGGTACCTTGTCAGCATCCTGTTCCGTCTCGTTGTTAGTTGAGATGAAAAACTTGTCCAGGTCGCTCCACCACCCTTAAATGTAGCAGAGACTAAGGCTGCATTTTGATTGTCAGACAATCCCAGACGATCAGGGGTCTGCGATGGCAACACTCCATACCCCCCGGGGAAATGTGGAGTACAGTGTCTTGGTGATTGAACACCCAGGACGGGTTGTTGGTAACCCATGTCCCCTGCTTTCCCTTCACTGTCTTGGTCGCCCAGTAGACACATCGCAGCATCCTTCGCGTGTGGCAGCTGAAAAATTGTAAAATTTTGTAAAAAAATTTTCTATCTTGTTCCTCCTCTGCTGCAGCCCCTTGCACCCCTCTGCTTGCTGCGGGGACCGTGACTAAAATATTTTGTCATGACCGACTGGGGGGGCCTTTCTCTGTCTTCTGACCCCTGTAAAACCTGATGCCCCTTTTTCCTTTTTTTCCCTTGTACAGTGGGTTTTTCTCTCATTTCCTGATGGCATCTGAAGCTCCTATGTCAAACAGGCTATCAATTCCAAAAAAGGCACTCCTTTTCCCTCCGGGTCACCTTTCTACTTTTTTTCCTTCTAGATCTCTGTGCTTTTTTGTAAGTGCCCTAAAATGCTGCGCTGCATGTACTTGGTCGGGCTTGATCCTGCCATCTCCAGAATGGGATGATAGCCTCCACTGTTTCATTGGCGGGGTCTTGTGCTTGGGATTCCCTGATTTCTGGCAAACTCTGGAATGGAGGAAGTATGAAGGGCCGTCTTTTGGTCTTTGGGGGGAAACGGGGGCCACTGATGCTGGATATGGTAGCCGTCGGAAGGGTTTCGGGGGGGACCAATCTGTACGTCGGCGTGAACGCTTGTCTCTGGACTCAGGTGCAGGTAAGATTTTAAAAAGTACTCTTTTCCTATTTTTTTATCGAAAATGAGGGTCGCACTCAAATCGTCGGAAATGTACATATTGCATTTTATCCCGCTTTTCCCTGCTTTCGGTTAGGCTTCTCGACAACACCCAGGTTAGGTTGTGAACTAGCGGGGAGGCCCGGGCGCCCCCCCAGTTTATACTTAATAACCAATGTCCATGTATTGTACTAAATTGCGTTTTACTGATGACTTTTTCGAGAAATATAAAAATTTTCCCGAGACTTTATGGGTTTAAAATTTTTTTATGTATTTCCGGGGCTTATGTTATTCCGTAAGTTTTTCCCGGGATAATCTTCCTCCACAAAATATACTACCATCAAAACAGTTGCCATTCCCCCGCCCAAACCCCTGCGTTCCCGAGGGCCCCCCGGGTTTTTTATGGGGGGGGGAATAACTGCCATATAAGGTATTTCCTGTTTTTAATGTGACCATCACTTAAACCAATCTAATACAGGGGAAAAAAATTTTTTTTAACTCATACTCAATTACGGGTTGAAAGTCAAATTTACCCTTTTTTTAGTCTGCGAATTTCCTATTTTCGGCGAAGTTCCAATTATTGATCTTGATATTCGGGCCCCCCAATTTTACATGTAATCATTTTTTACCAGTGTTGCTGCATTTAGAGATTAAATGCCATCAATAACTGCAATGCTTAGTAGGTTGGGGTTTAGGTAAAAATTCAAGGTTGGGTTTGGGAAATAAATGAATGTTATCCCTATCTTTATGAGACATAACCTTGAATCTTCTCCCCATCAGGGAGACAATGGCGGCAGGATCGCAATCATCAACTTTATCCGTAAAGGCAAGGGACCCCCGACCCCCCCATAGAGAAAGTTAGCCGTGACCAAATTCCCCTGGATGCCCAGGGGCCCAAAAACTATATCGAATAAGTACTATTTTTTTGGCCTTTTCCCTTTATCCTCGCTATGATTTCCACTGCGACACAAAGCCTCCCAAACCTCATTCCTTATTTTGTGTGCTTTTTCCCTTAAATGAGTTATTTCCCTCCTCAGGGAATTTGGGGAATGTTAATTTGTAAAGTGAACACTCTGTTATTAGGGCAGCACTAACACCTATAAAAGTAAAACTTATTTTACTGTCACTGTGTTCATCAAAATTCTCATCATAAACGCCGTAGGTTATTATAATGAACGAGAACTGCGCGGTCGCTACCACCGTCAGCACGATCTTAAAACCCACAGCTTACTTTTCTTATTTTTTTTCGGCCGTAATTTTTATGCATATTTTTATTTATTTCCCGGAAAACCCAAAATATAACATTTATTTTAAATAATATGCTGAGTTAGGTTATTTTTATTTTTTGGCTAGTTTAGTTTGGTTTATTTTTAAGGGTTTTGGGTTTAGGTTATTTTTGGGTTTAGGGTAGTCTTGGGTTTTTTTTTTTTTACCTATTTAGGTTATAACAAATTTATATGATGGTGCGCGTTGCCGGGTGGTTGGCGCCCCAAACCCTTTTCTGGGAAATTTCCCTTAAAATCCCTCCCTGAAAAGCACTACTTGTAGCAAGGAAAAACTAGACAGTGTCTCAAAAAATTACGTGCAGTCCTCATTCTTTCCCCACCCCCGTGTGCTGCCAGGGGATGTCTTTTTACCGAATTCCCAAATTACCGAAATACATACCCCCAACGTTTTTTTTGGGGTATGTTTTGATGTATTTCTGTTTAAAGATTTTAATACCGAAATACCCCAAAATACTTTTTGAAATATAGTGTACTCATGATCCCATTTTTGGTATGATCTAATACATACATAAAAATGCGTCTTTCTGTATCTTTTTTATATTTCGGTATGTTTTCAGTTTATTTCGGTATTTTCGTATTAAAAAACCTGCCATGGCGAATCTTTCAGCGGGATGAGGGAAAAGCTTTTTTGCTTACAATGGCCCGGAAAAAGGCCTCCGCTGGGTGCTCCAACTCAATTCAAATTTTTTAGATCGTACTCATCGAAACTCGCGACACACACCTCAAACCGATGGCCCATAATAATTCATCATCCCCAAAACCTTTGGTTAAAGTTTGGTAAAAATACCTCGCGACTATTAGCTCCCCAGGGGTTCAAACATGGGCCCGAGGACACATGGGGCCCCTTTACTCCCTCGCATGCGGCCCGTGATCCGTTGGCCCAAGCAGTTCAATACCTTTTTGTTCCTTTTTTTAGTATTCCCATCTTTTTTAAAAATGTAATATGATATGCACTTTCAAATTTTTTTTATGCCCTCTAACGAAATACTTTAAGGTTAAATTTAAATTTATTTTTTTTTTTAAACATTTGAACGTCAAATCTATCACCCCTTTTTACGTGACGGTTGGGCAAGCTGTTCGCGGGGGAAAATTTGATGGGGGCCCCATTGCTAGCCGTTCATTTATCATATATTAAATTTTAATCGGGATTGAACAGTTTGAAAAAAAGTTATATTGGGGACAAAGTGTTCTTTTATTTTTAAATGACCAATTATAATTGCAAATGGAGATTTTAATTTTATTTACTTAATTATATAGTAATTTGGTTGCATTAGGGCATGTTTTGTTTTATCTCGGGATTAGGGTGCGCAGTCCCCCAGCGTCGATCGACACTCGTCGACCCTCGTCCTGATAGCTTTCGTGAGCGGTCACAAGGATCAGAGCTCGTGTTTTTTTTAAATTACTATACTGACCCTTTAAACATGATTAAAAGAAAAAAAAAATTTTAGATAAACTTGGGGAGTGCAAGGAAAATTTTTGGGAAAGCCTCATTTGTTTTTTGGAAGTCAATGGAAAAACAAAATGCTTGATTTGCAACAGCAAATTGTTCCTAAGGAGTACATTTAGGACTTATGAAGGGAACTACCCCCGCTCAATATACAAAGTAAGTATAAACTTTTTTAAAAAGTACAGTGGAAAAAACCGTGATGATAAAATGCAAAAGCTAAACTCGTTGAAAAAACAGTAGTCAGTATTCAAAAGTGTTCATCAAAGTGATGCTGCATTCATTAAAGGAACTATATTATTGCCGAGAAAATGTTTTATCACCCGGTCTTTCCTGAAGGGACTTTATTAAGAAAGTATGTTCTGACTGCGGAGGTTATTGCCCGGAAAAAATCGACTTTTGCAAACGAAAATTTTTGCCTGTCCGAAATAAGTGGCAAAAATAATTCTGAAATTTTCAGTAAAAAATCAAAAGTCAAATTCAAGACTAAGTTTAAATCCTTCGTGGGGCTTTTATGTTGCAATTGATGCAGCCATATGTTTCTGATTACTCAAATTTTCAGTTTTCATTTGAGTGTTGACAAAAATATAGTAACGAAAAAATTTTAGAACTTGTGCCTAAAGGGAAAAACCAAAAAAAATGATACCTTTGTAAAATTAGTTTGGGAATGGAAAATAGGTGTTGGCCGGAAGCAAAAACCCTAAGTCTAGCAACAGAGGAGCACCTCAGATGGTTGGGGAAAAAGGTGTCTGGGGTATGGGAAATTAAAAAGGGGAAAAATCATGGGTTTAAACCCAGGGCATCAGTTTCACAAAAACTTGCATTTACACAGAGAAGTATTTTCAGCAAGACAATTAAAGATGGCCGTCATGAAGTTGTCATTAACTGTAAAACCAATTTGAGCACTGGTCTTAATCACATCTATTTTAAATATTTTTTTTGGAGGAAAAGAATCTCCATTATACCTTATCACATTGATGTTCGCTGGTTAAGTCGGAACTGTGCTGAAGCGTTCTTGTCTGCGCAGTGAATACAATTTTTTTATGGAAGAAAAGGAAGAAATGCCCGAACTAATGACATTGCTTGGTAAAGATTAGCTTTCTAGTGGTACTACACATCACTTAAATTACCTAAACATACAGATCAAGGAAGAAAAAAACTGGTAAAAAGCGTATTACTTTATTTGTGCCCTTTTAAGAAAAATTCAGCATTTAAAAGATTGATTGCAGAAGATATTTCGGGGACATTTTCCCCAAATTTTGAAATCCATGCAAAATAATGATACCTCCATAATATGACCTTTTTTGTCCCCATTATGTGAAAAAATCTCCCAGCTTGAAAAAGGTCCCTTTGGACGATTTTGAGATGTTAAATGCTGGAGGCTGATTTTGCTATCTTTTAAAAACCCTTTTCAGTTTATGTTAATTGGGTTTTTCCCCAAAGTATGCAACTTTAGTAATTTTTATGAGTGTGATTCTATTTGGGGAAAAAACTTTTCTACTCTGAAATTGGGGACATTTTTATCAATATTTTCCAAAATTATCTGAAGGTTTTTAAAGCTTGGCTTTTAAGATCATGTCCAATGTTTTGGGGGCACATTTTTCTGTGGCAGTTTTTCGGTTATGAACTTAAAAAAGTTTTACGGCCCCCTTTCCCAAAAACTGACAACACCTCATTTATACAAATTATGAATCCCCCCACCTAACCTCCGCTACCCCCCCTCCCCAGGCGGTAGAGGAGCGGTTAGAGTCCCGACTGGGCGTTTTTTGGGACCCCAGTTCATTCCCCAAAAAACCCAAAAAATTTCTGCACGCGAGTGGCCTAAGAACACCCACATGCCCTGCCTATAAATCTACCTTCGCTGCGAGTGCATCGGAGGAACAGGGGGGGGGGGTGACCTCCAGGCTACTATAAAAATCCCCGCCCGCGCCCAAAGGGCGAGGACCAACCATCGAACCCCCAAATGAACCCCCAGAGCCCCTCCACCCCGGGTCCCACCCGCCTACAGGGGCCTATGGCACAAAAGTTTAAAAAAAAAAAAAAAAAAAAAAAAAAAAAAAACCCCAAGATTGCTGCTTTCCCCGTCCCTTTGCTCCAAATTTTTTTGCATTGGTCCATAAATAGAGGTTCGGTATCTGGAAACAGTGGCTCCCAAACTAAGGGAAATAGTAAGTTTCACCTTTTCTTGCTTTTAATTTTCATTGCTGGTATTATTTAAAAACAACATTTCTACTTTTCTATGAGTGGTGGTGGGGGGTGTGTGTTGTTGGTGTGTGGTGTGTGTGTGTGTGGTGTGTGTGTTTGTGTGTTGGTGTTTTGTGTTGTGTGTGTTGTGTGTGTGTGTGGGGTGGGGGTGGGGTTTTTGTGGTGTGTGTGTGTGTGTGGTGTTGTGTGTGTGTGTGGTGAATTTGAATAAAAAAGAATAGAAAAGAATAGAATATACTTTATTATTGCTCAGACTTTTTTAAATAAAGATGGGCCAGCTCCTATAAGATACAATCTTTGGGAGGGCATTTTAAACGATCCAAAAAGATAATGTGCATACATGCCTACAAAAAATACTACTAAACTAAAAATTAGGAAAAATCCTTGCAATTTACAAAAATAAATGACACTAGAAAAATTAAAAAATACAAAAATCAATATCTTGTTAGTTTTTTTAAAAAATGCTCAAAATTTATCGATGAATAAAAACAAGTTCTTCAAACATTCACACTGGGATTTGCATTAACGCAACATCTTAAAATGCGTTGGCCTAAATTTTGTGTATTTTTGGATATACTATCCCCCCGCCTTTAAAATTTTCCCCGTTAGTACATTTTGAAAGGCATAAATTAATCTCCTACAACTTAGAATCACTTGCTAAAAGACGATCTTTCCTTTTTACCCTGTGTATCTACCCAAAATTTATTGGTATCTATTTTGCTTGTTCTGAATCTAGTTCCTGGAGCGAAACTTTTCGGTAGTTTTTGGGGAGGTACACCTCCATACCATAAACTGCTTAAATATATTGTAGTTACTGGCATAACGATTTTGTTGATAAAATTATGAGCCCGGTAGTAAACCCTGATCCTTTATATCCTTCAACTGCTTTCTTAAACCTGTAGGTTGGGCACATTTTATGAAACCAATCCCTGACATCCCACTCTTACATTAATTTTAATGCAGGCACCCATGGAGAAGTTTAACCCTAACATATCCAAAAGCAACAAAAATTGATACTTATATGCTAATTTAGTGTTTTTTACCGAAATTTGCCGGAAACCCTAACCTAACATTCTCACTTTTAAATTTTCCGTGGGTACTTCCAAATTCCCCTATCCATATCATTGCTGGGGGTTTTTATGAAAACAACTCTGTTTTAAGATTTTAGTGTAAAATGTCTGCTCTCTAATCATATAGTCTCCCCCCAAAACTCTGCTGCATAGGGGCATACTGGTAACCCATGTTTAATAAATTCCCAAATGCTTCAACTGGCAAGTCAAACTTTTTACTTTACCTATTAGTGAATACATTGCTCTTGTTGCTTGTTTTTTTCAAAACTAGCTCTCCTTTACGGAACATGCCATTGTAATTAAATAAAACACCAAAAAACTTGTATCTTTTACCCCCTCAACTTTTTTTATAAACAAAATTTAAATTTATAATTTCTTAGATGAGTTTTTCCCACTGACACCCCTATTTTTTTTTTTGTTACAATTAATCTTTAATTTCCACCATTACGTAAGTATACAAGCATCAAACCCGCTTCATTCCTTCCTCCTGTCAAAATAATATAAAATTTTTCATCTGCGTACTTAGAAAAAAAGTTGCAAAAAGGAGTTATCAAATCATAAAACCAAATCTAAAAATTGCAGTTACATTAAAGTAATTTACTTTCAATTCTTAAAGTAAAAAAACGAAAGCGGGCGACAATTTTTCCCCCTTGCCTTATCCCTGTTGCATACAAAAGTACAGCATCTCTTGGTTAGCATTTCACAAACCTGATGTTACTATACATATTTCGATTTATTCAGTATTACCCCAAAAAAAAAAAAAAAAAAAAAAAAACAAAAAAAAAAAAAAAAAAAAAAAAAAAAAAAAAAAAAAAAAAAAAAAAAAAAAAAAAAAAAAAAATAAATTTTCCCCAAAATTCCTTTTCCCCTTTTTTTATTGGTACCAACCCAAACCCTCGGGCAAAACCCCAAACAAAACTTTTTAGCTTACATTAAAACAAAGGCTTCTTTTTTTTCATTAAAACATTCATTCGGGGTTTATCGGGGCTTTAGTTTTTCTTAAAGCCTTACCCTTTGTTTCATTAATATTGTAAGGGGCAGTTTGTTATCTAAACTTGATTTTGGGTGGAATTACCACATCAGCTTTTAAAAAGCCATAAAAATTGTTTTGAATGTCTTCCTTTTTTTTAATTTTGGATTTTCCAAAGGGTTTGGTGGAGAACACACAACTCTTATTAAAGCTGGCTTTAAAGGAACCCCTTTCGATCCCCGGGCGGGGGGGAAAGCTTTGTGGTCTTTTTCTTAAAATCCCTAGCCCCTGACCCCCCAGCATGAATGGGTACCGGGTGCCCGCCGGGGGTTTGTTAACCCTCGCCCCCGGGGTGGTGGCTTTGGCCCAAACTAATTGCCCGAGCGGTTAGAAACACTATGGCTTTTGAGGCATTATCCTCTAAACAAAAAAAACAAGAGAAACAAGAGTGTGTGTTAGCTCGCTCTCACTATTTAAAAAATATATATAATCAGCCACTTGTTTTTTACCGTAAGCATCGTAATATCTTCCACTTAAGTTAACTACGGACATGACATGTTATGCTATGGACATGACTGGCTTATGGACATGGCATATTAATGCTGCCCGTGCAGTTTTGTAAATGTCTCAAAAATTTTGGGCCCCACAAAGCAAATGAGTACATTCCTGCCGTAGAGGGCATAAGGTACACACAGCCATGGGGCGGGAAAGCGGTGAGCGGCGTGGCTTGACAGGGTATGTTTACAGCCATGACAGGGGGAAAGTCTTTCTTTACTTCGGACGGCCGGATAAAAACACAAGCTGTCACCATATATTACAGTTAAAATGAAAGACTTTTTTCAACTATTTAATTATGTATATATTGACGAAATAACAGGGTAGCAAAAGTATATTATAGGCGACGATAACAGAGCGCTAATCGGAGCGGTAATGTTTCATTAATTTTGTACTGTCAAGGTACCAACTGATTGAACTGAATGGCTCAGTCTCACCAGAAGCAGAAGGTAAGCGTGACGGATCTACCGGAAAAGGGAAAGCTACCAAACAGTGATTATTGTACATGGAATGTGACAATAGATTTGAAGATTGAGCTTACCTGACATCTGGTGGCCGTTTTGGGAGTTTCCCCCGTCAGCTCGAGTACATCGGGTCAAGGGTGTCAGGCTAGACTTTTTGCCATTATTCTCTACCAAACCAGCTACACTTCAGTGTTGACATGGTCAACATAGGTTATCGCAAAAATATAAGTAAGGGTTTTTATTATTCATGGCGTTATAATGATGATTGTTGGCAAAATAAAAAACATTCGACCATATGTCCACAACACTCTATCCAATGAATTTAGAAGAATGCATCAAGTCGGGTGTATGGGTAAATATTGGCTTCATATATGCAAAGAGAAAGATACAACAAACCAAATATGGTGATATGATTTCAATTTCTTGCAATCAATGGTGAAAGATATGGATAATCTCATCATTCACCATTTTCCTTCTGGTACACTGCGAAACGTACGGACGCTACGATGCATTTTAAAATTAAACAACAGAGTAGGCCGTGTGAGCATGACGAGTTTTTGTCTGTGCTGTGGCTGATTGCAAGTCAAATTCAACCTTTAACACAGACCAACCCCCCTGGTGTTTATGTTGGCCTAAGATTGAGAAAGTCCTTGGGTTTGGTTTACTGTTGAGATCGTACAGCACCCGGGATGGAGTTTTACAACTAATTTATATTTTTCAATGTAAGCAAAGATCTACAAATGATTACCATTAAATTGTATTACATATATTATACTGGACTTAAATCAAGCAAAAACTTATTATATATTGATTATTTCCTTTGAAAGAATTGTCGTTTTCCGGGGGTTTATCGCTTCTTTAAATACTGCTTATATATGAATTGTATGTAATGTACATTGTACAATTGTACATGTACATTGTATGTAATGTAACCGTAGCTATGAACAAAATATTTCTATTTTCAAAACACCAAGTTAAAACATGTAAGAACAATCATCTCCTGAAGCCCGCCATACATTCTGTGGCACTAGGCGTGGGTGTTTGTGACGTATTGGGTGTTGGTGAGGAGTGACGTTTGGCCGGTGTGGTAGCAGTGGTTGATGGAGGGGTGTGCTGGGTCTTGGAGGTTTAGGGGTGACACTTCAGTGGATGGCAGCGCTGATCTTGAAGGAGAGAGGGAGTAACTTTCTCTCTCTCTCTCTCTCTCTCTCTCTCTCTCTCTCTCTCTCTCTCTCCTCTCTCTCCTTTTCCTCTCTCTCTCTCTCTCTCTCTCCTTTTCTCTCTCTCTCTCTCTCTCTCTTTCCTTTTCTCTTCCTCTCTCTCTCTTCTCTTCTCTCTCTCTCCTTTCCTCTCTCTTTTTCTCTCTCTCTCTCTCTCTCTCCTTCTCTCTCTCTCTCTCTCCCTCTCTCTTCTCTCTCTCTCTCTCTCTCTCTCCCTCTCTCCCCTCTTCTCTCTCTCTCTCTCTCTTCTTCCCCTTTTTCTCTCTCTCTCTCCTCTCCCTCTTTTTTTTCTCTCTCTCTTCCCCTCTCTTCCCCCCTCTCCTC
>JACEEZ010001289.1:0-10041 GCA_016584305.1 Chionoecetes opilio
ATTTTTTTTTTCCCCCCCCTTACTCTCTCTCTCTCTCTCCTCTCTCTCTCTCTCCCCTCTCTCTCTCTCTCTCTTCTCTCTCTCTCTCTCTCTCCTCCTCTTTCTCTCTCTCTCCTCTCTCTCTCTCTCTCTCTCCTCTCTCTTGTAAACTAACACACGGATCTGATAACAACCTTGCCTTCACATGAAACTGAACACACACATACACACACACATACACAACACACACACACACACCACACATGGTCACACGCCGCCACGACGGTCAAGTGGATACGCGCTGGCCTGCCATTCTGTGGTAACCGGTTCGAATCCTCACTGCTCCCGGGAATTTTTCACTGACAAATTCGGGCGGTTATTGTACCTTTGAGCAAAGAGGATAGGTGTGTGTGTTGTGTGAGTCTCAGCATTGCCCAAAGATCGGTATTAAGGAGCTCCAAGCTCGTTCCTGGAGGGTGGAACTGGAAATCGCGAGTCCAACTCGCGTGGACAAGACCACGGGCTAATAACACACACAACACACACACACACACACACACACACACACACACACACACACACACACACACACACACACACACACAACACCACACACACACTTACACACCCACAGTGTCAGGGGAACTCCGTAGTGTAAGGGTTAGCACGCTCGGCTCACAACCGAGAAGTCCTGGGTGTCGATCCCCGGGCGGAGCGAAGACAGACGGGCGGTCTTCTTAAAACCCGAGCCCCTGTCCACCCAGCAGTGAATGGGTCCCGGGTGTTAGCCGGGGGTTTTGACCCACCTCCCGGGGTGGTGGCTTCGGCCAACACTAAAGATGAAATGAAAAATAAAAAGGTTGATATGGAGACGGGGCCATACGAGCGCTGCTCTGGCCCTGTAAAATACAACTAGATGAATACACACACACACACACACACACACACACACACACACACACACACACACACACACACACACACACACACCCCACACACACACACACAACACACACACAACACATACGTTTTCAAGACACACACCTCAGACTTAAAGGGAGATAATGTTGGTCTTACGAGTCTTTGAGACTGTGTACAGAAAAGCCCCTTGTTGGCGGCTGTTTGGTGGAGGGGAAGAGGTAGGGACGAGAGACAAAGGAGCGAGGGGTTGAGGTAGTGAGCCAAGGTAAAAAGGAGGAAATGAAAGACAGAGAAAGGGATAGAAATGGAGCCTATAAAGAGATGAGTGAAAAGACAAAGATGTGAGGGATTGAGAAATGAGGAAAAGAGTGAAGGAAAAAGGAGGTTGTGTCAGTCAGTTTTTACTTCTAACATATATAATAACTTGCATAACTATTACTAGTGAAATTACACCTAAATATCAACAAGTGTCACAGGTATTATACCTTCCATACAGGATATGTGCATGTACTTAACATCAAAAGAAACAGTAGATTTTTAGGAAACATCTTAGACATATAATTACACTACGCGTCAAAATATTGTTCGCCGCATTATAACAGACGCTCTCATAAGGGAATTCTGAAAATGTACTCTATAGCAGCCTAGTGACTTCCGAGAGAGATATCCTACATATAGCAGCTTGTTTAAGGCACGGGCAGTCCATCAAGGACCGTTGAGGAATGTTCAGATACCACTTGTCAATTATAGACGAAGCATTTTAAAAAAGATCGCCTCACTCCCCGCGAGTAATTTGAACAGACGCGAGTTGGTATAACTATCATTATTTTCATAATGGGTGGCAAGAAAGACCTAACAAAGGAGCAATTTAAAGTTATTGTGACTCTGCACAAGACAGAGAGGCCAGAGAAAGAAATATCAAGGATTGTGGGTGTTACGAGGAAATGTGTGATGAAGTGGGCGGAGAGTTTCGTGAACGTGGCTGGGTGGGCGACACCGTAACATAAAGAAGTGGCCACAGCGAGGATGTAAAACATCAGCAAAGCACCCTAAATTTCATGAAACGTCAAGTGGATGCCCATCCTCAAATAAGAGCAAGAAAAATTATTACGATATGACATTTACATCCTCGCTGTGGCCACTTCTTTATGTTACGGTGTCGCCACCCCGCCACGTTCACGAAACTCTCCACCCACTTCATCACATATTTCCTCGTAACACCCACAATCCTTGATATTTCTTCCTCTGGCCTCTTTGTCTTGTGTAGAGTCACAATAACTTTTATTTGCTCCTTAGTTAGGTCTTTCTTGCCTTGCCAAATTACTCGCGGGGAGTGAGGCCATCCTTGTCAAAATGCTTCGTCTATAATTGACAAATGGCATCTGAACATTCCTCAACGGTCTTGATAGACTGCCCGTGCTTTAAACAAGCTGCCATATGTAGGATATCTCCTCGGAAGTCACTAGGCTGCTATTGAGTACATTTTCAGAATTCCCTTATGGGAGCGTCTGTTATGATGTGGCGAACAATATTTTGGCGCGTAGCGTAAATATATATATGTAATGTATATATAATTATATGTATATCTTTCCTACTATGTTTCACCGTGAGACCCATGAATACCTTGCACTCTCTAAGCTCGAGCTAAGTATGTCACAGGACAAATGCTACAGCTATCAACAGTAAGTTTAGGTTCAACGACCCGTGTACCGGAGGAGACGAGAGGCCAGAATCACGAGAGGACAAACAGAGCAACTCGGATCTCCACGCTACCAAGACGCACCTCTTAAGCGTTCTTCCGAGACTCCTGGCTCGTCACTACATAATTGGTTGTAAATATTCATTGTTCCGTAACGGACTTACAATAAATGTGTAAAAGCCTGAAGTACCATTTTAACTCAGCCAAGATAAGTTTCTACAAATATACCGACTTATAAATGGTGGCATAAGCGGTGTTAAGATACCCCACGCTGTCTACAAGCAACACTACCAGCCTTTACAAGAGATTACCAAAGTCCGGCCATTCTACAGCTTTCCACGTCTACCAAGATTATACGTCGATCTTCATCAAACAACCACAACCACAACCAGCCAGTGACAACCTTCTACTACAAGCAGCTACTACAATCAACTACTACAAGCAGCAACTAACTACAAGAATCTACAAGTGTTCCTACAACTACAAGCAGCAACTACAGAGGAAGAGAGAGGCAGCCACACTACTATCAACTCAGCACATTCCGCAGTCTCGAGGGTGACAGCACTCCACGACCACCCAACCACCGCTGCCAGACAACGACATCTCAGCTCTACCAGCTCTACGTATCATCCGCCCAGAATACGCAACACAACTTCATCATGGCCCAACGCATCACAAGCAACCAACAACCAGCCTCCCACACTACTTAATACCCACAAGCAACAAAGCCACACAACACCCTCCCCCCCCCCTCCCCCCGGACAGGAACACAACCACCGCCCCTAACACCCTCTGTCTTCCGAGCGTATAACGCTTAATCAGCCCCCCATCCACAGCCACTCCTCCCTGCCGCCCAGCGCCCTTGACACACACAGTGTCACACTTGATACCACTACCAACTGTCCCACACTATGGACTTAAGCGCGTGCCCCACCACATAACTGTCTGAGTATATATTTATTATTTATTAGTTTTGTGTATGTATAATATGTTGTTATTTTTTTCTAATATGAAATCTTTAACAGATGGTATGTATCCAGCCACTGTACTGTACATCCGTCATCCATGCACCCATCCGCTGGTGTGTTTCATCATTCATCCTGGCACTCCACCATCCGTCGGTCACCAGGCCCTCACCTAATCATTCACTAATAGTAGTAGCAAACAGCTAAGTAATTTTTACAGTTATGGACAGTTAAGCAGTTTGTAGGTATTACACAACTGTTACATTATTTACATTACATTACATTAGTATCTCACACAGTGACGTTCACATCTACAACACCTTTTTTAACGGACATTTTCAACGTTAAAAATATTATAGTGCTATTTTAACATAGTTTTACATTTAATTTACAATGGCGATGTACAGTACATTTTTACAGACTTCGTTAGAGCACTTACATCATTGTGCACAACAAACAGCTATCTATCTCTCATACTATAGGCGAAGTGCTAACCCCTTTACCCACAACTTTTTCCCTACGATCACGGTAAAACTAGTATTCTTCCCGCTAAAAAGCGAAAATTGAAAAAATCCACCTATCAGGTGAAGCACGTTTAAAAGTCATGACAGCTAAAATTTACGCGCGTACTAGCTATTTTTTGTGTTTTTTGTAAAGTTCCAGACAATACTCTGTACATTGTAGTCAATAACACAATCGTCAAATTTTTACAAGAAACTATGTGTATTCACAATTCCTGGGTCATAACTCTGCCAGGCCGTAATTTGGACGCGACAACCAACAATTTTTCCTCCCCCGACGGAGAAAGGTTTAGGCAAAATACACTACCCCCTTACATATGTTTCCATGGCGCACAAAATGTGAAGTAGTACGGGGTTCCCCCCGAAGTTAACGTAAAGCAATCTTTTCCTTTACCCATGCCAGAAAAGGGTTTTAAACCTGTCATTACAGTTCATTCTACTGAAAAACTTTACAGGGTACTTCTAGTGACATTTAAAATGATGATAACTTAAATGGGTAAGGTACATCTACTTTATAGAATTTTCTCATGTACCTGTACAAAAAGCAAAAATTAACTGCTTTTATGGGCACGGTGCAGGAGAAAAATTTTATGGACATAGAACGCAAATTTTTAGTAATGAAACAAATCTTTTCCTTTTCTTAGAACCTCCGTCAATCAACTGACGGTTTAGATAGCAAGAAACCCCCTTCATTGGTAAGTATGGCTTCACTTAAAAAATTTGAGGAATTCGTGCCTGAAACCCCCTTTTTTTTTTCCCATATACCACAGGATTATCATTTCCCTGTGACCTCTTGAAGGTATATAAACAATGCGAGATAAATGCTTGAAGTTTGCCCACACCTACACGGGATTATATTATGGAACTAAAACCCAAGTCAAAAACCCTTTCACCAGTGCTTACTTTAGTTCCGCAATGTGCAAGTCCTGAAATTAACGTAACCAATTTTACTAGGTGCCCGAGCGGCCACAGGGGGTGACAGCTCCAGGGAAATATTTCACTGAGAACACTAAAAACGTTTCCCTGTTTCCCCCACGTTCTCTGTCCTTCGCAGATTCGAGACATTGTCCCTGTCTAGTGGAAACTTTCACTAAACGGTCGCGAATTCTTTTTGGTATCTCGAAACTTCCGGGTAAATGTGTGCGAAGCAATATGTTTGGAGTAAATCAGTACGAGTGAAGACTTTTTTCATGGAATCGCATTGTGCAGTGTTCGCCAAGGGCATTTTAAAATGTACATTCATAATAAGTCACCGTGCCCTCAAAAGTACACGGGAACGTACTTACCGATTTCGTAGTCTAAAAACGGCCGGGGGCTGTTGCGACTTTCCCAGTAGTTCCCATTTTATCAACTGGAACCCTGCCACTATTTCAGCACATGTGTAAGGTCAATCAGTCCTTTTTAGAGGATATGGTTTTCCCAAGAAAGAAAAGCCCATCCCAATTTTAACTGCAAATCATCCCAATTGCCATAAAGGGGTTTTTTTTGGTAAAAAAAACCCTTTTACACAAAACCCCCCTTTGCTACCAGTACACAACTATCTACTTTCCAGCATATAGGTTACCCCCACTAAAAGGGGGCTATACTTGATGACATGGTTAAGAAATGTTAGAGGGAATGATTTCATTGAACGATCCCCACCCCTGGAAAATTTTCCTTTTTTTTTTTGACCCTAAGAAAACAGGCATTGGCGCCGGCCCGTAACTATCGGCGCCCAATGATGTTTTCAAGTAACCGGGTTTTTCCAAACCTGTTTGCAGGATATTCTATGTCCTAGGGTGATAAAGAAATTTTTTCCTCCTCAACCTTGTTATTTGTACTGCACCCCCCATTAGATGAGGTATCAAAGGCCTCACGCGTTCGACCCTGCAGGCCTTTTTACGTTTTTAAAAAACCTACCTTTTGGGGAAAAATAGCAGGCGCACCCTAGCTTTTCATACCCAAAATCAACCTGTTTTTCTCAAAATTACTAGGAAATCTTTTTTTTGGCTTTTCCGGACGAATAATTTTTTTGTACCCCCACACAAACCTCACCTAAAAACTAGACAGGGTATTTTCTAATTTAAAAGATGCTAATTTGGGGGGGTTAAACTAAAAAAATTTCCTTAAGAAGAAAAAAAATTTTTTTTTGGGTCATTTTTTGGATGCCACAGGTTTTACTCCTACCACGTCTAAGGTAATGAAAGATCATTTTCCCAAACCATAAAAATGTCAAACCCCTGAAGGTTTTTGGGCCTCAGTAGTTTTTTTAAAGAAAAATTTATCATGGTTTATTCACGAATTACAAGTCCACTATCACATCTCTTAAAGAAGGATTAAATTTCAGGGGAAGCTCCACAAAGCACGCATTTTCAAAATTAAAGGCATTGTTGTGTGATCCCCCAGCCCCTTCCCCCTGATTATACACGCCCCTTTTTACACTCTTCATGATGCATCAAATTGGGCCTTGGGTGTGTTCTGATACGAAGGATGTAGAGGTAAAAGGCGTGCTTTAGTTTTATCCCCGCAAAACTCTTAACCCCCGCGAGCGTACTATTCAACCACCCATAAGGAAGCTCGGCGGGTCGTAGGGTCTTTAAGCATTTAAAAATCTGTAATTTTGGACAACATTTTTTTTTTTAAAAACAGACCGCACCTGTATTAAAAATCTTTTCAATTAAAAGGGATTGTCAGGCAAATTAGGACTTTGCCCCCTTCCGATCTAGACTTCCCCCCAAAAATTTGGTATCTGCCAGGCAAAGTAAAATTTTGTTCTGATTCATTATCACGGGAAAATTTCACTTGTAAACCCCAACACCTAACCCCAAAACATAAACCAAATCGCTATTTCCCAAAATAAAGAGGAAAAAGCGAAATGATTCTTCGTGCTCCCCTTATTACTACTTGAGTCAGGTGATTACCAATTTCCAAAATTACCTGTCCACTTACTGGTTAGGGTACATTCACCTTTTGGTGCGAATACATATCTCACGACAGCGGAACCCAAACGCCAAGTTTACCCCGCGATGTACCCTCTACACTTATACCAAGATTTCTTTCCCTTTTACATGATTCTAGCCTTGCGGGGCATCAGGAAACGATAGATGTTTGCACCAAAGCACGTTTTTAAAAAATACTTTGACCATTTATGCGCCGTGATTTTTTTGCTCACTAGTTTAAATTTTCAATCATGTGCTGAAACAAGGGTTCAGTTGGTAAACCTCCCCAATGCTTTCCTTTTTCCTACCCGAAAGGGGGCCTTTGGGGGAAAAAAGCCTTAACTTGCTAAAAACTTTTTCCCCCCTAACAGAATCTGTTCCAAAACTTGTTAGAGCCTTGATCATTTTTCAGGTTTTCAGTTTTGGGCCCCCGAAACAAAACGGCTCTAACTTTTTTAAAACACTTACGGTGAAGTTTTCTTTTAAATTCAAACACCACCCCCATTGCTTCGGACAATGGGTTCCCAGTTTAACAATCTATTTCACGAATTTGCAAAAATATTCAACATAAAAAAATGTAACATAAATGCTTCACCCTAGCAGCAACGGCATGGTGGTAAAAGACAAAAAAAAGGAAAGATTTTCCCAAATCCTGAAGTCTTAGCTCAACCTACATTCACACTGGGGTGAAGGATGCCAAAGTATCGCCAAAATTAAATCTTCCTTTCACAAGTCTACATGTGAACCCACACTTTATTTATTTGGGCAACACAAAAAACTACCCTTTCACCCCCTTTGAGCAAGTACAAGCATATTTTAATTTTGATGACTACGTAACAGTTAGGTGGCTGATTTTCAAAAATTATCAAGCTGTAACAGACCTATTGTTTGTCCAAAAGGACATTAAATACCAAAGCCCATACACGCAGAAAAAACCATGTATAGGTGATGTGTTACTTTGGTACAACAATTAACGTCAAAATAGATTCTACTTTGAAGGACCTTACAGGGGCATTGCCCTTTTAAATGGCACAAAATAACTATCCAGCATATTTTAAAACCATGCAAGACAGTCCCTATTTACCCGGGTTTAACGGTGCTGAGGATTAGATACAGGTGGAATTTTGGGCCCTGCCCAAATACTGATACACAGGACCCCTGCAGTTTAAAATGACACCACACTGCTACAAATGATTCCCCTCAAAAAATTGCGTCACACACGCAGAATCAGTAGTATGTCTTCCATTCCAACCATTCATATCTTACTTTTTTATCAGTTTACCCGTTATTTCCAATTACCCTTTTTCTAATTTTTAATTTGTTTGTTCTCTTTTTAGGAAAAGGTCCACCCCAAAACCCCTAAGCCAAGTTAGATACACTCTTGAAAAAACTTAACATTGGAGTTTTTCAAATTTTTTTGTTTGCTACAAATTTTTCTGACCAAAACTAGTAGAAAATGATTATTTTCCTTTTACCTTGGGAACCCTTTTTCGCGATAGAAACTCTAATGGATAGCAGAACTAGATAACCATGTATTCTCTTCACATAGAAAACTTATGTACTGTTTAAAATTGCAAACCCCATGCTTTTCATGACATTCATTCTTCCCCAATTGAAGGGGAAATTTTTACCCCCTTTTTTTTGTTAAATACATATTTACTTGAATGAAAATACAACCCCTTTTATTTTCTACCCATTTTTAAATGCTACGTGAATTACATTCATACAGGAATGGGTTTCTTTCGTCCCTTCCCGTTGTACCACATCCTATTTGAATATAGGATTGTGTACTTTTAAATACTAATTAATACATAGCATTAACACGTTCCTTAAAACTGTTTTTACACATGATGCTCCATGTATTACCATTTACAACTAACAAACCTGTATCATTTCTTATAACAATTCAAACTCGCGGAAATTACGAAAGCTTCTGTCTTAATCAACCCGGGAAAACATTTTTTGATCATGATAAACTTATCTCTCTTAACGGTTCACCTTGAAAAAAAAATGTTTTCTCGCAGCTAAATTTTTCTTCCCCAGTAAGGTTATAATTTTTCCCTTTTCTACACTGGCACTATCAAAAATATTTTAAAATGTATACCCTTTAGAATTTTTTCATAGTTCTCTGTTCAATGTAAAATTTCCCACAAAATCTTTTTTATTTTCTGAGAACTCCATGCTTTTTCAGACACTTTTCTCCTTTCATGGAGATACGGTAAATATCTATCAATCTGTTGCCCAGTTTTTTTTTTTCCAATTAAAAAATTCAGCTGTTGCATATAAAATTTGGGCCCTAATGGGGGTAAATGATTATTCCCTTCTACCAAGTATGGGATCCCTTTTCTTTACAGCTCAAATGCTTTTTCCCGCTACTATCATTTCCCTTTATAAAAATTTCCCCACTAGGGAAACTTTTCCATCCCTCCCCTGGAAACATAAATTTTTTTGGGGACGTTTTTTCTTTTATCACTCCCGTGGGAAAACCCCCATATACTTTTTTATTCACGAGGACGTTTTTTGCCTCTTTAACCTTTCTTTAAGGTTTTAAACTGCTTCTTTAGCCCCGATTTTTACAAATTCTAAAAGTCTCCCGCTCTTTTTGATTTCATCGCCCTGTTTTCTAAAGTTCATTTATATTTTAAACTTCTTTTAATTTTTTCTGCCAGTCAATTTTTACACTCGCTGAGTAAAAACATTTTTACAATTGGATTGATTTTTTTATATTTATGTTTGATTTTTGGAAACTTGATTTGCCCACCACTATGCAAACACAGCGCACTCACTAGGGCGACCCTTTGCATTACTTGACCATTCAGGGGCTTTAACGATTTTTTGACGATTTTTAAGTTTCAATTTATTTTTCTTGAAATTTTTTAAATTTCAATTTTTCCCTGTATTTTCCCCGTTTTTTACACTACTTTTTGCTGACATTAGTTGCTAGCTACCGTTACGGGACACGTAAATTTACCCTTCCCTTGACATTTCTTAACGGTATATTTGCCCTTGGGATTTTTTTCACGCTAGTACTAACACAT
>JACEEZ010001290.1:0-25287 GCA_016584305.1 Chionoecetes opilio
GTCTTTTCTCGACGGTTTTTTTAATCTGCCCCCTCACCACAGGCAAGCCTGTTAAAAATCTTCATCAGGCAAGTCTGTTAAAATCTCATTTCAATTCATCTATAAGATTTAAGCAGCATGGAATTATGAACTCAAAACACGCATAATGCGCTCATTTCTCAATAGATTTTTATTTCGATTACACCACAGGGAAGCCTGTTGAAATCTGGATTTTTATTAATCTATAATGTTTGGTGAAATAACACACGGTTCTCGAGAAAATAATGTATTACCGGTTTTCTGGGTGGGCTAAAAGGCACTTCTCCAAGTGAAAAATACGCTTCATGCAATCATTTCTCAATGGATTTTTATTTCGATTACACCACAGGAAAGCCTGTTGAAATCATGAACTTTATTCATTTATAACGTTATGTGAAATAACACACGGTTTTCTAGATAATAATGTATTACCTGTTCCGCAGCCTATTTCATTGTCCCAGCGTAACGGTGTTCTGGGTGGGCTAAAAGGCACTTCTTCCAGTGCAAAACACGCTTCATGCGATCATTTCTCAATGGAATTTTATTTCAATTACACCAGAGGGAAGCCAGTTGAACACATGATTTTATTACATCAATATTTTTTTCATGTGAACTGCACAACACAAATACAAGTAATAACATTGATAAAAAGATGTAAGATTTGAAGTTTTCGAATGATTAAGCAACCGTAGTCAATACAGTCGGGTTTGGGGATCCAAATCAAATTCTGCTTAGGGCTCTATAATGGTTTAGGCCGGCTCTGATACATAGACTTAAGTTTATAACAACGGCCACATTATTGTGCTTACCATGGTCAGCTGCTTGTTGATGAAATCCAAAGGAGGCACAAAGGAGGACAGGAGATTATCCACAGCTACACTCGGCTGCACCCGTGTTTTCCTCGCTCACGTTGCTAAGATGCTCACCCGCGAATGTCGTTTGTGGCAAAAATTGGCGGCGGCACCAGTGACTCAGCACCAACAAAGTATATTTGTATAATTGTACTTGTAGGGATAATATATATATATATATATATATATATATATATATATAGTATATATATATATATATAGTATATATATAATATATATATATATATATATATATATATATATGGCAGTGCGAAACGGCGATGATATGTTCGAGCGACTTTTGGCAGCTTTTTAGTTGCCAAGTACCGCTACCCAAGATAACTCGTGATATTTCAAAAATATTAATATCTCGAAATTGATACATTTTTATTACCTTTTTTGTCGCATTATATGTCAGTGTAACAATGTGGTAATTTGATAAAGAGTTACAATGCCTGTCAAGGCTTACATTTTATAAGCTTAGCAAGCACATTTGTGACAGAGTCTAATGAAGGGTATAAATGTGTATTAAAATACCCCTTCTCTTGACTGAGCTACTAATGCAAGGTAAAAATGCATTTAAAATACCCCTCCTCTCTGACTGAGAAGCCCGGGTTTATCATTGGTGAAGCCTACGGGCTATTTAGGCCTCGAAATTATACTTATTCTCCCAGTTATACCCTTTCTATACTCGCATTTATTTACAGTGTACGGGCTCGCGCGTCCTCGTCTCGATTAAGGCTGTCTACCTGCGTAATATAGCTAGATGGAGTAGTAGTTAAGTAGTATAGCTAAGTAGTAGTAGAAGTAAGTAGCTTAGCCTAGAAGTAGTTATTAGTAGTAGTATTAGTCAGTAGTAGTTACGAGCGACGCCTCCTCTGTGAGTCTCTCAGCGATACGGAATTTTTCGCGGGATAAGCAGCCGACCCGAACACGACCGACATCACAGATTTCAGGAGCCATTATTATATGATGGAATCCCGCCCCTCTCGCAGTTGAAACAAAATCCCCCCCCACTAGGTCCTGGGGGGTTGGGGTACTGGGGGGGGGGGGCGGGCGGGTACTTCCCCACCATCTGATAAGCCACCCATTCATAGACCACTGCTATACACTGCGACTGTTCACGCGACAATGTTTGAATTGCGCCGCAGGACCAGGCGCCATAGCCCCGCCCGACTAAGAGATATCATAGCGTCATATGGACGTATCATATAGACTCGTTTATCAGTACTATCATGAAACTATACTGTAATCTGCGTCAAATCGTGCTTGTATCAATAATATCTATCAAATAAAAAAACAGGAAAACAACACGCATAAAAGAAATGCCATACGAGACTATAGAAGAAAATATGCATAGAACTTTATATATTTACTACTATATATCTCTAAGATTCGTCACTGATAAATTGACATTTAGCCCCACACATGTATAAATTAGAGTTGACTTAATTAAATGTAACATCACAATCGGTAAAATAAAACTACCCCGATTGATGCATTTTATTTATTACGTAACAGCTCATGTATGCAGGTTCTAAATATAATTTATCAGATAACGAAAATTATAGCAATGCGAAAGGTAAATAAAATTGCGCTTCATTGTATACCCTCATGATTAAAAGTATGCACTACGCAAAGTTTTAATGGCGAAGGTTGAGTTGAATATTAAGTTCGATCAGCATATATTCTTCAGTCTCGTAATATGAGACCATTTCTTCTACCGCCTAGTTTTTCGTTTTATAGTTTGTTTATTCGATCAAATATTATAGAAAAAACATTTACTGAAGATTTACAGTATATATACACTATATACTGATAAACAGTCTATATGATCCGCCTTTAACTATACTATTAATATACTATATAAGATATATAATATTTAGTATAATTATATATATATATAATTATAATATATATATATATATATATATATATATATAATAGTATTATAAATAATATTATATATACTATATATCATATTAATATATATATATATATATAATATAACGTATAATATATATATACTTATATGAATCCAGAGCCGCCGCCCCTCCGACTTCAGCGGCAAGTTCAGGCCCATGTGCCAACAGCGCCGATATTCCGTGCGCCAGTCCAGAGTATACAATGGCCTAGTGGCCAATTCAATCCCTTTGTAGCTTTAGACATGTTTCTTGCATCACGATGCTAGGTACTCCGTCAGACATGGCGCGCTGGCGCGTGCCGCCGAGCATGGGCTGCTCAGACAACGTATCTTGCCTATAGCTGTGAAACAGGCCCCATCTGCTACCGACTAATAGTAAGAGAATTGCAAATTGCGTGTTTGGTTTGAGCATCACACACCTAGCACAATGTTACACACAGGTCAAACTCCGCCAAGAAGTGACGCCGCACCCAGAAAAATGTGCACGCACGATGCCGGCCGGGTATAGTTTCCTACATTAGTCAACATAATAAGAGGCATCGCTCGTACCCTCGCCGATTAAGGCGTCTTACTAAGAGTGCTATACTCCTACACTTATGTATACTCATAGCAGGACTATATATAAGAGTATAAGTACACTCTTAATGCAGCTATAGCCCTCTATCGTGTATACAAATGATAATCAAGTAGGAAGAATCGATCAGTGAATGAATTTACGCAGAGATTATAGCAGCAAACCCACATAAAAACAAAACAATCGAATTAAAGTAAGGAGCGCAAAAAATATTCAGATTAGAATACTATACAAATTAAAGCAGATCCAAGGAAAGTAGAAATACACATCAATTAGAGGCAGAAATCAGCCTCGCACTCGTTGTATCAACCATAGCACAATATTCGCAGTTTACTCAAGTCTACATATAAAGTCATATACGATAATGCCCTAACAAAAGAAGCTCTACGATCTGCTACAGTTATGATATCACGCAAAGAAGGCCGCCTGATACGCAATAGGCGTGTCACTAGGTTCTATAGATAGATAGGGTCGTCGTCACAGGGTATAAAGATACGTATCTGACATACAACTTAGATTCGAGAGTCAGTTTTATGGGTCAAGGCGCCCTCAAGCGCACCGTCAAGGGAAGTGGCTGAGGACGGATGAGGGCGAGCTAGCGCACTTCATGCGGGACGCATAGGGATAGGGGGTGAAGGGTGGGTTGCGTAATAAGGTAATGCCTTTTTTTTTTTTTTTTTTTTTTTTTTTTTTGCGGATGCGATAGAAGATGTCACGGTGAGGCGTAATAGTTGTGGTAGTGCGAGCGGGCAGGAGGATAGTCACGTGGCGCGTTAATAGAACTCATGAGTAGTAGGCAGAAGAGCTAGCCCTTACGGCTAAATAAATGGGCTGGATGTATGTCGATAGACTCACGGTGGAGCGTAATAGTCTACTGATAGTAAGTTGGTAAGGATAGTTAATGTAGGCGGCCCGGGCATGGATAGTTAACGCCGCTACATGGGAGAAGAGAGGATAGTTACGGTAGAATGGCGGGAGGATAGTTCCCTCAGCCTTGTGGTGGCGTGGTATTTTAGGGTAGGAGACGGTAATGCGGCGGTCTATGTAGACGGGCCGGACTGTAGCGAATGGGTGGGAGGTGTGAGTGTAGGTCTTTAGCGGAAGACGGTTCGGTGTTAAAGCAGGACAAGGGCGGGCGATGGTGGATGCCCCTGCAGGAGAGCAGAGGGGGCTGTTAGGGTTGTTGCGGCGGCGAGCAGACGAATAATGTGTAATTGCCACTGGCTCCTCAGCAGGTCCCTCATGTAGCTCGTGTGGAGTAGAGCAGGCGTAGTTCTGTGCGTGATGCCTCGCTGACGCGCAAGGAAAAGTCCTTGGCGTATGAGGGCGCGGAGGGAGACGACGGCGCCCCTTAGGGTGCGCTTTCTAACGTAACATTAATAGGGCGAGGGGGGATTGACGGTGCGAATTCGCGGGTGTCGTCGGTTAGGCGAACAGTGGCTTAGCGGACAGTGTCTGGAACGATGCGTGTGCGCGCCTCGGTTGACTAGGCCAAGGCCCAGTAGGTGTAATGCGCTAATTAGCGGTTGTGTTGCGTTGAGGACATGCGGCTGTGATGAGACAGGCCGTTGATGATGGTGGTATTGAAACATGACGTGACGCGATGGTGCTTGAAACAGTGGCTTTGCGGGCAGCGAATAGGTGGCGACAGATGAGTTGCGGTTGACGATGGTTGAGAACATGTGATTGCGGACGATGAGTGGTATAGAAACAGTGCGTTGAGGACAGTGTTTGGGGTGAGTAAGGTTAGGCTGTTAAGCGGTATGGTCTTTGCCGTGATGCAATGTGCGGACAGGCAACCAGTCTGGCCCTTGGCCGCGAGGTCCAAAGATGTGCCCGCGCGACTGCCCACGCCACTTGGCGCCGCGGACCCTTCAGCGCCCCCCCCCCCCCCCCCCCCCTGAACGCCCCCTGCCAGAGAGGCGCGCCCCCGTCTCGCGAGGCTTGCGACCACCGTCACCTCCACTTCGCGGCGAAGAAACTCCTTCTCGCGAGCTTCCGTCGATTTTTTGGCGCCAGCGAGCCTCTATTACGTGCGCGGCCGCACTGATGTGGCCGCCACAGACCACCTGCGCCTCCACCACCTCCTCGCCTCGCTGCAGCATGTGCCCTATGAAGGCCGATGCCGCGCCGTGGCAGGCTAACCTAGCCCACGGGGATGAGTCCCCGCACCGTGAGCGTGAGACGCGATCACGGCTGTCCCGCGTGAGGCGGCACCCTTCACCTGAACGCCGCGGAAACTCCTGGCTGCCACCTTCTTCAGCGTAGGCCGCCGCCAGGCCGACGATGCCAGCGCCGCATGCTGCGACCGCGCCGCCGGCCACTCTCCACTCCACCTTCTCCACCTTCCACGCATCTCTCACACTATATCTTACCCCACGCCCCCATTACTTGAAGCGCGCCGCGCCCGTTACTTCTTGACGGCTAGGCGCGCGCGTGGCCTCCTACTGCAAGCTTTCACCGCCGCCCTCCCGTAACGCGCGCAGCAGCGCCTGGTCCTATCCTCGCCCTGTGGCCGACGCCGAAGACCTTTGCTGCGCGCGGACGGCTTCTGCTGCGATGGCCTTTTGTTAATGACTGTGCCCGCGCCTCTGCTGCTTCTCGGTTGGTACAAGCCGCCTCCCGGTGACGGGTGAGCAGCGTACTTCGGCACTTCCTAGGCTGAGTTCCTCATTGCTGCTGGACCACTCGTCCAGTTCTCGATGCGGTTGAAGCTGTGCAAGCACCTCGCCGCCGGGACGCTACACATCACACCGCCGACTTACGAGGCCCTGCAGCCTTCTGAGGCCTACGGCGCGCCCTTGGACTCTTCGCCGTGGTCTTCATCTTCTTTTAGTTTCGAATAGTTTTCTTCTTTCTATCAGCTGATCCCTGCCCCTTCCTGTAGCTCCTCTATCCTACACCTCGCTTACAGTTTCCAATGACCCCGTTTTTATCTTTAAAGCTTCACCTAATCCATGACTTTATTTTCTTCCATTACATAAATCAAAGTGTTATATTTAATTATTCTATTTCCTCTACACTTTGTTCTCAATTATTACTATAGGGTTTCATTTTCTTCGCATTGAAGGTATTCGATAGATTCTACTTCGATATTTGCGTGCGGATTCTTACGTGAATTCTTCTTTTTGGTATCATAAAACTTCAAGTCGTCAGTGATCCCCACTGGAGTTCTTCTTCTTCGTCAGCTGTCGACCACCCCCCTCAGCCTAGCCCGAAAGACCGGTAACACAAGGCCGCAACAGGTCTGGGCCCCCATAGGGCTCCTTGTCGCCTCTCCATAACTGGCATACTGGATCTGCCCTTGTAACTCATCACTGCCTCCAAAATTACTTTATCTCAAATTTCTCAGTCAAACAGCACCACTCGCAATATTAAAGATCTTTTTTTTTAAATCCAAGAAAACCAGCGTTGCGAGGTCTGGAGTTGATACGTGATTCCCTTCACACCAACTCCATGCTCACCAGCCAGTAGTCAGCCGTCTATACGCCTTTGCTCCTTACCTCCTAGTCTCCTCTATAGGCACATCTTGCGAACCTGAAAAAAGAAGACCGTACGAAGAGAGAGAGAGAGAGATGAGAGAGACGAGAGCAGGAGTAAAGAGAAGATATGAGGAGAGATGAGAGAGCAAAACTCATTGCCATCGCGAGGCAGACTACGAGATGCCACGATGATTCTTTAGAAGAGTATGGGAGAGACGAGAGATGAGAGAACAGAACGAGAGAGAGAGAGAAGAAAAGAAAATGAAAAAAGCGAAACTCTGAAAATCACTAGTTAGAAAAAAGGGTAGTAAGAAAGTCGCAATCACTAAAATTTTAACCAAAATGACAAAAACAGAAAATACAATCTCGCTCTCTTCTCTGTAAGAGCAGAAAGAAATAATTTAGTAGGAAGCGTACCACAATGATCAGTCTCTAAGGCACTAATAATATTCTTATAGGCCCTCATCTTATAACATTACTAAGTATAGTAGTATTCGGCCGTACAACATGATGAATACTTAATATGATACCGTAATCATGCAATCTATATCCCATATTCTGCTAGATATTTAACACAAACCAAAAAAATAAGGACAATTATAAATTTAGCGAATTAGTGAGAGTTGACGATTGTAATGCCGATTCAACAATGGTTAAAGGGCCAGCGATGACATACAAGTTATCGTATAATGGAACTGTGCCATGAAGGCCGGTGCAGTGCAGGCGAGTGACGGAATAGGCCCAAGGACCAGCTGCGACAAAAGAATTACAGTGCATTCAAATCTATTTATCCTCAGACCTAGTTCAAATTATGATTACTGTACCTTTTATCTTAGTAGATTTATATAAGGTACTATGGAAAGCTATAATCATTTTGTTGCTTTTGATTTATACTGAAAAGGCAGAGTATAACAATAACAATAATAAAAATTATGATATAGTGTAGTACTATCTCAAAATAATAATGACGCACTTTGCCACATTCCAGAAAACTTCGCGACCCCGAGAAGACTTGCGCGACCCCTCAACGGGTCTCGCTTAGACCCCCGTTTGAGAACCCCTTGGTTTTATACAGAGCCATGGTGGGTAAACGTTTTCTGATAACATTGAACAGTTTCTATTCAATCAGAGAAACGACTACCCATACGGGCGCGTGAACAGACTGTGTGTGCGTACGTGCGTGCTGCGCCGCACGTCTGTGTGTTGGATGGCTAGCTGCAGTGGTTACTGTGTGAGCAGAGAGAGAGCAGAAGACGGATTGAGAAAGAGAGCGAAGAGACGGACGAGAGACACGCCACGAGAGAACAGATGAGAGCAGAGTCAACATTCACAAGCACACGACCCCTTGAGACCTCTCGAGCAAGCCATTTGACGGATTGAAGAGCAGAAGAGAGAGGAGAGCAGTAGAGAGAGAGAGAGCATATGGAGAAGAAGAAAGGAGACCCGAGATGAGACAGTGAGAGAGAGACGATGACGAAGAGATCCACTTAAAGCAGCATGCGTATGACGACAGAGAGAGAGAGAGAGAATGAAGGCAACGGAATGAGAGAGCGAGACATCTAGAATAGATATAAAATATCAAGTTATTGCTTCTGACTCATTTTTTCTACGCTTGGATATATAATTTACGAGAGATGAAAAGAGCTAGGTACATAACTTTCTTAGAGAACAACACCTAGATAGTCGATATATCAATACAGTGTCCATCAGTATGCACCTACTCTTTAACACCTACTCGTAAATTTCAACCTGAGGTCGTATCGCTTCTACTCCACTTCATAATCTCTCTTTTCTTCTTCTTTCTCCCTTTTACCGCTCTTCCACTCCATCACTTTCCTCTTCCCTCCTCCATTCTTTCCCCATTATAATGCACAGGGATAATGTTACACCGCCACTACCACCACACCACCCAATCATCAACACCTCCACCAAGCAATTTCCCATCTGCCCCCAGACGCCATAAACAAAGAGTGATAGAGAGAATGTTGGTGATGAGGAGGGAAGGAGGAGAGAGGTAAATGAAGCTACCTTTCCTTCGTCTTTTTTTGCCAACATGTGGAATAGAAGCGGAAGTGCGCGTATATGTTAAGCATACTTCATTTTTATTCATGTCTTTGCCTACTAAATTTTTATGCTTTATAGCTACTCAGTTTAGGAGTTTATTTATGATTTCTTATGATATAAGTATCTGGCAGTTCTATATTAGTTTAGCCCCTAGTTGTTCTTTCATCGCTTTTATTCTTCTCATTTTTTCCTCGCTGTGTTTACCTTTTTCTGTAGTTTGCGTTATCACAGGCGACACAGCGGTCCAATAGTGTGATCGTGAATTATACACCTCTCCTACCTCCTAGCCATCCTCATTCCTCCCTATAGCAGTTCGTTGTCTTAAAATGTCGCCCTTGAAACTGATTAGGCCCATGGATTACCTCTAATATTGATTCTGTGTAATTTAGGTCCTATCCACTAATAGGAAGCTCTCTCCTCTCCCCCCCCTCCTGCCTCCTCTCTCTACTCTCTCCTCTACTCTATCTCTCTACTCTCTCTACTACTCATCTCTACTCTCTCTCTCTCTCTCCCTCTCTACCTACATCTACTCTCTCTCTCTCCTCTCTACTCATTCATCTCGCGACACACAATAACCAAGGACAAAGTTATAATATGAGCGCGTCCTCCGTAATGACTACCCGTCTGCGATGACCTCTAAAGCCGCACCCCCAGGGCTTTATTCATGTATTGTTGCTATGCGCGAGGCCGGATGACTATGGACTGCCTTGTTGTGATGCTTCCATGCGTGCTACGTTACCTCCCCCCCACCACCTACACCCTGTCTGTCTTGTTCCTAACTCGCTCCTGCTTTGAGTCTTTTATATATGAGTTGGTCAACTTGTTTCTGGATTGTGCCATAAAAGAATCGCGATTGGGTTTTGTAGAGGACTTCTTATTTCGCGTTTCAGGTGCCCCGTGATTACCTAAAGTGTAGGTGATGTTGATTGATTGATAAGGTAAAGATTGAGCTAACTGCTATAGCTAAGCGCGTGGCTCATGGAGATAATCTCGCGTCGCATTAGCCTTTGAGCCTGTGCGTGGGGTGACAACCCGTTATACCCCGGACAGACACAGGGCTAGGCATGACATACCGGGTTAAAGCCACAGTTACCATTTACCCCAGGTTTCCAGTACGCATTTCATGCCACCATACCACCGAAAGTAAGGATGAACAGCTATGCGTTTGGGCTCTAGCCGCCGACTGCCCTGGCCCCGTATGCATATTACACCAAGTCTAAAGGAAAGAGCTTCCCCTTCAACAAAATAATTACTCATTGAACAGTCAGGTGATAGGTTACGTTCAGGTTATGCGTTAGTTTAAATGAGGTATCTTAACGAAAATTACATATGTAACTTTTCTGTAGTGAGGAATCACAATCGAGGGTAATTTCAGCAGAAAATCCTGCAATGCATTAGTTCGAGCTACAGCCAGGCGTCTTCACCCGGATGGAAAAGGCTGCATCATTTCCAGACTTGGCTAGCCAAAGTGAACATGCTCGGCCCCGCCGATCGACACAAGGAATCCCGCTAGATTCGCTGGCTAGGGGCGCATTGCCCAGTACACAACGGATGGCGCTAGTATTCTTATATGCATATCGAAATGATAATGATGACTATTGACAATGATAATGATGAATAATGACAATGGTGATGACGATAAAAAATGATGATAAATTTCGGCACATTATGCAGGAAACCCATGTAGCCAAAGCAAGAAATGTATACAAAGATAAGTTTTCTATGTGATGTATGTGTGTGTGTGTAGCTGTGTGTCGTGTGTAGGTCGTGTCGTGTGATGTAGCTAGGGTGCTAGTGCTGTGTGAATGTGTGTGTAAGCATCTGTGTGTTGTGTTTTTTTTCTTGTGCTAGCACGCGCTTTTAATACATCAGCCTCTTCTCATATCAAGGAACATACTAATAATTAATAACTCGCTCGCCCTAATTTGTTTAAAGGTTTATGTACGACACACACCACACACACACACACACACACACACACCACCACAGGCACAAACACACACACACACACAGTCACAAATGCATACACACACACACACATGTACAAATACATACACAAACACAGACACACACACACACACACACACACACACACACACACAAGATCACACACACACACACCGCATGACAAATACGCATACACACACACACACCCACACAGTCACAAATCACACAAACACACACACACACGACAGTCACACATACATACACAAACACAGCACACACTAGACAGTCACACATACATACACAACACGCAACAAATGATACATACACAAACACACACACACAGGGAAAGCTCACACATACATACACAAACACACAAAAACACTACACACACACACACGCGCCAGTCACAATGCATACACACACACACACACACACCAATACACACACATAGTCATAGAATAACAACAAACACACACACACACACACACACACACATAGTCATAAATAACACAAACACACACACACAGACAGATCACACATACATACACACACACACACACACACATTAACAAGCACAAATACACACACACACACACACTACAAGCACAGATCCACTACATACATAACACAAACACACAAACACAGACAGTCACACATACATCAACAACACACACACGCCATAGTTCACAAACTACATACACAAACACACACACACAGACAGTCACAAATAAAATACACAAACACACACTACACACACACATCACACACCACACACACACACACACATCACACACACACATACACACACAACACACACACACACACACACAAAACATAGTCAAATACACACAACACACACACACAGACAGGTCACACATACAGAGACACACCTACATACAGACTCACAAATACACACACACACACACACACACAGACAGTCACACATACATACACAAACACACACACACAGACGAGTCACACATACATACCACAAACACAACACACGCCTATAGATAACAAATACATAACAAACACACACACACAGACAGTCACACATACATACACAAACACACACACACACCACACACACACACACACAACACACACACACACACACACACACCATACACACACACACACACACACACACACACACACACACAACACACACACACCACACACACCCCAACACCTATTTAGTCCATTTAACCCATACTTTATAATTCATTCCTCTCCCCACGACAAAATTTATTCATTATCCTAATTAAATCATGTATTATTATTATTATACTATATTTATTATGTAGTAGTATAACCAAGGATACGTACCTGCTAATGGCTTGTACCTTATACATCAATTTATTACATATTTATCATCAAAAGGCAAGATCTAGATGATTGATGATTGTTATTGGCCTTAAATATATATACAAGCGAAACAGTATATACATTTTATAATTTCACAGGCCGGGCTCATTAAGCAAGCGTGAGACAGCACCTAATATGACCCAAATGCATCATTGAGTAGAGAAGAGTATGAAGGTATGGTATTGGTATGACAGAAGAAGGAGGACAAAGGATGAAGAAGAGAAGAACCGAGGAGGACGAGGAGGTTTGCGTGAAAATATCTTGAAGAAAAAAAAATTGAACGCAAGAATGACGAATACAAAAAAGTGAGCCCTGTAGCCAAAGAAAAAGAAATAGGCGAATAAGAAAAAATCAGAAGAACTAAATATAGAAACAGAAGAACAAGAAAGCGCAACAACAAACAAAACAAAAATATATAAAGACAAAAATAATAAAAAGCACAGAAATAAAATACGAAAAAATAGAAGCCCTCAAATAACGGTCCCTAAAATGACGAGGAGGAGAAGCTAAGATAAAGAAAATTTCCCAGCAATAGACTGTGACATCTTCGAAGAGTAATCGTCTTGGCAGGGCGGCAGAGAAGAGGAGAGAGAACGCGGAAGATGAGATGAGAGAATGAATCAGCAGAACTCCCCCCGCTCTCACTTGGTACCCATATGAAGAGAATGATGAATTGAGCCCACTCGAGCAAGAATGACCTGAAGATATTCGAAGAGAATAGAACTGCCGTGATGAGACAGGAAGTCAACGGAGACGATATCAGGAGAAGACGAGAGAGAGAAGCGCAGAGCGAAGAGCGAGAGCACGAAGAGTCGAGAGCAATAGAGAGAGAGAGAGAGGGAGGCGGGGGGAGGGGAGCAGCGGGGCAAGGGGCGGGGGATGAGAGATAGAAAACCTGAAGTGAAATGGAATGCCGACTTTCATCACTATCTACTGCGTCGTTTCCTCCACAGAGAGCTCCTGCGTGCACACTTTTTCGATTGGAGCAGAGCTATAAGAGGCCGAGAAGGGAGCGGAGGGAGGAGGGAGGACGAGGAAGCGCAGGATAGGTTTTATATAAAGAATGCGGGGACGACAGAGGGCGCAGTCCCGGAGGACGGGGATGCTAAGAAGCTCGTGGGCAGAGAAAAGTTTAAATGAGAATGGGAGGAGAAAAAAAGAGAATACATAAGGAAGGAAAGAGGCAAGAGGAGATGATCGCAATGCGAAAGACGTAGACGTATACATATATACTAGTATATTATATATATATATATATATCATACGATAATAGATAATTATCATATATATAATATAGAGCAGAAGAGAGAGATTAGGCCTACTCGACGAAAGAGAGAGAGATGATTGAAGAATGAGGAGATAGAGAGGAGCGACGCCAGAGAGATAGAGAGAGGAAGGAGTGAGACGCAGATGAGATGAGAGTTACTAGTGCTAAAGGAAAAAAAAGAGAGGAAGAAAGAAGGATAGCCGAGAAGAGCAGAGGCGAGATCTCTGAAGATATGCTATATGGAAGAGAAGGAAGCGAAGCGGATAGCGCCATAGTGTTGTGTGGTGGGTTACTTAGATATGACTGGCCCTCAAAACTATACTACACCGATTTTGGCTGGATAGTGTAGCATCAAGAGCATTAAAGATAATAACAAATGTGCCCCCTCTCTCTCTCTCTCCTCATCCTCTACTCTACTCTCTCTCTCCTGGTTCATTGTCTTGAATACTTTTCCCTACTTTCAAAACATTTATCATTACGTGTGTTAATAGACTCAAAATACATACTGCATGTTCGCTAGGTATTCCTAGGGACTGCTAAATAGACTTTCACGACGTTTTCCCTAAGTGAGCTTATAGGCCCTTATGATCATAGTTTTTCATTGAAGTAGCTATTGACTGGTTGCGTTAATTTCTTTAGTATTAAGTTAACTATCCTTGTAACTAAATTGTGCGAAACGTTCACGTGATTTGATGCTATAATGCCGAAAGCCCGACACATTTTTGTCGTAATATCAGCCAACGACATTACGTCACCTTCTCAATCCATTTTACAACGAAACACCAACACATACTTCAGGATCAAGAACGCGAAGCCTGACGAGACAAGGAAGATTGACCTAGAATGTCTAAGAGAAAATGATTTTGTTAATGAAGACCCCTAAGTAACTTTTCCCTTCTTCACCCCTGACCCCTAGGACGACAAAACAGCTCGGCAGTCCGCTATACGATGACCTCCGTCACCCGTGTTGACGGCCCGTGCGACTACCGAAGTGAGAAGACTCATTCTACGACGGAATCTGAAGAGCGGCCGACCGAGCCCACATCACGAGAATATACGCCGACTCCCGTAAGAGCTACGTTATCTCCACTTTTTGTCATAGCCTGATCATATGTTGACCCCTGCTCAGTGTGTGATATGTGTGTGCTGACACCCTCGCTGTGTCGATGCGTGTGCGTGTGCTGTGTGCATAGTGTAGAGGTGTGTGTCTGGTGTAGTTGTGTGCTGTGTTGTAGTGTCGTGTTGTGTGTCGTGTGTTAGTTAGGGCAACTCTGCTAGTGTAGTAGACGTCTAGCACGCCTCGTCTTACAACCGAGAAGTCCCTAGCGGTTCGCATAGCTCCCGGCGGTGAGCGATAAGATAGATGGCACGTGCCGTCTTCTTAATCATAGCCCCTGTCCACACAGCAAGCTGAATGGCCGTACCGGGTAGCCATGCCGGGGAGTTTAGTAACGCTCCCCCCCGACGCAGCAGCCGAGAAAGCAGTGGCCTTCGGCCAAACATAATATGCGACAGCCGGGCTAGATCACTATGGCCCTCATGCAACGGCATATATCCTACTAACAAAAAACAGAGAAACAAGCAGTAGTGTGTGTGTGTGTGATGTGTGGTGTGTGCTAGTTATACAAGGCATCTCCTCCGTCTCCTCGCTACTTGCCATGAGCCCCGCGTACAGGCACGCTCGGATGCCAGCAGGGGTAACGCCGTAACCTACATAGTGTGGAAACGCCGCGGCAAGCGACCACAACAAAACACAACCGTCTGATGCTACGGAGAGCTGGGTTTAAAGGTCGTGTGCTTACAGGTACGCCGCTAATAGCCCACCACAATTATTACATGAGCCACGCCGACGAAAACAGTATTGGGTATAGCCCACATTAGGATGAAGGCGTATTTCCTATATCTCATGTATAAATCGGTCAGTTAAAAAAATTTAGTAATATAGATACATTGTATTACTTAAATTTATCCTGTATTGAATTTACCTTAGGGGTAATTACTTGGGCAGCGGTGACTGCCACCAGGATACGTGGATAGGGGTATCCACGGTGCAATGGACGACAGGTCTCCGGGGGTAGCGTGCTTATCGATATAACTTCTAAGAGTCGTAGAGTACCGTAATCTGTAGATGCCTAACGCACAAAAGTGGCCCTAAATGTAAAGTGTATGTTATATTCGAGCCTTTGACTATATTTCTGTTTTGTTTTGTTTTTCTCTCTTAGTGATAACAATAAGCTGATATGTAACAGAGTAAGCCATGCCGAGACACAGATCAATGCCCGCCATGAATACCTGAATTCACAATAGCTTACATACACACAAACCCATGATTCGCTTTGTCACATGAAAGGAGTATGTAATTTGTGGCATAAAACAATATATATATATACATATTTATATATTATACTAGTATATATATAATCATATAGTACTATCATATTACTATATACTTATAACTATACTCCTTCCTCCTCCTCCTTCCCTCCTCCCTCTCCTCCGATAATAATAATAATAATAATAATAATAATAATCAATAATAATGATAATAATATAATAAATAATATCTAATAATAATAATAATAATAATAATAATGTTACTACTACTTACTAATCACTTTCAGTACTAGTATTTATGCCCAACAGTATCTCACCAACTCCGCGCAGGCATTCCAACGCCGCTGAAAATAGACAATAGCTGAAAATAATGATGATAATAAAAACATTAAATTATACATATAAACAAACATAGCAATAAACATAATAAACATAATAAAAATAATATTTTTTACCAAAAAAATCAGCAACAATAACGAATAACTCCTAATATCATAGACCACTGTTAAATCTGGAACTCTGCGCACAGCGAAGCCGAATCATCAGCCCTGTTGCACAATGCCCAAAGTCGAGAGCTACCCCCCTTTGAAGCGCCTAGTTTGTTCAACTTCAGGAATGTTCACTCCCCCCCCCCCCCCCGGTAACCAGCGAAAGTCGATATCGACGCGAATTTTCGCTAGCGCTTTTCAGTGCATAATAGAAAGGGATTCAATTCAAACGAAAAACAAACATAAATTACTTGTCAAGTGCAAAATATATATAAATTATAAATATAAATATATATATTATTATATATCATAGCTATCACTTCAATAATATATATTATAATTATTATATAATATATATATACTATATATAGATATATATTACACACACACACAAACTAACAAACAATAAATTACTTATGCCAGGCAACACACTACAGAACTGGCGCGTGTGGGGCGGGCCACTCAGTAGAGCGCCCAACATACTCGCCCGAATTATTCATACAATCTAGGTTAAGCCATGGCAACAGCTTGCCATTCAGATTTCATCCAAATTAAATCAGATTCTTCCTTAAACCAAATAGACTTGGCCCTATACCAAGTTTGACGTCCAAATCTATTCGATAACTTTCGAGAAATCCTTAGCACACTAACAAACAAACAGATCGGGCGTGAAACATAACCTTCCTACAACGATTATTGGCGGACGGTACAAAAACTATTTCAATGAAACTAGGCTACACACTCAACAAACAATAAGTACTAAACTATACAAGGCTATCCACACTCATCTATCATCATTATAAAAAAAACACGTCTGTGTTACAAAGGTAGGGCTGTAAGCACCAGGGCGTAAGAGGCCTCAGGGAAAGAGAGAACAAACAAGTAAAGTAGTAAAGATCACCCAGTGAGAAAATGCGGTCACACAGCCTTTCACTCTCCGATCAAGCCCTCAGAAGACACTTACACTAAGACTCATCCCCCCAAACGCACCTTTTACACAACTAGCTGCCCTGACCTGGAGTGTGAAGCTACACACTAATGAACAATCAAATACAAAACACTCAGCCTTTCAACATACTTAGGTTTAAACAAATTGCAACCCGGTCAGACTTGATTTCTTAGCTTCGTCTGACTGATATGCGTGCGAGACACTTAGCACTCGTTTTTAACACTTGGCATTCACGCCACTATTATTTTCTATGCTGTAAGTAGATAGAGAAGGCATTGAACAGGGCCAACCCGCAATGCAGAAGCTACACGCTTCTCCGAGGAAAACAGTGAGTTTGTTGGCACAGCGCAATGTGGGTAGTCAGCCATCCCCAGAGAGTGGCAATGACCTGCCATGGAAGGTCGCCTATGAGGCTTGCTGCAGCCCGAAGCACCCAAGGGTATACATCGATACGCCATTTCTCCTTCCAAGAGCCACCTGTATATTGATATGTGCGCACACGTTCCTTGAGTGAGCCAGATGAGGCAGCCGAACTGCAGGAGGGACACATCAGCCTCCTACGCGAAAACCTCAACAAGATCTGCTGAATGATTAGCACGTCACGACGACCACATCCTGCCCCACCCGCGCTACTACCACATACCTCGTCGTCCACCCACTTGTACGCTTCACCTCAGCCATGTTCCACGTGAGATCTCACAGAGCGAGGTCATAGCAGACGACCACACTTTGTAAATGTTTTAAGACCGAATGTGCCAGTGTTAACCGGCACGTAACCATTGATTCTTGACACAAAGCCCCTTGGAATCGCGTAAGCAACCTCTCTATGATCACAGTCATAAAAACATGCACGGAATAATAACAATTACAAGAACGCCCCCCACACTTAACGGAGAGAGTGCAGCCTAGCCTACAGCTTCCCACACCAAGCGTTCTAGGGAAAACTGACAATCCCCGGCTTGGCGCGCAGTATGCAGCGCGGCGATTTAAAAACACATGCGCGCTGTAAACAGTCCAAGAGATATAGTGCCGTCTATGCCTTTTATAAACATAATAATGAATTACAATAATAATAATAATAAATAATAATAATAATAATAATAATAATAATAATAATAATAATAATAAAAATCAATAAGTAGTAATATACAAAAAATATCAGCTACAATAAGAACATCTAATACACTCTGAAGACATTTCATTACAAACCCTTGCCACACTCAACCCCCCAAGCGACTGTATAACATAGTCATCCAGGCATCCCCCCCAAAATCCTAAAATGTTGCAAGACTAAACATTACATCCCCTGACTTTCACCCCTTCCAGTCATTACTTGTTGATTAATAAATACTATAACACAACATGTCTTTTATTTACATTCATGTGCACTACCCTGGACACACACACACACACACACACACACACACACACTACACACACACACACACACACACACACACACACAGCAACCACACAGACAGACAGACAGACAGGGCGACAGAAGACAGACAGCACACACACACACACACACACACACACACACATAGCACAAACACACACTACCAGAGCGTTGGGCACCACAAACGCTATAGTACTGGGAAGCAGAGACCCAAAACAACAGCAACAACACATAAGAGTGACCATAGGAACTGTCTTATCAGCCGATCAGGAACTGTCGCCGAAGACCCATCAAACGAGAACTGTCGCCGACCATGTGGAACGCTCGCGACGCGGAATACTCGCGACCAGTTCAATTTGGAATAGATGAAAAAGGAGAGTATAAAGGTTTATGGAAACAGTCTTCTATGGAAGACTATCGAAGAGTCTCCCAAATCCCAGACGAAAGCCCCTATCGCTCTCGAGGCTCAGATATCTAGCGTTGCAATGCCGAACCGGCCATTTTACACTTGACAAGTCTGACGCGCATAGTAGCGTCGAGCTGATCCTCCCATGCCTACCGGTATCTTTTTTTTAACTATCAAAGCCCTTCTTTTCTATTATTTACAAGGATTTTCTTTACTAATTGAGGATGTAATCTAGATTATAAGAGTATACCTTTTACTCTGTATGAGAGCGCTTTTATAGCTATCATCTATCTGACGCTCCTCTAGCCTACAAAGGAATAAATTGCACGAACCTACTTCAAAGAGTGTGAGAGCGGCCGGTAGATGAGGCTCACGGCTGTCAACGCGGGAGGGCGCGTCTGACTCCCGCCGGTAATACCCACGCTCCCGCCGTGCCCCCACAACCACTTGAAGCTTAAGAACATAACGAAACTAACAATGAGGCCCGGTAGTCTTACGTACACGTGGTAGTTCCTTCAACACATGTACGATACATTATGCTACATCCACCTCTTTCATCCAAGCACTATTTCGAAGCACAACAATATATTATTATTTCGCATATTATCTGCCATAATGTTACAGATGCCAGTGACCACCAGAATTTAGTAATGAATAGCCCACCCGTAGGTCACTCAAGAGCCCGTTGTGCCAGAGGGACCCCCCCCCCCTCAACCCCAATCTGACAAAAGTATTTCTCGAACACTGCGAGCTCGGACATACTTCCCCCTGGGGGGAAATCTTCAGGATTCTAAGGATGGGAAATTTATCCGAGCGACATACCTAAATTATACCGTCAAGATAACAGTTAAGTCGACCAGGACAATTTTTTCCTGTTACAGACGGTGGTAGCGCGTTAAGACTTACATTTCTTTTTTCTTTTTTTTTCTATACATCCATGATTTCAGGAAAGTTAGAAGGAGGCCTATAACTGAAGAGTCTAGCCTGTCTTTCTGTTGCTCTCATAACTGTGTCAATAAATTTATGCGCTATAAAAGAACAAATGACAAAAATATCTACAAAGTGGCTACAACAGTAGAGTCCGCCATCTAGTAGTTATTTACTGAGATCCCAGTAGTGTCGTACGCTACTGGATCTGTCGTCGTCGCCCGACCCCCACATGCGTAGCCGAATTTGAAGACCGTCTATACTTGCAGATACAAAGCATAAAACAACGCTGAACAGCGGTTAGATCTATACATCATGATATTAAACTACTGTGCCATACATCCTCAAGCGGCACATAAAAATCAGCTAATGATGCCCCCTAATAATTCGTAATATATGGCGACAACTGCGATGACATCACTGCAGGTGGACGAGCTATTATGTTATCACGGTAGCATTAGTCGCACAGAAAAAATCTCCTTTATTTCTCTTGAGATTATCAGTAGCTGACTTCTGTTTTCTTTAAGTGTTAATTATAGATAATACATAGAGAGGAAGCTGTATGTTATTAAAGAATATATTAAAATAAATACTTGTATTAAGCCAAGCCCAATTTGTTGCTTTTGGCCACTTTTTCTTACTTCATCCCCCCCGCATGAAGGTGCCGGAAATCCGCGCATGACACGACTTTGCAACAGAGGCAAACGCGAAGCCGCGCGCGAAACAGAAGAACAAGGTGGGAACCACTGATCTAACATAAAGTAAAATGACAGAATTCCCATCGGAAAGAAATAGAACAATTTCAATGAAAACAAGGACAGATGAAAATCTCACCACTCATTACTCACACACCCATACTCTTCACCACTCATTATTTCACACATCCATACCTCACCAGTTATTACACACATCACACATCCATAACCTCACACTCCATATACTCACAAATCATACCTCACCACTCATTACTTCACACACTCATTATATACCACACTCACTACCTCACACTCATTACTCCACACCATACCTCCACCACTACATTACTCACACATCCATACCTCACCACTAAGTACTCCCACACTCAGTACCACAATCATACCTCACCACTCATTATTACCACACTCATACACTCACCACTCCATACTCACCACATCATACCTCACCATTCATATACTCCCACACTCATACATCACACTTATACAACGCACTCACTCACATACACTCGCCTTCGAGAACGTGATTATGATAGCCCCTACTATTTCAAAATAACTTTATGTTTGAAATCAGAATGTTTATTAAGTAACTTGCCATAATATAAAAGACAAAGTACTAACAAGTCGGGGGGGGGGGGCGGGGGGGGGGCGCCAAAATATCACTACCAACTCGAACTAGTCGAGTTAGCCTGCATTCAGTATATCAGCCAATGCTTCTAATACGCTACATGTTTATTATTACTATATTTTATGTAAATCAATTTTTTATTTGATTTTATACTATTTAATAATAATTCATACGGTGCGCACCCCTAATGCCCGGGACATGAGGCTGCCAGCCTCATTAATCTCAATGGTAAATCAGCACTGGCATGCGTTCACCATGCGTTACTTGTCCACGCCGAGTCGGACGTCGCCAAATCGGCAGTTTCACCCAACCCGACGTGCGAGATTGCGAGACTCATAAATAACCGCCCATCTCTTGGCGTAATGCCTAGCCGGCACTCAAACACCACACACACCCATCCTACTTGCTCAGGGAGACAGTAATTCTAATCAGCCTGAAAAAATACACGGTAATAGAAGTAGCAGTACCCGCGGGATCGAACTCCGGACGACAGCATTGAATGACTAGACGCTGTAACACCACCGAGACTGGGCCAGGTGTACGTGTGTGTAGTGTGTGCTGTGTGTGATAATGTCGTGTACGTGTGTGGTGACTGTCGTTTAGACTCCGATGTGTGCGTGCTGTGTTGTGTGTAGTGTAGTAGTGTATGTGTGTTTGTGTTGTTGGCGTGTGTGTTTTGCTGTGATGTGTAGATGTGTGTGTGGTTGTAGGATGTGTGATGTAGTGTGTGTGTGTGTGTGTGTGACTGTGTGTGTGTACTTGTGATGTCAGTGTGGATATTTATATTTTCTCATAAAGATTGCGCCATAGCTGCCAATTTTTTTTTTTTATTTAAGGTTATTTATGCTAATCATAAGGGATCACCTGAAGCAATCCGTCACCCCAGAGTTTGGCAGGATGACGAGATCTTAAGTGGATATCCTGGAAAGTGACGCGTTCTTAAGGTGCGCGATATCCTGGTGGATGACGCCGTTTACTTTAGGTGGGGTCAAGACTTCAACTTCCCCAAGTGAGGTCAGGTCAAATGGAATATTAAAAGCCGGAGGAGTCAGGACCTCCCAGTCAAGATAGGACTATAAAAAAGAAAATGATGGAGCTAAAAAAAATAGTCATAGGAGTCAAGGCGACCATGGCCACGCAATACCATCCAAACCATAGGTCCTACCACTGTTGCGTGATGATTCACTAGGTTATATCGGTGGCTTCCAACAAAACAGACTTTAAAAGCGTGAAAGTTAAGTTGTGATACTTGCTGATAACTGCATGCTATGATTTGCAATATACTCCAGATACGAAGGATGCGTTTTCTGTAGGAAAGAGCCAACAAAAGCGACTGCCTGCATAGTATCATCAGTCACTAAGATCTATATGAATGAGCCATCTTTCAATTTTGCTTGTATATCGAATTTCAGAAGATGCCATTATCTCGAAGTGCCATAACACAAATTGGAATATATTTGTTATCCTAATTTTATAAAATTTATATTCACTTGTGCCAGGCTAAGACGACTATGGGTCGACGAATACTCAGCGTGTCCCGGAAATCCTGGCCGGGGCACGGTTCTTCAGGTGGACATTCTGGGACGTGACGAATCTTCAGCGTGATCATCATAATAAATGCCTAATGGCGGGTCGAATATATCGAACTGGGATGTCCAGAAAGGTAGTAACTGGTCAAAGATAGCCTATGTGTGTGTGATGGTGTGTAGCTGTGTAGTGGTGTGTGGATCGTAGTAGCGTATATATATATATATATACTATAATATAGTATATATATGTATAATATATATATCTATACTATAAGATATATAATACTAGATATATATATCTATTCATAGAATCATACTAAATAATAATAGAGATAATATATATATATATTATATATATTACCTATACATATATATAGAGAGAAGAGATTGAGATAGAGAGAGAAGAAGAGGAAGAAGAGAGAGAAGAAGAGCAAAGGAAGCGAAGCTAGACTTGTGCAGAGCGAGAAGCGAGCTGAAGAGAGAGATGAGAGAGATATTGCGAGAGCCAGATGAGAGAGAAGAGAGCAAAGAGGAGAAAGATAGAAAGATACTCATAGTAAGAATAGTATATATGATAGATATACTAGAATAGACTAATAATATGGGATATATAGCAGTAGTAGTTATACTAGAGAGAATGGTACCTATAGAATACTCAAGCGAGAGATAGTATAAGATACAAGTATCACGATATCGTATGAGACCTATAGAAGAATATATAGACGATAGCCTATCATAACCTAGATATAGTTCTATCATATATATATAAAGATATAATATATAGAGAGAGAGACGAGAAGATGCGACCACCCGAGAGAGAGCGAGCACTGAGAGATATGAAAAAAAATATATAAATATATATATATATATATAATAGTATTATATATTACATTATATATAGAATTATAGAATAATATATGATATTGATATATATAATATTATGTATATAGATATATATATATTATTTCATCTCTCTCTCTCTTCTCTCTCTCTCTCTCTCTTCTCTCTCTATATGGTGCGTTACTTTGTGGTATGTGTATGTGGGTAATAATATATATATGAATATAGATATTTATCTTATATATATATATATTAAATATTTCACTATCTCTCTCTCTCTCTCTCAGTTGAGGTCGAGACCTGGGTTACGACAAGACGTGACCTAAAAGCTCTGGTGTGACCTTGGGAACTAACGGGGTGCGGACGCTACCTGTCCCGGCCGCGTTGTCGAGGCTTGATCTTATTGTGTGTTGCTATTCTCCACTTGGAGTGGGTGTTGAGTTATGCCCCTCTCTAACTCGCTCGGGGCTGTAGAAACTATTAGTGCTGAAAGACAAAATACCAATACAGGCGCTACTGCTTCTGGTGGAGATAGTGAACTATGCAGGCCAGGAAAACGGCCCGTATGGGAGGAAAATGACGATATGGAGACGGAGGACAACGTTGGCTTTGAAGTCGTTAACAACAATAAGAAAAAAAACAGACGAAACAGTGTAGAAAGTAACAGTGCCGCTCCTGGTGACAGTGAATGCTCCCGGAGCTGATCCACGATCTAGCCAGTCAGCAGCCAGTGCAGCCGCTTCTGGTGCCGCTCAGAATCCGAGTCAGCCAGCCGCCGGTGCCGTTCATCTACCTGCCCCAATCTTTCGCCTCATATTTCCGGTAGGAGTGGCACCTAAGGACAGGTCAATATGGCTAGCAGAAGTTGCCAGCAAATATCGCAACCTGTCCGTGCAACCCAAGATGACTGCTACTTCCATTATGGCAGTCACGAGGGACAGAGACACGGTCAAGTTTCTGACGAAAGTGGGTCACAACTTTCAGGGCAGCATGATGAAACTCACCGAGGCCACGGAGGCCAACAAGCAGGTCAAGGTGACCATAAGGAACTACCCTTCCTTCATGCCCCTTCGACATCTCGAGGCCCACCCGGGCATACTCTGGGCAAGAAGAGCCGATCATCATTGGGATTCCCGTTCCAACGCGATGATGCCCAGGAGCCAAGTTACGGCAATGTGGGAAGGCGAGCCACCACCGATGATCACCCTGCCTGGGATGAGGCCCTGCAAAATGGAGAGGTTCGTAGGGAAGCCAGCATTTTGTGGAAAATGTCAGAAATGGGGGCACAGGGAATGGCAGTGCAACAATCGAATGAGATGCGGATTCTGCTCCAAAACCACGACACCAAACAGTGCAAGGATCGCATTATCAACGGGGAAACCATCACCCCCAGATGTCCCAACTGCCACCAAAGGAGCACAATGCTTGGAGTGTGAAAGCCCAATGAGACCGATGCCCCAGACACCAGAACACCACACCGACCATGCTGCCTGCCTCAGCTGCCCCCCACCAAGCCTCGACACGGCAGCCTTTCCTCCCTCAGGGGTGAGACACGCTTGGTTTACACCCGAAGCCCGTG
>JACEEZ010001291.1:0-2500 GCA_016584305.1 Chionoecetes opilio
TCCCTCTCTCTCCTCTCTCTCTCCTCTCTCTCTCTCTCCTCTCTCTCTCTTACCATTTATAACAAGAGGATTTCAGTGTGTGTGTGTGTGTGTGTGTGTGTGTGTGTGTGTGTGTTGTGATGTGTGTGTGTGATGTGTGTGTGTGTGTGTGTTTGATGTGTGTGTGTGTGTGTGTGTGTGTGTATGTGTGTGTGTGTGTGTGTGTGTGTTGTGTGTGGATGTGTGTGTGTGGTGCGTGTGTGTGTGTGTGTGTGTACTTACCTTACCATCGTTAATTCGTAAACAAAAGGCGACTGGAATTTAATTAATTGAATCAGACTGACCTGACTATGCCTATTAATGTCATGTGTGTGTGTGTGTGTGTGTGTGTGTGTGTGTGTGTGTGTGTGTGTGTGTGTGTGTGTGGTGTGTGTGTGTGTGTGCGTGCGTGTGTGTGTGTGTGTGTGCGCGTGTGTGTGCGCGTGTGTAGGAAGGGGAAAGATAACAAAATAATCTGACTGAAATAATGAACTTGTTTGCTTCATGACTGACTGACTGACTGACTGATTGACTGACTAGCTGACTGACTTATTGGGAGGCCAGTGTGTGTGTTATGGCGGAAATGTCGCAGTATTTGCATGTGTGAGAGAGAGAGAGAGAGAGAGAGAGAGAGAGAGAGAGAGAGAGAGAGAGAGAGAGGAACGTGATTTCAGGTTTTTTAAAGAGAAAGAAAGAGATTTTTAAGAGTACGTTCGTTGAGAGAGAGAGAGAGAGAGAGGAGAGGAGAGAGAGAGAGAGAGGAGGAGAGAGAGAGAGAGAGAGAGAGAGAGAGAGAGCACTTTAATCTGAGGTAAAATAGCAAGATAGTAATAATAGATAGAGCGAGAAATATGAACGAGATATACCACTATTGAGAGAGAGAGAGAGAGAGAGAGAGAGAGAGAGAGAGAGAGAGAGAGAGAGAGAGAAGAGAAGAGAGAGAGAGAGAGAGAGAGAAAAAAGGAGAGAGAAAAGGAGAGAGAGAGAGAGAGAGAGAGAGAGAGAGAGAGAGAGAGAGAGAGAGAGAGGAGAGAGAGAGAGGATACATATATATTTTCATTGGTATTGAATATTGGAAGGGTTTTAATAGCACGAGTATTGGTGGACGCTCTAAAATGTACCTCTAGGGGGGAGGACGTGTTACAATGGGGTCAGGTTAGAACATGTTTATAAATTTTTTAGTAAGAAAAAGTGAGGGAACTGCTTTACTAATAGAGAGTGGGTGATTGGGGAGAGAGAGAGAGAGAGAGAGAGAGAGAGAGAGAGAGAGAGAGAGAGAGAGAGAGAGAGAGAGAGAGAGAGGAGAGGAGAGAGAGGAAATGTGTGTGGAAAATGTCTCCATATAGATGTTATTGTTTAGATATAAAAAGAGAGAGAGAGAGAGAGAGAGAGAGAGGGAGAGAGGGAGAGAGAGAGAGAGAGAGAGAGAGAGAGAGAGAGAGAGAGAGAGAGAGAGAGAGAGAGATTTGAAACACTTGAAACATTTGCAACATTTATTCATAGCTTACAGTTGTTTACGATAGACAAAGTTTTGACATATTACGTTGTACAGCTGCAGCCTTCATGAAGCTAAACTTTTCAGGCAAAGGTAAATTATTTGTTAATTTGTTAATAATAATAATATATTAAATACAATAGTAATGATAAAATAATAATATTAATGAAAATAATAATAATAATAATAATAATAATAATAATAATATTAATTAATAAATAAAATAGAAGGGTAACAGAGGGAGGGAACCGACAACGAGAGAGAGAGAGAGAGAGAGAGAAGAGAGAGAGAGAGGAGAGGAGAGAGAGAGAGAAAAGAGGGGAGAGAGAAAAAAGGGAAGAGGGGGAAAAAAAAAAAATCCCCTCCTCCTCCTTCCTCCTCCTCCTCTCCTCCCCTCCTACTATTACAAACAAACTAATACTACTACTACACCTATACTATATATACTACTACTACTACTACTACTACTACTACTACTACTCTATTACTCTCTCCTCCTCCTACTATACAACAAATACTATAATACTATACTTACTACTACCTCCTCCTCCTCCTCCTCCTACTACTACTACTATACTACTACTTAAATACTACTACTACGTACCTACTACTACTACTACTACTAACCTTCAAAAAAAAAATGCTTGATACATGACGAAACGGAAGAAAACGGAAGCCTGTAGCTCACACTAACCTAACTTGGAATGACTTTATAATGATGTAAGTTTAAAAGAAGTAAAAAAAGAAAGAAAATAAAGCAGGACAAGAGTAGATTTAAAATAATGAAAATGTGAAGAAAATATTAGACACGCGAACTTTTATAATGGTAAATTGAGCACACACACACACGCACACGCACACGCACACGCACACACACACAACACACACACACACACACACAACACACACACACACACACACACACATATGAGAGGGAGATAAACGAAGGGAAGGAAATTAGTAATTAAGAGGAACTATCACCCTTTC
>JACEEZ010001291.1:5000-17500 GCA_016584305.1 Chionoecetes opilio
GTGGTGTGTGCGTGTGTGGTTGTGTGTGTGTGTGTGGGTGTGTGTGCGTGCGTGTGTGTGTGTGTGCGCGTGTGTGTGCGCAGTGTGTAGGAAGGTGAAAGATAAACAAAATAATCGGACTGAAATAATGAACTTGTTGCCTTCATGGACTGACTGACTGACTGATTGATGACGACTAGCCTGACCTGACTTATTGGGAGGCCAGTGTGTGTGTTGTATGGCGGGAAATGTCGCAGTATTTGCATGTGTGAGAGAGAGAGAAGAGAGAACGAGAGAGAGGAGAGATTGAGAGAGAGAGAGAGGAACGTGATTTCAGGTTTTAAAGAGAAAGAAAGAGATTTTAAGAGTCACGTTCGTTGAGAGAGAGAGAGAGAGAGGAGAACGAGCAGGAAGCGAAGGGAAGTTAAGAGGAGGGGTAGAGAGAGGGAGGCAGTTGCTGCGGGGGAAGATCAGGGAGAGTGAAGGTGAGGGAACGACTGGGCGGGGATAGAGTGGGTTGAGGTGAGGAGGACAGACGCACAGAGTATGAGAGACTGACCCTGGGCAAGTAGTAGGGGGAGCTACATCCTAATCTCACCTCTACATTGTCCTCACGAGCCCTATCGCGACGGATCTGCTCCAGCCTCAGCCCCCTCCGAAGACAATTCTCGCAGATCCATCACATCATGGGAGGAGTCGTTGACCATTCGGTAGGTGGAAGAACGTCACAGAAACTGAGGCGCTGGTGGACACTGGTTGTCAAAATACCAACGCTGACCAGGAGGGGATGAAAAGCTACCAAAGGTTGGTGTGTGCGAACATCGCCTTCAGAAATGCAGGAAAGGTTGTATTGCTAGAGATTAAGATAATAATGAGGATATAGTATGTCCTTTGAGGGTTTGTTTATAATAATTTTATGACCAAGTAGTGTTTTGAATGTGTCAGGCTCTTAAAAGTTATAAAGAGAATGTACAAATGGCAAATATTATTTAGCCATCATAATTTACATGTTTTTATAATTTCTCTGCGCTCTCCGCTCTCGCTCCTCTCTTCCTGAACTCATGGTGTAGTGTTCTCAATGCAGATGAAGGCAGCAAACAGCTCTTGGATTTAAGAAAGGAATTTGTTGCCCTCAGACTGTCGAGGAGCACCTCATAGTTCATGTATATACAGATGCCCAGTGATTACCTTTGCTATGACACAATATGCTGTTATCCGTATAATCGTTATAGGTAGGTAAGGGACTTGGGTGTCGATATTAATATAGAGTCATTACATATACTGTATGTATCTATCATGAGTGCAAACATCGGTTACCAGGGTGTGCAATGGCAGATTTAGGTATATCTTTTTCAATCCGGACACATCCTAAACTACCCTATAACCGCCAAACAATGCCTCTACATCTGTTAACGTACATTTTCTTGGACATTTCCTTCCAGGAACCACTTCGGAGCTTGTTTCTGTCATTTGCTGGGAATTCATTGCATCAGCAATGTCTTCCTTTCTTCCCCCTTTAGCCACTTGCAGCACACACTGTCTACAATTGTGGACTTCTGCCACCCTGTACCAACCTCACTTTAAGTATGTTTTTTTTATTGAATGCTTATCCATATGTAATGTGGAGTGCGTTAAGTGAAAAGTGAACTAAAGAAATGTACACATCATGATGCACTTGTAAACCTACTCAAAACAGTATGGCCTTCACCTTTGAGGAAACTGTAATTAAGGGAATTGTTTTCTTTTTTTTCTCAGGTGGGAAAGAGGTGCAAAAGATGGAAATGAGAGAGATAAGAGAATAAGGAGTTCTAGAAGAGGTAAGTTGAGAGTTTTTCTACTAATGCTAACCCAAAAACTCACCAAGGTGATAATATTGCTTCTATGATGTATGGGGGTAAGCACTAATGCTTTGCCCAATACTCCCTTCCGTTCTGTGCCTATAGGTTGTGTGTGGTGCACAACTCCATTGGAACCTGTGTGTACTAAACCTCTGCACAAATTTTTACTTTGTGAACTCTAGTATTGAGGAAATGCCACCTATTCACCTGACATAGCTGGTTCTAAAACTTCTCAGTTAATGAATGTATCCTATACTAACATGTAATGATAAGAACTGAATGCATTGTTGTGAATTAGTTACAGTAACATATACCAGAAAAGTTTACAGAGCAGGTATTCTCGCTTACCTTTATATGAATTGTGACCTGGGAGATTTTTGACTGACAATATGAGGGCAACATTATATAACTATTAACCCTAAGCCATTATAATGGTTCTGCCCTGCACCCTTGTAGGCAGTAATAATTTGTCTGATTAAAAAAGATTTACCCTAAATATGTACTACAAGTAACATACTCCATTATCTGGTCCTCATTCACAGAGCCATGTGCTGTTTGCCTCATACAGTACCGGTATTTATGTCCACTTGACCAGGTACTTAAAAAATATTTTGTTGTGCGTCTGCTTTCAATATGATCAGTGTAGAAGTCATACTATATATTTGTTGAGAATGATCGGAACATCTTCAGCAGGCCGGCGGCTTCAGTGTAGCGACCGACTTCGCTAACAAACCATGTACGGTGAATGGAGGATGCGGCAAGGGAGCAGATGCCAGATAGAGCAGAGAAGAGGGCACAACAGTGCCGTGGAGCAGCTACTCCTGTCAGGCTGTGTTGGCTCAGGACACAACACTTAAGCACTGGATCGCATCAATCATTGGAGGCATTACCCAGCGGGGCAAGGTCGACAAAAGCGGCTACAAGAAATTATACCTCGCTCAAGGGCTTTTGTGTCTGTGGGCGAGTTCTGATTTTCATTGCGAGAGTCGAAGGTGCCGCCGTTCGGGGGCAGAGTAACCGTCTGCTGGCCACACTCACTGATGCCTAACTGACCTGAATGTAAGTGTCTCAATACCTGTTTATATGAGCCAGACATGAAACAAAAGTATGAAGAATGAAATAATACAAGAAAACACGTTTTCATAAATACACATACATATCAGTACAGAAATGTTTTAAAGGTAATACAAAGATGCTGTCACAACTAGTACATTTCACGATGTTTTCAGGCAGGACACCGATAGAAAATAAAGAGGCACGGCACCGACAAAAAAAACTTGTTCAATTCAGGACAACTGGGGTGTATGTATACTTTACTGCTTCCTTCCATGACACAGGAAGCAGGGACACGTCTGTAGCCTCTTGTGCCGTGTCTTGATGTAGTAGTAGGGGGAGTTAGGGCTGTGTGGAGTGAAGTGGAGGGGACGGGGGTGTGTGGGGGGGGAAATAGGAAGAGGTTGTTTATAGTGACAGCTGTGGTATGGTGAGATGGGTGGTGAGACATGAGAGGAAAAGGAAGGGAGGATGAAAACCTGCGAAAGGAACTTTTTTTTTTTTCTGTATTTTTTGTCCCTTCTCTTAATCAGGTCTCACCGACCCTCTCACTCTCTCACCACTCGTTGGGGGAAAAAGAGTTAGAACGACTCGGAAAAACAGTCAAAGAAGACCAAGCAACATGGAACACAAAGTAATACCAAGCAAGAGCAAGTCTGACATTTTCCGAGGTCTTTCTACACTCTTTTCACCAACACTAGTTACCAACAACATCATTTAGAGCGCTGCATGCCCACCAGAGTGAGACAGGCATTTTGGAGGTTCGTACTCCCATGCTATCTGGCTCATGGACTTGCTCACAAGGTACAAGTGACTATATGTGGTCTGCTTAACAATGGATTGATTGTCAGGCAAAAATGCATCTGCGACCTGGGGTGAGGGGGTAGAGGAAAGGTGGGGTGATGGGGAAATTTAGGCGCAAAGGAGCAAAGCTGGCAACACTATGCCCTTCATACATACTGTAGTGCAGCCACTGAGCGATGTGGAGCACTGTGAGGACTAACCTCCAGCCCAGGAGATGTCAGATTACGAAAACCCCCGAGAAATTTTAAACACACTGAGAAGGGCAAAAAACTGAAGACGTTCTTGCCCTAATTTTTTTTTGAGTGACTATAATATATTATATATATATAATATTTAAAATTATATATATATATATATATACTATACTTACATAATATATACATATACAATAACAATTATATATATATATACATATAAAAATTTATATATTGGGTGGTCCTAAAAAAAAAGTTGGAATTTTTTTTTTCCTAACCCGGGAGGGGGTTACCCAAAGGGAAATCCCCCTAAAAATTTTTTATGGAATTGGCCTAGGAAGATTTTGCACACAGACCGAAGTTTTCCCTCGGGACTTTTTGGGACTGGCATGGGTTATTGGAACATACTCCTTTTCCTCCCCTATTTCACAATATTTCCTTTCCGATTCGATCACTTGTCACAAATAAGTTCGAACATATTCCCTTTCTTTTTCATTTTGTTTTGGGACAGGAGCAAAGATTTTCTTGTGGTCCCCAAAAAGGGAGGAAATTTGGGCTAAAAACCCCCTTCCCAACAGAGAGGTTTGGGGTCTTTCTCCACCCCGTCTACGCCAAAAAGATGCTCCCCGCGATGTCAGCGGGCGTGACCCCCATGGGGCTCAGTTTTGGGATATGGCGCGGACCCCAATGATCCGAAAAGAAAAATTGTCCCCAAAGATTGAGAAGCCCATCGGGAGTAGAGCTCCTCAAGAAAGGTCGCATCGGCGACGGAGGCTCAAATCTCGAAAGAAAAGGATTTTGAGGTACTTCCGACAATCTTCGACGTGGCACAGGGAATGCGCTGACCAGGGTGACAACCAGGAGGACAAAGAGTTCTCCCCCCCAAGGGGGCCCCAAAGGACGGGGGAAAAGGGGGCGGCGTCGATTGCCTGGCTCAGGAGACGGGGGAAATCTCTTGTTTGGAAAAGGCCCCCTGCTTTCTCCGCCCGCAAACAAGAAGAGGCTCCCCGCCCCTCATCTGTGGGCAGCTGAGCCCTCGCCGTCGCCCGCCCAACACTTCAGCTGTTGTCCAGATAAAGAAAGGGGAAAGGGGGGTTTTGGGGGAGGGAGTCTGCGAACGGGCAAAAAGGGCCACAAAGGAACATCGTTTCCCCAGCACTGGCGGCCACGCTGGACGAACCAAGCTGACCGATCGTTCCCGCGACATACGTGCTGATAAAAACCCGCACGTTGCCTGGCCAGAACGTCGAAGAGCCAACACAACGCTACACCCGACGCCAACGTTGAAACATCGTGGGCCCAGGCCTAAAAAGATCAGAGAGGATTTTTCGGTCAGGAACTCCGCTGGTGGTCCAGGGGGAGGCAAGCTCTGAGGGCCCTGACCACGAAAGACATGGGACCGTCCCCCGATCTTCTTTTCCCGGGATTGGAGGCGCCCAACTGCTCGCCGTCGCCAATTTGGGGCAGTGGCACGGGAGAGAGCATGGCGGCCCGGTGGTCTGGGCCCCTGGGGGACATGGGGAGTCGCGGATCAGGTAGTCGGATGTTTTGAACCACGGCATCCAACCCCGGGCCGCAGAAACGGGGCCTGTGCCCTATCAAAACAGAAAAGGGGGAAAGCCCTGCTGTTTCGCCTGTCGTCACCTACCCGGGAGGGGGTGGTACATGCGTTTTGTCCGTTTCTTGGGTGTTCCTCATCGCCCGAGCATTGCTTTTTCAAACGTTCCAAAACCTCATGGGAGAGCACGACCGAGAGGACTTGGCAGGGAATATGGGGAGGAAGTGGCGATTTCAGAGGACGTCAAGGAGAGGCTCTCGATGGATTTTCAAGTCCTTCAAGAGCGTGAGGACCTTCGCGATGACTCCGGGAAATTTTGGTCAAATTGTCATCTTTTTCCTCGGTGGTCCCCCTCCCGGTGGAATTCGATTCCTTGCCCCGGGAGCAATGCACAGCCAGGGGGGTTTCAAAATCCCCCCCTTTTCAAGATTGGATTTTCCGGGGCCGTTCGCTTGAGAAGAAGGAGGAGCTTGGCTCCAGCGGTTGTTTTCTTCGTCGTCCGGTCTACGAAAGGCCTGGTTTGGGGTTTTTTCGGTTCAAGCCCCTCGACTCGACCCCGAATCATCAAGGCCCCGGCATAGACAAGATGACCCTGAATGGGAGACGTCGCGCTGTCGAAACGTCAAGCCATTGTGGTACGTTCAGAAGAACTGGTTTTGGGGGTCCTTCTTCGATCGACGTGTCTGCGAGACCAAAAAGCCAGGTTTGGCCCTACGACGAGAGGAATTTTTACGGAGAGGAAGGTCCGAAAAGAGTCACGTTCCAAAGAAGTCGGTCCAGATCTCCCCCGGAAGACTTCGTCAGGGAGTACTCCCACTTCTTTGGGAAATACACCTGGATGAGCCTCCCGATCTGCCCCCGGACCGTGGCAGATGGACGAGGGGTTCAGCGGTCCTTCCCGACGTCCGGAACCTCGCTGTGGTGAATGACCACGCGGGGAAAAAGGAGTTGCGTATCCAAGAGTTCAAGGATCCCTCACAAAGGATGAGGAGCAGCTTCAGTTTCCCCCTTTTTTTAAGTGGTGGGGGACCACCGGAAGGCCCTTTCCCGGGGCCCACGGAAGCGCACCCCGGCCCCCACCAGGCCACAGTGAGGAGCCCGGAAGCACGTACCCCCCTTCGACGGCTAATACCCAACTGAGGGGGGGGCCTGGAGCCAGGGCCAGGGTGAAATTTGGGGAGGGCGTGTGCAACTCTTTTCCGGGGAAACCCATTCGGCTGAAAAAATTTCTCACATAGATTTTTTATAAATAGAAACATATATCCGGGTTAGGAACATAAAATTTCCAAAATTTAAATTTAAAACATAAAGGACCACCCCAATAATATATTATATATAATAATCATTACATATTCAATAATATAAAATAAAAAATAAATATATAATTAAAAATATTAAATATTTAAAAAACCAAAAAAATAAACAAAAAAATATAATATACAAAAAATAAAACATAACATATATATATATTATATACATATAAATATAATAATATAAAACAAAATTAATAATATAAAAAATATATAATAAAACAATAATAATAATATAATATACAAAATTATATAATATCAAATATAATATAAAATTTACATATATTTTATACATAAAATATACCAATATATATATAATAATATATTAATATATATATAGGAAAATATACTATACAAATAAATAAACCCAAAAAAATAGATAATATAAAAAATTTTTAAATCAATAATTAACATTTTATAAAAATATTTAAACAATATATATTATATATAATAAATAAATTTTAAATATCTATTATAATACATATATATATATAATAAACATATATATATAAAATAAATATATATATAACATAAATAAAAATATAAAATATAAAATAAATATATAATATATATATATAATATAATTAAAATATATAAAAAAATATAATATATATATATTTTAAAAATATATTACCCTATATATATATATAAAAACAAAAAATAAAATATATCAAATAAAATAAATATAATACTATATAAAAATATATATATTACAAAAATATAATTTAAAATATATAATAATAAAATAAATATAATATCTTTCTATAAAATAAATTAATTATATAATATATTATATATATATATTACAAATATATATAAAATAAATACATATAATATAATATATATACATATAATATAATATAACATATATATATATATATATTACAAAAAATATAATATAAAAAATATTATATTTATATAACATATAATATATTATAATAATATACATATATAAAAAAATATAAAATACATATATATTATATATAATATACAAATATTAATTTATAATAATTTTATATATTTTTTAATTTATTTATTAAATTAAATTTTTTAAATTTTTTATTTACAAATTACTAAATTCTTTTTTAAAAAACTATATAAAAAAAATATAAAAATTAAAAATTATTTTTAATATAATAAAAAAAATAAAAATTCTTCTTTTTAAAAAATACAAAAAAATTTAAAATTTTATATAAATTTTATTTTTTATTTAAAATTATTTTAATTTTAAAGGCGTGACCAAAAACTTTTTTTAAAAACTTTTTTGGGTTGTTCCCCAAAATTAAATCAAAGGGGGTTTTGGTATAAAAAAAAAAGGAAAAATCCTGTTTTGGTTTGCAAAAGGTAAAAACCCAAAAAAATTTTGGTTTATTAAGCATATTTTGTAAAGTTTTGGGTTTGGTTGGCCCTCCCCAAATATAAGGGTTTAAAGACCTCGTAAAATCCTAAAAATTTTTTTTCCGGGCAGGGTTCCCAAAAAAAACCATGCGGAATTGGTTTTAAAAAAAAATTTTTTTAAAAAAGGGAAAAAAGGTTTGTGTCCCCTTTATATATTGGTACGGGCCCCCAATTTTTGGGGTTGGGCGGCAAATCAAAAAATATGTTTAAAATTTTTGAAAGTGGCCGTAAATTTTTATGAATTAAAACGGCAAAAACTTGCCCAAAAAGGGGGCCCTAAAAGGGCCCCTGGCCCGAGCAAATCCCCCAGCGGCCCTACGTCGTACACTTCCGGGGCCGCCGGTAAAGACATACGGAGGGCCTCCCCCGGAGGCCCCCCTTTCTTTTTGTTTGGGGGGGTATATTTTGTATGAATTNAACTTGGATATTAAGCTTTTCGTCCCTTTTAAATTTCTCCCAAGCGGTTCTCTTGATACTTTTCTCCACTTTGTTTCTCCACTTTTCCTCCTCCTCTTCCTCTCCTCTCTCTCCTCCTCCTCCTCCTCCTCCTCCTCCTCCTCCCTCCTCCTCCTCCTCTTCTCCTCCTCTTCTTCCTCCTCTTCCTCCTCCTCCTCTTCCTCTTGCCCTCCTCCCTCTCCTCTTACTCTCCTCCTCTCCTCTTGCCCTCCTCCTCTTCAACTTGCCCTCCTCCTCTTCCTCTTGCCTCCTCTTCCTCCTACCCTCCTCATCCTCCTCCTCTTACCCTCCTCCTCCTCCTCCTCTCGCCCTTCCTCCTCTTCAACTTGCCCACCTCCTCTACCTCTTTTCATCCTCCTCTTCCTCTTCTCCTCATCCTCCTCTCTTGCCCTCCTCCTCTTCCTCTTGCCCTTCTCCTCTTCCTCCTCTTGCCCTCCTCCTCTTCCTCTTCCTCTCGCCCTCCTCCTCTTCCTCTTGCCCTCCTCCTCTTCCTCTTGCCCTCTTCCTCTTACTCTCCTCCTCTTCCTCTTGCCCTCCTCCTCTTCCTCTCGCCTCCTCCTCTTCTTCTTGCCTCCTCCTCTTCTTCCTCTCGCCCTTCCTCCTCTTCAACTTGCCCACCTCCTCTACCTCTTCTCCTCCTCCTCTTCCTCTACCCTCCTCCTTGCCCTCCTCCTCTTCCTCTTGCTGCCCCTTCTTCCTCTCGCCCTTCCTCCTCTTCCTCTCGCCCTCCTCCTCCTCTTCCTCTTGCCCTCTTCCTCTTTCTCTTCTCCTCTTCCTCTCGCCCTCCTCCTCTTCCTCTCTCGCCCTCCTCCTCTTCCTCTTGCCCTCTTCCTCTTCCTCTTGCCCTCTTCCTCTTCCTCTTCTCCTCTTCCTCTCGCCCTCCTCCTCTTCCTCCTCTTGCCCTCCTCCTCTTCCTCTCGCCCTCCTCCTCTTCCTCTCTTCGCCCGATATAAGTTTCTTTTATTCTATCTAATTGCTTTATTTCTCTTTTCTTTTGCTCGTTTCCCCTATTGTTCCCTCCTTTCTGATTTGATTATCGGTATCCTGCACTCTCTCTCTCTCTCTCTCTCTCTCATCTCTCTCTCTCTCCTTTCTCTCCTCTCATTCTCTCTCTCTCTCTTCTCTCTCTCACTCTCTCTCTCTCTTTCTCTCACTCTCTCTCTCTCTCTCTCTCTCTCTCTCTCTCTCTCTCTCTCTCTCTCTCTCTCTCTCTCTCTCTCTCTCTCTCTTTGTTGTTGGTTACATCAGGCCTTTCAGTTTTCCTTCCCTCCTCTCTTCTTCTCTCTGTTTCTCTCTCTCTCTCTCTCTCTCTCTCTCTCTCTTCTCTCTCTCTCCCTCTCTCTCTCTCTCTTCTCTCTCTCTCTCTCTCTCTCTCTCTCTCCTCCTCTTCTCTCTCCTCTCTCTTTGTTGTTGGTTGCATCAGATTTTTCAGTTTTCCTTCCCTCCTATTCTTTGTCTTCCTCTCTCTCTCTCTCTCTCCTCTCTCTTCGTCTCCCTCTCCCCTCTCTCTCCTCTCTCGTCTCTCTCTCTTCGTCTCTCTCTCTCTCTCTCTCCTCTCTCTCTCTCTCCACTTTGCTTTCCATCCCGTTAGCCATGACGGTGTTATTTTCTCATCTCTGTCTCTTTCTCCCTCTCATTAATTTTCCTCATGACCTCCATTAACTCCTCTCTCTCTCTCTCTCTCTCTCCCCTCTTTTCTCCTCTCCGTTTTCTCTCTCTCTCTCTCTCTCTCTCTCTCTCTCTCTCTCTCTGTCTGTCTGTCTGTCTTACCCCCTATCTACCCTACATCCCTGCCTCCACCCTGCCCCCTACCCCCTATTTCCCCCCTACCTCCCCCCCTGGGTGGGTAAGAACGGGGAGGGGGGTACAGGGGGTGGGGAGGGAACAGGGGGAGGTGAGGGAGTACAGGGGGGTGGGGGGGCACGGGGAGGGCAAGGGGGGGACACGGGGAGGTGAGGGGGGTGTTTCTAATCTGGCTTATTACCTTGTACCGTTTTATGGGTACTAATTGTTGAGTGGTGGTGGTGGTGGTGGGGGGTGGTGGTGATGGTGGGGTGGTGGTGGTGGTGGTGGTGATGGTGGGTGGTGGTGGTGGTGGTGGTGGGGGGTGGTGGGGTGGGTGGTAGCTTAGGGGTTTGTAGTTAGTATAGTAGTAGTTAGTAGTAGTAGTAGTAGTGTAGTAGTAGTAGTGGTGTGGTTTGGTGGTGGTGGTGGTGGTGGTGGTGTGGTGGTGGTGGTGGTTGGTGGTGGTGGTGGTGGTGGTGGTGGGGGGGGGTGGTATGGTGGTGGTGGTGGTGGTAATGGTGGTGTGGTTGTAGAGTAATAGTGGCAGTGGGTTAGTGTGGTGTTGGTGGTGGGTGGTGAAGGTATTTTTTCACAGTTTATCTAAAGTTAAAAAAAACATGTGTGTGTGTGTGTGTGTGTATTGATTTCCGTAATGGAGTTGTCAAGCTTTTGTTTTGTTTGTGTTTTTAGGTGTATCTAGTTTCTATTTCCTTCTAGTCTTCATTATATATTCTTCTATTTGTGTTTCTTTCTCTTGTCTCTGCATGTGATTTACCTTATGGCTTGTAAGTTGTATCTTCCTTCTCCTTCTGTCTTTGTTTTCTTTGTTTAATCGCCTCTCTCTCTCTCTCTCTCTCTCTCTCTCTCTCTCTCTCCCCTCTCTCTCTCTCTCCTCGGTCTCCTCTCTCCTCTCCTCTCTTCCAATCTATTTTCATTCTTGCATTCCTTCTCTTCCCCTTTTTCTTTCCCCTCATTTTTGCCTCTCCCTTCCCTCCCTCCCCTCTCCCTCCATCCCCCTCCCTCCCCCCTCCCTCCCCTCTTCCCCCTCTCCCTCCCCTCTCCCCCTCCCTCCCTCCTCCCCTCTCCCTCCATCCCCTCTTTCCCCTCTCATTCCACCCCCTCCCTCCCCTCTCCCTCCCCTCCCTCTTCCCCTCTCCCTTCCCTCCCCCCTTCCCATCTTTCCCCTCCCCTCCCCCTCTCCCTCCCATCCCCTCCCTCCCCCTCTCCCCTCCCCCCCCCTCCCCCTCCCCTCCCCTCCCCCCCCCCCTCCCTCCCCTCCTTTTCCCTCATCCCTCCTCCCCCTCCTCCCCCTCTCCTCCCCCCCTCCCCTCCCTTCCCCTCTCCCTCCATCCCGTCTTTCTCCCTGACTTCCCTCATAAATTCTCGAAATTCTTTGTTGGAGGATAAAATTCCCTGCCTCCTCTTCCTCAAAACTCCCACACGCCACACTCCTTCCTCTTCCTTCCCTCTGTCGGCTGCCCTCCTTCATTTTCCTCCTTCTCTTCTTCCCCTTTCTTCTATCCTTAACTTTCCGACTCTTGACTTCTCTCCTTCTCTCCTTCCTCTCTTCTTCTCATTCCCTCTCTCCATCTGCTTCTCTCCTTCTACTCCTTCTTCCCTTCTTTATCTCTTCTTCTTTCTTCCTTTATCTTTTCTCCTTCCCTCCCTCCTTAACTTTCCCTCCTTCAGCTGCTCTCCTTCCCTCCTTTGTTTTCCTCCTTCCCTCCTATCTTCATTCCTTCATCTATTCTTCTTCCCTCCTTCACCTCCTCTCCTTCTATCCTTCCTCTTTTTTCCCTCATTCAATTTTCCTCTTTACCTTCTTCAGCTCCTCTTCTTCCCTCCTTTCTCTTCCTCTTCTCCTTCCCTCCTTCCTTCACCTCCTTTCCTTCCCTTCCTCCTTTAATCTTCCCTCTTTTAGCTCTCCTCCTTCTCTCCTTCTTTTCCCTCCCTCCTTAACTTTCTCTCTTTCCTTCTTTATTTCCCTCCTTCTCTCCTTCTCTCCTTCTTCACCTCTTCTTCTTTCCTTCAGCTCCTCTCCTTCTCTCCTTTCTTCCCCTCTTTCATCTCTCCTCCTTCCCTTCTTCACCTCTTCTTCCCTTCCTCCTTCACCTCACCTTCTTTC
>JACEEZ010001291.1:22500-27500 GCA_016584305.1 Chionoecetes opilio
GAGAGAGAGAGAGAGAGAGAGAGAGAGAGAGAGAGAGAGAGAGAGAGAGAGAGAGAGAGAGAGAGGAGAGAGAGAGCGAGGGGAGGAGAGAGGAAGAGAGAGAGAGAGAGAGAGAGAGAAAGCGACGAGCGAGCGAGACGAGAGAGAGAGAGAGAGAGAGAGAGAGAGAGAGAGGAGAGAGAGAGAGAGAGAGAGAGAGAAAGAGAAAGAGGAAAGAAAGGAAAGGAGAAAGAGAGAGAGAGAGAGAGAGAGCGGAGAGAGAGAGAGAGGAAGAGAGGAGAGAGAGAGAGAGAGGATGGCGCAGAATGAAGCAAAGGCGTGAGGCAAAGGGCAGACCATGAAGCACAGCACACACTTACACACACACACACACACAACACACACACTTACACACACACACACACACACACACACACACACACACACACACACACACACACACACACACACACACACACACTTACACAACACACACACACAACACACACACACACACACACACACACACACACACTTCATTAAAAACCCTATCATTTTACAGAGAGGGGTGTGGACTTAACCCACGCACACTTTTTACACACTGAAACGTGAAACGAGGCGTAAAAAACGGGGCGTAAAGAAACCCAAACAAAGAAACCCCCCCAAGGCAAACCCAAGGCGAGGTTAATGCAGTGATGACAAAAATAGGAACAAGAACATTTGACTGGATAACAGAGAGAAGAAGGGTGCGCGTGACAGCCAATGTAAAGAATTCTAATAGTGTAGCCTATATACCTAACCTAACCTAACTTAACCTAACTCATAAACTAACCTAACCTAACTCATAACCTAACCTAACCTAACCTAATCTAACGTAACCTAACCTAACTCATAACCTAACCTAGCCTAACCTAACTCATAACCTAACCTAGCCTAACCTAACCTAACTCATAACCTAACCTAACCATAACCTAACCTAGCCTAACCTAACTCATAACCTAACCTAACCCATAACCTAACCTAACCTAACCTAGCTCATAACCTAACATAACATAACCTAACCTAACCTAACTCATAACCTAACCTAACCTAACCTAGCTCATAACCTAACATAACATAACCTAACCTAACCTAACTCATAACCTCCAAACCTAACCTAACCTAGCTCATAACCTAACCTAACATAACCTAACCTAACCTAACTCATAACCTAACCTAACCTAGCTCATAACCTAACCTAACCTAACCAAACTCATAACCTAACCTAACCTAGCCTAACCTAACCTAACCTAACCAAACTCATAACCTAACCTCTCATAACCTAACCTAACTCGTAGCCTAACCTAACCTAACCTAACCTAACCTAACCTAACCTATGTATATAAGCTGAATGACAAACTTAAGTGTTATTTTGATGGCTGTAGAGATTACTATATACTAGTTATGGTTAGGGAATAAAAGTGGAGAGTGGAGAGTGGAAGAGGAAGGAGGGAGGAAGAGAGGAGTGGAGGAATGGAGGGAACTAACGAGGCGACACGCAGATTACACCGCCAATTGTCACTGATCCAAGGAAATTGATCGCTGGAGCATCGCTAAACCAACCACAGGGAAGAATGAATCGCATACAGGACAAACATACAGACAGACAGACAGATAGGAGAGCATACACAGCGAGACACACACAGACAGACAGAGAGATAAATAGACAGACAGAGGAGAGCATACACAGCGAGACACACAAACAGACAGACACACAGATAGACAGACAGAGACAGACAGACAAACACAGACAGATAGACAGATGAGCACAGCGAGACACACAGACAGACAGCATATAACAGACAGGTCGTATCAAGAATAACAGACTACCACAGAGATACAGACAGACAGACAGACAGACAGAAAAGCAGAGTTGGATGATAGAGAGGTAGAACAGCACAGAAAATGGTAAAGATAACAGGGAAGAACAAAGAATAAGACATTCAGACAGACGGAAAGACAGAGAGGACGACACACACACACACACACACACCCACACCCACACACACACACACAACACACACACACACACATGCACACACACACAACCTCGCCATTATGAGAAGTCGCACTCGTGTCTCATCTTTTCCTTTGCGTTAGTAATTACTGTGTGTGTGTGTGTGTGTGTGTGTGTGTGTGTGTGTGTGTGTGTGTGTGTGTGTGTGTGTGTGTGTGTGTGTGTGTGTGCGTGTGTGTGTGTGTGTCCTACCCTCTGAACTTCTCACACCTGGACATTTAATTAGCCTTTTATTCCAGTGTCGTTCTTTAATTTAAGCACTGCATACACACACACACACACACACACACACACACACACACACACACACACACACACACACACACACACACACACACACACACACACACACACACACACACACACACACACACACACACACGTATAAATAATCCTCTTTCCGTTGAAATAAGAGGATGACATTCAAAATTTGTATAAAAATGTTGCGAGCAAGTAAATACATTATGACATGGAGTACTCTTAGGTTTCCAAATAACAGGGGCAGTTAGTTACCATGAAAAATGTGGGAGTGGATTCGTGGAAATGTGGAAATGTGAAAATATGTGGAAGAATGTGGGAGAAAAATGTGGAAATGTTGAAATATGGAAATGTGGGAAAAAATGTGGAAATGTGGAAATATGTGGAAGAATGTGGGAGTGGAAATGTGGAAATGTAATAATGTGGAAATGTGGAAATGTGGAAATATGTGGAAATGTGGGAGTGGAAATGTGGAAATGTGAAAATATGTGGAAATCTGGAAATGTGGAAATGTGGATATGTGGAAATATGTGGAAGAATAGGGAAAATGTGGAAATGTGGAAGAATGTGGGAGTGGAAATGTGGAAATGTGATAATGTGGAAATGTGGAAATGTGGAAATGTGGAAGGAAATATGTGGGAGAATGTGGGAGAAAAATGTGCGACAGAAATAATTGAAGAAAAATAAGTAGGCAAATAATTATAATGAGAGCTCCACCGATTAATAAAGCGACGAAATCATTAATAACTAGGGGGGGGCACTCAGTAGAGCGCATACCTCCGCCCGAATATTTCATCAAATATACGTATATATATATATATATATATATATATATATATATATATATATATATATATATATATATATATAATATATATATATATATATATATATATATAATATATATATATATATATATATATATATATATATATAATATATACATATATATATATATATATATATATATATATATATATATATATATATTATATATATATATATATATATATGCACTCAGTATGAGCGCATACCTCCGGCCGAATATTTCATCAATTGGTTGCCATGGCAACAGTTGTCAATAGATTTCATCCAAAATTAAATCAGTTCTTCCTTATACCAAATAGACTTGGTATACCGAGTTTGGTCCAAATTTATTCGCAACTTTTCGAGAAATCCTGTACACTAACAGACAGACAGACAGACAGACAGACAGATCGGGGTGAAAACATAACCCCTCCAACTTCGTTGGCGGAGGTAAATATGCAGAGAAATGAAGACAATGCAATAAGTAGAAGAGAAGATAAACGGAGAAAAGAAAAAAGACTTATGAAACACAAATATAAGAAAAAAATACATCTAGTATATCATAAATCACAAGCGAAAAAACAGACATTTCCCCCCCAAAAAAAATACGCACAACAAAAACATTCAACAACAAGATTTCAGATTTCCACATTTCCACATTATCACATTATCACATTATCACATTATCACATTTCCACATTTCACATTTCCACATTATCACATTCACATTTCCACATTTCCAGATTTCCACATTTCCACATTATTACATTTCCACATTTCCACTTTCCACTCCCACATTCTTCCACATATTTCCACATTTCAATATTTTTTCCCACATTCTTTCATTTTTTTAGCAAACTAATAAAAAATAACACTAATAACTATTGGCTAAAAAGAAAACATTTGATGACTAACTAAACTATAAAAAAAAACTAAATGACAAAAAAAAAAAGCATTCCCACAAAAAATATAATAAAAATACAACAAAACATTCAAAAAGCAGATTCATTTTTCTAGCAAACCGAGATAAAAAAAAAGAAGAAGAGCCACTTAATTGGCTAAAGGAACGTAATTGGGGGAATGGGGAGAGGCGCGAGGCAATAATGGCAGTGTGCGGGATTCCAGAATGCTTGTGTGGAAGCTGGGTGGTGGGGTGGGTTGTTGGGGAGGTGGGGGAGGGGGAAGGGGTCTAGTGGCGACGGGTTGGGGTTGGCTGTGGGGGAGGCTGGGGTGTGAGGCTGGGGGGGCTGGGGGGAGGCTGGGGTGTGGAGGCTGGACAGGAGTTAGGGGGGCAGGGAGGGAGTTGGGGAGGGTTGGGGGGCGCCTGACTTGCCCTGGGGTTATGAGACAGGCAGTGCGAGGGAGACTGGTAGAGGGAGTCAGAGGGAAGGGAAGGCAGAGAGAAGGAAGGAGGAAGGAAAGGCTGGATGGAGTGTAGGAGAAGGAAAGGCAGAGAGAAGGAAGGAGGGAGGAAAGGCAGGATGGAAGGCAGGAGAAGGAAAGGCAGGATGGAAGGCAGGAGAAGGAAAGGTAGGATGGAGGGCAGGAGAAGGAAAGGTAGGATGGAGGGCAGGAGAAGGAAAGGTAGGATGGAGGGCAGGAGAAGGAAAGGTAGGCTGGGAAGGTTAAAACGCGATGTATGTGTGTATAGTACAAGTATAGGTTTCAGAAATGTTCAGAAAATATGAAAAAAACTTTGTTCGTTACATTAGATGACAGTTCGTGTACAGTAAACCCTCGCTTTTACGGACCTCTATATAACGAATTTCGGTTTTAACGAACTTTTTCTGCCAGTCCGGTATATGCGGGATTTATCGAATAGGTTCGGTAAATGCGAGGTTTGGTTCGGTGGTGGGCCGGCCGATTATGTGATGGCTAAAAAGATGTGAGGTTAAAAGAT
>JACEEZ010001291.1:35000-41963 GCA_016584305.1 Chionoecetes opilio
CAAGATAGTCAGGCAGGCAAGCAGGCAGGCAGGCAGGCAGGCAGGCAGGCAGGCAGGCAGGCAGGCAAGCAGGCAGGCAAGCAGGCAGGTAGGAAGGTAGGTAGGCAAGAAGGTAAGATAGTCAGGCAGGCAGGCAGGCAGGCAGGCAGGCAGGCAGGCAAGCAGGCAGGTAGGAAGGTAGGTAGGCAAGAAGGTAAGATAGTCAGGCAGGCAGGCAGGCAAGATGACAAGGTGGCTGGGAAAAAAATACTGCATTGGGTAAACAAGAGGATGACATACAGACTGACAGACAGGGAGAAGGAACTACGGACAAACAGACGGACAGACAGGGAGAAGGACATACGGACAGACAGACGAACAGACGTTGATATATAAGACAACTGCAAGTCTGAATGAAACACACACACATACACACATACACAAACTAATGAAGGAGAAAGATAGACAAGTTATACGTAATTGAAGACGTGAAAATAATGATAGATAACAGAGACAAGAATAGAACAAGAATAGACAAGAGAACAAGAATAGTAGCGTGGCAGGAAAAGCTAAGGACAAACAAACAAGACAAAGACAGTAAGTGGAGAATCAGGCAGGAAGGTGACAACGATAAACAAACAAACCCGACAACAAACGATCAAATATACAAAGGAAGACAAGCCAAGCAGCCGGGGACATCTAAGCACGCAGGTAAGCCAAACACAATGACAGGCAGGATAAAACAAGGAAAACATTCACAAAGGCAGAGGTAGGAGGGCGCAGGCAGACACAGGCAGGCAGGCAGGCAAGCAGGCAAGCAGGGAGCAGACAAGCATGCAGGCAGGCAGGCAGGTAGGCAGGCAGGCAGGAGGCAGGCAGGCAGGCAGGCAGGCAAGCAGGGAGCAAACAAGCATGCAGGCAGGCAGGCAGGCAGGCAGGCAGGTAGGCAGGCAGGCAGGCAGGCAGGCAGGCAGGCAGGCAAGCAGGGAGAAGACAAGCAGGTAGGCAGTCAGGCAGGCAGGCAAGTAGGCAGGCAGGCAGGTAGGCAGGCAGGCAGGGAGAAGACAAGCAGGCAGGCAAGTAGGCAGGCAGGCAGGCAGGTAGGCAGGCAGGCAGGCAAGTAGGCAGGCAGGCAGGCAGGCAGGTAGGCAGGCAGGCAGGGAGAAGACAAGCAGGCAGGCAGGCAGGCAGGCAAGTAGGCAGGCAAGCAGGCAGGTAGGCAGGCAGGCAGGCAAGTAGGCAGGCAGGCAGGCAGGCAGGTAGATAGTAGGTCAAATAAGGTTGCTATACGATCAGCAGAGTGGCCGGTATAAAGAGGGAAGCAGAATTCAGTGAGGCCAGCAGCAGGTAAGCAGGCAGCAGACAGGGTGTGGTGTTGAGAGCCACTACCTAGGGAGGGTCCTGCTCCACCCTGGTTATTGGAAATCCATCCAGAGCCTCGTTTTCGGGGCGATGGTCGTGCGGCGCGGCGGAGATGGCGGGGCAGAGGACGACCAGCCTCTCAGACTCGCCCCAAGTGACCCCAACCAAGACTCTGTTAACAGTGCCTGCTAACTTAACAAGACTCTGTTAACTGATCTTGCTAACTTAACAAGACTCTGTTAACTGAACCTGCTAACTTAACAAGATATTCTGTTAACTGAACCTGCTAACTTAACAAGATATTCTGTTAACTGAAACTGCTAACTTAACAAAACTCTGTTAACTGAACCTGCTAACTTAACAAGATCCTGTTAACTGAACCTGCTTACTTAACAAGACCCTGTTAACTGAACCTGCTAACTTAACAAGACTATTAACTGAATCTGCTAACTTAACTAGACCCTGTTAACTGTACCTATTAACTTAACAATACCCTATTAACTGAACCTGCTAACTTAACAAGACTATTAACTGAACCTACTAACTTAACAAGACTATTAACTGAACTGCTAACTTAACAACACTGTCCTATTAACACTCTGAACCCTTATTCACTGTCTTCACAACTGTCCACACACAATATCATAGAAAAGTACTGTGGGAAGTAAGAGAAATGCGCGAAGGTTATTGATGACGACTCAAACATCGCCTCGTCGCCTAAAAACACGTGACACTTGTTCCCCAGACAAAGAAACTATGATTTTCTTCTATACCTCCAATCCGGTGCTTCAAGACTAGACACTGCATGCAATAATTACCTTCCAACATCCGAACGACACCTTTAAAAAGACTTGAGTTTACCCTTGACCAAACCTAACCTAACCTAATCTAACCTAACCTAACCTAACCTAACCTAACCTAACCTTACCTAACCTAACCTAACCTAACCTAACCTAACCTAGCCTAACCTAACCTAACCTAACCTAACCCAATCTAACCTAACCTTACCTAACATAACCTTACCTAACCTAACCTTACCTAACCAAACCAAACCTAACCTAACCTAACCTTACCTAACCTAACATAACCTAACCTAACCTAACCTAACCTAACCTAACCCTAAAACCTACCTAACCTACACCTAACCTAACCTAACCTAACCTAACCTACCTAACCTACCTAACCACTAAACTAACCTAACCTAACCTATAACCTAACTACCTAACCTAACACTACCTAACCTACCTAACCTAACCTAACCTAACCTAACCTACTAACTTTACCTAACCTAACCTAACCTAACCTTACCTAACCTAACCATACCTTACCTAACTTAACCTAATCTAAAAAAAACGAAGAAAAAACTGGGGACTATATGAACCATAAAAGGAATTGATCACCGCATAAAAACCACTAGATCTATAGAGTATACATATAGATGGATAGAAGCATTGATGTATACTCTATAGACCTTTATATCCTTTAAAAAAACTTGAGTTTACCCTTAACCTAACCTAACCTAACCTAACTTAACCTAACTTAAAAAACGAAGGAAAAACTGGGGACTGTGTGAACCGAAGAAAGAAATGCTCACTCTATGAAAACCAAAAGACTTGCTCATCACAGTAGGATGCAGAATCGAGGATGAGACAAATTTTGAGACGCTGGAGCCACATGACAATACCACCACGACGAGACCGAGACCGAGCCACAGACCAGCTGACGAAGGCGTTGGTCCGGCAAGCGAGGGGCGTGAGAGGGGCGTGAGAGGGGCGTGAGAGGGTTATAAGGTGGTGAGGCGAGGACAAGGAGGCAAGAAGGTAGGAAGGCAGGAGGGGGAAAGTCAGTTGGCGGAAGATAGAAGCGAGGCGATGTGGCGAAGGGTTGAGGATGAGAATGGTTGTGTAGCGGAGTGGGGGCATGGCGGTGGTGGAGGAGGTGGTGGAGCAGAAGGTGGAGCAGAAGGTGGAGCAGAAGGTGGAGCAGAAGGTGGAGCAAGGGAGATAGCATGGTGGTGGTGCAGAAGGTAGAGCAGAAGGTGGAGCAGAAGGTGGAGAAGGTGAAGCAGAAGGTGGAGAAGGTGGAGCAGAAGGTGGAACAGAAGGTGGAGCAGAAGGTGGAGCAGAAGGTGGAGCAAGGGAGATAGCATGGTGGTGGTGCAGAAGGTAGAGCAGAAGGTGGAGCAGAAGGTGGAGAAGGTGAAGCAGAAGGTGGAGAAGGTGGAGCAGAAGGTGGAGCAGAAGGTAGAGCAGAAGGTGGAGCAGAAAGTGGATCAGAAGGTCGAGCAAGGGAGATAGCATGGTGGTGGTGCAGAAGGTAGAGCAGAAGGTGGAGCAGAAGGTGGAGAAGGTGAAGCAGAAGGTGGAGCAGAAGGTAGAGCAGAAGGTGGAGCAGAAAGTGGATCAGAAGGTGGAGCAAGGGAGATAGCATGGTGGTGGTGCAGAAGGTAGAGCAGAAGGTGGAGCAGAAGGTGGAGCAGGAGATAGCATGGTGGTGGTGCAGAAGGTGGAGCAGAAGGTGGAGCAGAAGTGGAGAAGGTGGAGCAGAAGGTGGAGCAAGGGAGATAGCATGGTGGTGGTGCAGAAGGTAGAGCAGAAGGTAGAGCAGAAGGTGGAGCAGAAGGTGGAGAAGGTGGAGCAGAAGGTGGAGAAAGGGAAGGGCGAGATAGCAGGAAATGAGGATGTGGCGGAAGGGTTGGAAGGGGAGAAGGTATAAGCTGAATCCGATTGAGACCTAATTAGTGAAGAGAGGAGGAGGACGAGGGGCGTCGTGGTCTTGCTCTCATGCTTGTCTGTCTGTCTGTCTGTCTGTCTTTACATACTATTCTCTTCCTTTCCAGTTTTTCATGTTTTTCTACACCTCCTCCTGCCCCCTTCTCTTCTCATCATCCCATTCATTCTCTATCTCCCTTTTCATGTCCTTCGTCTTCTTATTAAGTGTTTCTAGTTATTTTTCTTCTCTCATTATTTACTCACTTTCTCTCAGTCACTTTCTATATCCTTTATCGGTTCTTCTATTATTTCTTATCTTTATTGCCGTCAGAGCTGGGCAGTATTTAAATACATTTGTATTGAAATACGTATTTAAATACATTTGTATATTTAAAAATGTATTTATAAACACATTGGTTTACATGTATTTAAATACAGTATTTAAATACTTTAATGAGTATTTAAATGCATTGTATTTAAATACATATAATATAAAAATGTTAATACTTTTTTATCAATTAATTTGGCCATAAATCCGCCCAACTATCAAGCAACCCTGATGTTACAGTGAACAAATGTTTCCACTTTCAAGGAAACTTCCTTATTTTAAGGAAATTTACTTATTTTAAGGAAATTTAGGCCTGAGAAGGGAATTTCTAAGGAAACCCAAAATCTAAGGAAATCCTAAGGAAATCCAGTTTTTTTTCAGACATTTCTAGAGATATGTAGATTAAGTTAAATAGCCAGGAGAGCTGATAATACACATTTTGTTTGCCTTTGACAAAATGACCAAAGAATAAATTTTCGGTGCTAATTTCTTATCATATTCATATCTATAGCATCTACCGCAGCAAGGATATTGGGGAATGGGGAGGAGGGAGGTGGTGCATTGGTGGTGCATGGGTGGTGGGTGGCGCGTGACAGGGGGGTACAGCTCTAACGACAAGTTCAGTTCCTGTCCTGCTGTCTGATATACACCGTTAGCGTGTCTGGGATTCTGTTCTCATCAGTCACTAGTATTCGGTGCTTCCTCCAGCCATTTCTAAACTGTAAACTGGAGTTCTAAACTCCAAGAATTTCATATTGTTGAAATTGTGTGCAAACTTTTATTATAATAATGCAACTCGAACATTATGTCACGGAGTGGATTCCATAGTGTCGTAGATGGTTTATTGAATTTTCAAAGGAATGCAGACTTATATTGCAAATAGAAGATAGAGTTTGGAAATTTAGATTTCATAATTTTGTGCCTCTGGATATTTTAGAATTATATAAGTGAATACTTTCAAAACTTGATGATTTAATTCATGGCATTAAAATTTGTGTGTATTTAAAATGTATTTACAAATGTATTTAAATACAATTAATGTATTTAGTATTTAGTATTTAAATACATTCGTAAAATGTATTTAGTATTTGGTATTTAAATACATTTTTCCCATGTATTTAGTATTTAGTATTTAAATACATTCAACATATTTGCTGCCCAACTCTAATTGTCGTTCATTCATTCGTCTTGTTTTCTCTCTTTCATTCTCTCTTTTCATTTCCTCATTTCTTTCTATCACCGTCTCGCTTACCTCCATCCCCCTCCCTGCCTCCCTCCCTCCCTGCCTCCCTCCCTCCCTGTCTCCCTCCCTGCCTCCCTTCCACCCTGGCTCCCTGTGACCCTTTCCCCTCCATTCCACTCCTTTCCCTCATATCCTGGAGGCAAGAAAATGACACATGCCGAGCTTATGAACATTTATGGAAATCACACCTTCCTATTACCTCCTCGCTTTTGCTCCTCACTCACTCGACACAGCCTACCCTCCCCTCTCCTCCCCTCTCCTCCCCTCTCCTCTCCCCCTCCAGGCCTTCCAAATGTTCCTCCATCACTCGACACAGCCTACCCTCCCATCTCTTGTCAGCCTCTCTTCCCCTCCCCTCTCCCCTCTCCCCTCTATCAGTCTCTCTTCCCCTCTCCTCTCCCCTCTGTCAGCCTCCCCCTCTTCCCCTCCGTCACCTCGCCCACCACCCAGGTCTTCCAAAAACAAGGAGGCTTCAAGATGACTCCCTTCCCCTCTCCTGTCCCCGTCCCGTCGTCACTTGGCCCACGTGAGCGACTCTTTAATTAGCATCTCCCCTTACCTGGCCCCGTTCTGCCCTCCCCTCTCACTCCGGCTTTCGGGCACCTGTCGCTTCGCACACCAGACGTTCCAAATGAGGAAAGAGTGAGAGAGAGAGAGAAGAGAGAGAGAGAGAGAGAGAGAGAGAGAGAGAGGAGAGAGAGAGAGAGAGAGAGAGAGAGAGAGAGAGAAGAGAGAGCGAAGAGGAGAGAGAGAGAGGGAGAGAGAAGAGAGAGAGAGGAGAGACGAGAGAGAGGAGAGAGAGAAACTCACACTAGAAAGACATACAGAGACAGAGAATGACAGAGACAGAGAATAACAGAGAGAGCCAGAGTGAGAGAGAGAGAAAGAGAGACAGACACAGAGACAGACACAGAGACAGAGAAAGAGAGAAACAAAGAGAGAGAAAAAAAAGATAGATAAAGAGAGACAGAGAGACAGGGAAACAGATAAAAAGTTAGAAAGACAGAAATAGAAGAGAGAGAGAGAGAGAGAGAGAGAGGAGAGAGAGAGAGAGAGGAGAGAGAGGAGAGAGAGAGAGAGAGAGAGAGAGAGAGATGAGAGAGAGAGAAGAGAGAGAGAGAGAGAGAGACAGAGAGAGAGAGAGGAGAGAGAGAGAGAGAGAGACGAGAGAGAGAGGGAGAGAGATGAGAAGAGAGAGAGAGAGAGAAGAAGAGAGAGAGAGAGACAGACAGACAGCCAGGCAAAACAGATAGAAAGTCAGAAAGAGACACAGAGACAGAAAGAGAGAACGAGACAGACACAGAGAAAAAAGAGGACAGAGAGAGAAAACAAGAAGGGAC
>JACEEZ010001292.1:0-15000 GCA_016584305.1 Chionoecetes opilio
AAACCCCCGGGGTTTAAATTTTAAAAAGGGTTTGTAAAAAGAAGGAAAAAAAGGGGGGTTTTTTTCCCGTTTTTTCAAAAGCCCTTGGAAAAGGGGCCGGGAAAAAAATTTGGGGGGGGAAATTTGGTTAGGGCTTGGATCTTTAGAGGTGAGTTTTTTTGTTTTTGGCTTTCCCAGAAAATTTTGGCCCCATTTCAAGGTCTTTGTTTTCAAAAATTGCCAGCGGGTTGGGGTAGGTATTAAGTATCGAAAGGTTCGTTGGAGTACCAAAGGGTTTTAAAAACTTTCCCCCCACACGCCCCCGATGAAATTTTTGGTTACTGGAAGGCGTATGGGACATTCTAAGTGTGGTTTAAATGTAAGTAACACCCAAAGTGTAAAAAAAAAATTTTAAAAAATTCGGGTTTGGGGGTTAGTGTTTCAATAATGTCAAGTAGGATGCAGCAACAAATTTAGATAGTGACACTTCACAGTAGGATTTCATATCTTTTTCATAATTTTGTGGTGTTTTACCGTATTTTTCCAGCTTCCATCCTTTGCTTGTAAAGATTGTGTGCCTAATGAAACTAGGTATGGGCCCTAATTACATTCAAAAGGGTAATTCCCAAGCAGTGTTTAAGTCAATCAAATTAAAAATGCCAAATTTTTGCATTAAATCATCGCATTATTAAAAATAATTTTAAATTTTATTTTTTCCCTTGGAAGGCTACAGAAGCATTCCATGATTAAGTACTTTATGTAGGTAATGAAAGATTAATAGGATTGCAAAAATTTTAAAAAAAAAAAAACCCAGGAACTTTCAAAGTAAAATTTTTTTATTTTTTTTTTCTTTCATTTTTAATGATTAGAATTTTGTTGCACTTTATTTTGCTAATATAAATGATTTGATTTCAACTAGGCCCATTTCATGAAATGTGTTGCCCTAATTCAACTGTGTTTGATTTTTTTATTTTCAATTTTTTTTTTATTTATCGAAAAATATCTCTGTAGGAGCGTCCCCTGGGATGGCCGTTACGTTTTGTTTTTTTTTTCGGGCCATTTTTCATTTTCTTTATGATGTTGCCAGATTTGTGCCTTACACATAGGAGTCCATACTTATATTTGTAATACAAAATAAAAAAAATTAAATTTTCACTAAATTTTTTTTTTTTCCTGATTTAAATAAAAAAAAGTGTCGGACACCCCCAACCCCCCCCTATACAACAATGTAGAACGAAAAAAACGATCCCAGTTTAATTTAAAAAAAAACTAAATAATTTAAAACCCTTTGACAATCGGTAAAGTCCATACGAAATATCGCGATAATTTTATGGTAGGGATGAAAGAGGATTAGGTTAGTGTAGGTCACCGCGGGCCTTTTATAGTTTCCCTTACGATCTTACCATAAAAAAATTTTACAACCACCACCACAATCCAACAATCTTAGTATAGCCTATTTCACCTCTCCCGTGCACCTATATCCACAAAAAACCTACAACACAACACCAAACTATATGAACTACAAGATAAGTAACAAAAAAAACCATGGCTACGAAAAAGATGGTGGGGATTATTACGGTAATGATGAGGGTTGCCCCTTCCAAGGACAGTCGCCCGCGAGTGACTGCCATGAGAGTGAGCACTGGCAGTGTGCCCCGCGGTTTGTGAAATTTTGTAGCCCACATTATCGTACCGAGCCACCAAAATTATCGTATTTTAGATAGATTATCGTCAACCCTTTCGAGCAAAATAAAAGTCAGTAGAAACTTTACATCAATGAATTCAGCATTCCACATAAAAATATTTTCTTTATCACCAAAATTTAAAATATCCAACAGACAAAATTACAGTACATTTATTTTTACAAAAGAAATGAAATTAAATAAAACAAAAAAAATATTAGTAAAAATATAATGACTCAAAAAAGCTGAACTCGAGAATTTCGTAGCTACATCCTCAAAAAAAAAAAGGAATTCCTGTTCCTCCTTTTTTTTTGGGGTCAGTGGGTTATAATGATAGTGGTAGTTTTCAGGGACTTTTCATATTTATGTGTAGGGATGAAAGAAAAACAATTGCCTTTTCCCTTTCACACTGCGCTGCGGAAGAGCACCCAAATATGGTTCCCCTTAGAAATCGTGTTACCCTTTTTTTTGGTAAGGTTAATCTTGTAAATACCCTCCCACAATCGCGTTCCAATGCGGCAAGCAACGCTCCAAAACCTTATCATGCAAAGGACCAAAGCAAACTCAAAACCTCCCCTCCCGGGAAGTTGACAGCAAAAAATTTTTATTTTTTTTTTGTTTTTGGGATGACAATTTTTTTATACTTTATAATTCATTTATTTGTGAGTTAATTTTCGTTTTTCGTGTACGATTCTAAACCCATGCATGTAGGATAGTCAAATTATCGACAAATACGATAATTATGTACAGTTACAACCCTGCCCTTGGCCTCCTCCCGCGGATTGTCTTTAAGCCGGCCACAACACACCGGGGCCCGGGCCCGTCCGGCCACGAAAAGGGGCGTGGGTAGAGGGGGGGTGATGGAGATGGGAGGATGTGGAGGGAAAAGGATGGAGGTAAAAGTTCTTGAATTGGACAAAGGGGGAAAACCACACCAAAGTGTGAGGTTTTTAGATGGTAGTTTGGGGGGTGGTTTTTTTTTTTAAAGCAAGGACAAAACTCTGGAGGCAATAGAGAACAAAAGATGGGGAAACGAAGGAAGCAAGATATGTCAAATGTTATGGGTAGATAGAGAAAATGTAGCCACCTGGTATTAATGTGTCCCAAGGTATGATGAGGAAAGAGAGCGGCTTATAGAATGTGGGACGGGAGGTAGGGGGGGTCGTGGGATAGAGTGGCAGAGGGGAACATAATGGGATAAGGGAATTTTTTTTAGGTTTGAGTAGGGGACAGGACACCAATAGAAAAATTTTAAAAATTTTTGAAAAGGGGGGGGAAAAAAAAATTATTTCCCCCCCCAAAGGGGAAAAGGGGCTTGGGGTTAAAAAAAAAAAAAAGGGGGGGGCAGGAGGGGGGGGGTTAGGGCCTTAAAATTTTTTTTCCTACCCCCCCAAAAAAAAAAGTTTTTTTTTTTTGTTTTTGGGAGGGCATTTTTAGCTTAAATTTCTTTTTGGGGTTTTCGTTTTTGTTTTGTTCTCCCCCCCCGCCCTGAAAATTATGAAAAATACAAAATTGTAATTAAAATGTTCTTCCCCGGTTTTTATAGGGAAAAGGGGATTCGGGAAAAGGGCCGGCAAATCGTATGGAATGGAGGGGGAATTCTTGAATGTACAAACCCACCAAAGTGTGACTTAATGTATATTAAAACAAAATCTCGAAATAGAGAACAGGCACAGGCAATTCAATGTTTGGGACTAGATGAAACTGGCCACCTGTATTAAGTGCCAAGTGAGGAGACGCAAAATCACAAGGCGACGTGGGATGGTGGCGGGGGCTGGTTTAAGCGGCCCAAAGAAAAAGGCTATTCGGTGAAAGAAGAAACCGCTCAGGAGCCAGAAAAAGGCTGTGCGATCGGTGTCGGAGAGAAAAGGGTTTTGGGTTTTCACCGGCAGGCCTTCGCGCGGCGGATGAAAATCAGTCGGCGCTTGAAAATTCCGTCCGGCGCGGCCTGCCGCCTGCGTGTGTGTGGGTGCCTTCCGGCGCGGCCCACCCCTCGCTCGGCCAGATAATGAATAATTGTATTTATGATAATATAGGTATTATATATGACGTATTATATATAGTATGACGTATCATATATAAGTATTATATATGGCTGCACATGCAGCCATCACCAACAAGTCATTTTCAGACAGCGGATTCATGTTGTCACCACGGTGGTCCGACGTGTACTGTATATTTTCATGAGGCGGCCGGTGTGTGTGTGGGTCTCGTCCGACGAACGATGCCTCGCCACTTTTTGTCGGCCGGACAGGCCGCGCCGGTGTGTGTGTGGCCGGCTTACAGATACAACCCGATGAGAAGGATCGGTTTCAGGGTAGCGTGCCACATGCCCATATAGCCAAAGTTGGCGCTGACAGACTATGCAGGTAATAGGCCTCGATTCAGTCTCACGGTGCAATCGCTGATTTGACACGTAATCATCCCAGCGATACCCCATGATTCTGCGAAGACACTTATTACCAAAGGCATTGATTCGTCTCTTCAAGTCACTATTTAGTGTCCATGTCTCACAACCATAGAGTAAGACAGGGATCACAAGCGATTTGAAGATCCGGATCTTTGTCCTCCTGCACAGGTACCGACAACGCCAAATACTCCCGCTGAGCTAGTCCATTGCACCGTGGGCTATGCCAATCCGCCGTAAGATTTCTTGACGTGACCGTCATTATGGACTGCGCTACCAAGGTATGTAAAACTTTCCAAGATCTCATGCATCATCGGCAAAAACAAGATCAGTGATCTTGGTGTTGCCGACGGATGCTCCACAATCACTTTGATCTACAACCTTGTCCAATACCCAGTCCATACAAGCGTTTAAAAGTGATGGGGCAAGGACGCACCCTTGCCTCACTCCTGTATTCACAGGAAAGAAGCCGGATACACCTGCCCCACACTTCACAGCACTGTCCCAGAATACATGTACAATAGTTACGTGAATATTTTTAATACTTTCAAATGTATTGAATTATAATTTGCAAAAAATTACTGATTTATATCGAATATCTTTAAAGTAATCACTATGGATTTAGATTTGACTAAGAAAGTTGACTTCAACTTTCCATATCAAAACGATCACGATCGACTGACTAAGACGGACTAACTAGTCAGAGCGAGAAAAAACCAACGGAGATCGTCTAACTAGACGGAAAAAGTGCTAGTGTGACGCCGCCTTTAGAGAGGTGGATGTAGGTAGTTAAGTAACAGTAACTACCTCTTATAGATCTCACGGCCTCTTTTAGCTTCCTTATTTTCTTGTGTTCTTAGAAATTGGGACAGGGAATACGGATATAAGAAGGGGAAAGTGACTATCCTCACCCAATACTTACCATCGTGAATATATTTTTTTTATAAACCAAAAAAGAAAACGTAACTATTAGTCCCGAGAAAAACAAAAACACGCCCGTGGACTGCAAAATGTATAGAGTAATAGATATATGTAATGTATAGAGTAATAGATATATGTAATGTATAGAGTAATAGATATATGTAATGGATGGAGTAATATATATATGTAATGTATAGAGTAATAGATATATGTAATGGATGGAGTAATAGATATATGTAATGTATAGAGTAATAGATATATGTAATGGATGGAGTAATAGATATATGTAATGTATAGAGTAATAGATAATGTAAATATGGAGTAATAGATATATGTAATGTATAGAGTAATAGATATATGTAATGTATAGTAATAGATATATGTAATGTATAGAGTAATAGATATATGTAATGGATGGAGTAATAGATATATGTAATGTATAGAGTAATAGATATATGTAATGTATAGAGTAATAGATATATGTAATGGATGGAGTAATAGATATATGTAATGTATAGAGTAATAGATATATGTAATGTATAGAGTAATAGATATATGTAATGTATAGAGTAATAGATATATGTAATGTATAGAGTAATAGATATATGTAATGGATGGAGTAATAGATATATGTAATGTATAGAGTAATAGATATATGTAATGTAGAGTAATAGATAAATGTTAATGTAATAGAAAGTAAATGTATAAAATGTAATGTATAGAGTAATAGATATATGTAATGTATGAGTATAGATAATGAAGTAAGTAATAGAATATAGTATGGAAATAGTTAAATAGTTAAGTATAGATAATAGTAAAAGTAATAGTGTAATGAAATAATAGACATGTAATGTAAGTAATAGAAATTATATGTATATGGTATAATAAGTAAATAGATAATATGTAATGTATAGTAATAGATATATGTAATGTAGAAATAGTAATTAGATATAGTAATGTAATGTAAATAGAATAGATATATGTAATGTTAAATAGTAATATGAGTAATATGTAATGGAATTAGAGTAAATGTAATGAAGGAAAATTTTTTTAATCAAATGCGCATTGTAACTCATGAGGCCAGAACGTAGGGGAAGAAGTTGGCCAGGTGTTGCATCAATCATTAACTTTTTTTTTTTTAATATTGTTTTGTAATTGTAAGTAGTATTATAAGACTAGGTAAACATTAAGTGTTGGATGAACATGAGTTATAGAAGGCAATGAATGCCAGAACCTGCCCGCTCTCCTCCTAATTTTTTCCGTTGTGTACCATTAGATGAATTGTTAATGGAAGCAATAGTATTTAATGATAGAACCTTTTGTTAACATCACTTGTCAACAGTGTAAAGTCACTCATGTATGTTCTTTAAGTTTTATAATGGCTAACCCGAGTTATTTTATATGGAAGAGGAAAGATCTGCCGTTAAAGGTTTTTTAATCCCGAAATTGTGAATTATACCAAAACTTGATACAATGACTTGGCTGATAACTGAACTTCCAATATCCACAGGACTCAAAGTTGCAAGAACAAGGGATTTCAAATGAGAAATTGGTCACATTTTCTTGTTTAGTTTCAAAATATTTGTTCCACAAAAAATAAGGGAACTAGACTACAAACGAAAAACCTTTAAAAGTGGTTCCTATGAAATTTGTCCAATAAATTTTGAAGACCAATCAGAAACTGGAATTTTGAATAAATAATAAGTAGATCCAGGACCTAAAAACAACCTAAAATTCCTTAAGTCAATTTGAATCCATTCTAAGAATGACTTAACTAATGGGCCCTAAACTCGGCAAAACTTCAAACTTCTTCAAACATTTTTAAAACTATTTCTCTTTTTTTTCTTTTTGGTCCGTAATATTAGCATTTACATACTTTAAAAAAATCTGTAAAATGATTGAAAATAAAAATCACTCCTACAATTGACTACAAAACCTTATCTAAACGGGTTAAAATTCACTGATAAAAGTAATGCATCATTTCAATATTTATTGTATGTAGTCGTTATAGATAACATAAGAGCTAAATTCTCCTGCATGTTGACATACATAAAAATGAGAAGAATCTAATCTGTATACGTACATTCAGAAACTCTTAATGGACAAAAAATATTTCATTAATGGAAGAAAAAAACATTCCTGAACAAATCTTTCCTTTTAATTGTGTTTTTTACCCTTTTAAATGTTGTGCCATGACAGCTGTGCCTTGAACCCAGCACCACTGCCTACACAAAGCATGCCACAAGCCTGTTAATGAAATAATCTAAATAACAAGGCTGGTGTATGAGAAATATATATAAAATAACAATACAAAAAATAGACATGTAGAAGTGCATTCAAGTTACAATCAACAATAATAACAAAAAGTAATCAACCAGAACCAGATGCAAGTTTCTGCTCATCTACCACAAATACATCTCAGCCCACTGCCACTCCAGACCAGATCCTGAAATCAAAGACAAAACCTAAAATCAATACAATGAAACTTTACAATCAATATTTAATTAAGGTAAACAAGTCAGTTTTCAACGGGGTGTCAACAGTTATATAAAGCGTTGGTCTGAAGACCGTCGTGATAAGTGTCATCATTCAAATACGAAAATACCAGCAGTTCCAACCAATTGGTCTAATAATGAATACCACCAATGGGGATTAATTAAATAAACTAAAATAATATTAATAACAAAAACTAATCAAACCCTAATTAACTAGAATTCCCAATAAATAACAAAAACTAATCAAATTTAACAAGAAAAATAAACAAAATAAAATTCAATAAAAAATAAAAAAAAAAAAAATAACAAATTAATGCAAAATTAATCCAAATTCCCAAATAAAATAAATCCCAATTAACAAATAATCCCTAATAAAAATCTCAAAAATTAACTAATACAAATAACAAATCCCAATAAATTATAACATTCTAAATAAAAACGAACCAAATTAACTAATAAAATAACAATTCCCAATAAATCCATATAAATAAAAACTAATCAAATTAACTAATAAAATAATACAATTCCCAATAAAAACTAATCAAATTAACTAATAAAATAATACAATTCCCAATAAAAACTAATCAAATTAACTAATAAACTAACAACTCCCAATAAATAAAAACTAACCAAATTAACTAATAAACTAATACAATTCCCAATATATAAATCCAATATAAGGTACCTTTTCAAAATGTCCTTGTTTGCCGTCGACCGCTGAGACAGCAAGACACATTACTGAAATTATTAGAGACTTGTTAGGTCCATGTAACTTTACAAAGCAAATTGAAGCAATATTATACTGTCAAACAAGTCATGTTTCAACGGGGTGTCAACAGATATATAAAGCGTTGGTCTGAAAGACCGTCGTGATAAGTGTCATCATTCAAATACTAAAAATACCAGCAGTTTCAACCAATTGTCTTTAATAATAAATCTAATAAATACCAGCAGTAGTTTAAAAAAAAATTGTATAGATATTATATAACTAACCTTTTCTAAATTTCCTACTTGCCATCAGGCGCCGAGACCAGCAAAACACATTCCTGAAATTATTAGAAAGACTTCATGTGAAAGATGTCAGGTGATTTGTCAGCAACTTTACAAGCATATATATCATTAACGTAACAAGTCAGGTTTTCAAAACGGGGTTGTCAACAGTTATATAAAGCGTTTGGTCTGAAAGACCGTCGTGATAAGTGTCATCATTCAAATACTAAATATTGAGTAAATTTCATAAACAAAATAAAATACTAAATGTTGAGTATAAATATCACACTAAATAAAATACTAAATAGTATAAATTTTCATATACCAAATAAAGATATAAAATTTCATAACTTACTAAATCCTAAAATGAGTATAAATTTCATAATACCTAAATAAAGATTATAAATTCATAACGTAAAAATAAAAAGTATAAAATGTTAAGTACAAACAAATAAAATATCAATATATAGTACCAAATAAAATAATATTTCATATACAATAAAGAGATAATGTTCCATATACTAATAAAAGCTTAAAATTGAGAAAATTTTCATATACTTCAAATAAATGCTAAATATCGAGAAAATAAATATTCAAACTAAATAAAATACTACATGTGTTAAGTACCAAATATAAATAAAAATTATATAGTAAAATTTATATAGTATGCATATCAATACTGAAAGCCTTAAACATACATTATAGTGTTAAGTTCAAAATCTAAATACAGTGCTTATATTAGTAGGCATATTAGATATATTATAGTTGCCATAGTGCAACTGACTAATAAACATTATATAGTATGGCTATCACAATCTAAACTAAGGAAAAATATATTAATAAAAGCACCAGGTTTGTTACCTAATTATGTTAGCGCCACTGGCCGCTGGCACATATTTAATAGAAAATTAGTTTCTTCCTCTTCCCCCTTAACAATTTTCATCAAGAGATGTTGATAAATTCCTGTTTTAAGTAAGTCGATATTATATATTTGATTTCATTGTACAAGGTAGGGCAGAAATTCATCATTAGGTCGTTCATATATCCTTAAGCATAGCTGTCATTAAGATACTATTGAAACAGGTCAGCTCATAAGAAAATTCCTACTCAAAGATGGAAATCTATTCGAAAAACGTTTGCCAAGCAAATCCTACGTGAAATATAACAAGTCCTATGAAACAAATCCACCTAAATAGAAAGATTACTACATGAAAAGTCATATGCAAAAATCCTACTAATATGAAAATCTATACATGAAGTTTTCTCTGATCATTTTTAAAAATATGTAAGTTTTAAACCCCTTTGGTAAAAATGTTATGAAGAACCATTTTTAAAAAAGGTTAACCCCCTTTTAAAAACCAAAACCCCCCAAATCCCCCTTTACCCCCCCCTTTTTAAAAAAAAAAACTTTTTTTTTCCCCCCCCCCTTTTTTTTTTTTTTTTTAAAAAAAAACCCTTTTTTCCCCAAAAACCCCCCCCCCCCTTTTTTTTTTCCCCCCTTTTTTAAGGGGCCCAAAATTTTTTTTTTTTTTTTTTTTTTCCCCCCAAAAAAAAAAAACCCCCCCCCCCCGGGGCCCCCCCCCTTTTGGGCCCCCAAAATTTTTTGGGGGGGAAAAAATTTTTTTTTAAAAGGGGGGGGCCCCCCAAAAAAAAATTTTTTTTTTTTGGGGAAAAAAAAAGGTTTTTTTCCCCCCCCCCCCCCCCTTTTTTTAAAAAACCCTTTTAAAAAAATTTTTCCCCCCTTTTTTTTTTTTAAATTTCCCCCCCCAAAAAAAAAAAAAAAAATGGTTCCCCCAAAAAAAAACCCCCTTTTTTTTAAATTCCAAAAAAAAAATTTTTTTAAAAAAAAAAATTTTTTAAAAAAATTTTTTTAAAAAAAAAAAAAAACCTTTTTTTTTTTAAAAAAAAAACAAAAAAAATTTTTTCCAATTTTTTTAAAAAATTTTTTAAAAAAATTTTAAAAAAAAGGGGGAAAAAAAAAAAAAAAAAAAATTTTTTTTTAAAAAAAAAAGGTTTGGGTTTTCCTTTTTGGGGGGGGAATTTAAAAAATTTCCCCAAAAAAATTTTTTTTTTAAAATTTTTTTTAAAAAAAAAAAAAGGTTTTTTTTTGTTTTTTTAAAAAAAAAAAATTTTTTTTAAAAAAAAAAAAAAGTTTTTTAAAAAAAAAATTTACCAAAAAAAAAAAACCAAAAAAAAACCCCCCAAAAAAAAACCCAAAAAACCCCAAAAAATAAAAAAAAAATTTAAAAAAAAAAAACCCAAAAAAATTAAAAAAAAAAAAAAAAAAAAAAAACCAAAAAAAAAAAAAAATAAAAAATTTTTAAAAAAAACCCCACCAAAAAAAAAAAAAACCCCAAAAAAAAATTTTAAAAAAAATTTAAAAAAAAAAAAAAACCCCCCCAAAAAAAAAAAACCCTTTAAAAAAAAAAAAAAAATTTTAAAAAAAAAAAAATTTCCCAAAAAAATTTTTTTTTTTAAAAATTTTTTTTTTAAATTTTTAACAAAAAAATTTTTTCCCCTTTTTTTTTAAAAAAAAAATTTTTTTTTCCCCTTTTAGTAAAAAAAAAAACCCCTTTTCCCTTTTTTAAAATTTTTTAAAAATTTTTGAAATTTTTTAAAAAAAAATTTTTTCCCCCCTTTTTTTCCCCCCAAACCCCCCGGGTTTAAAAAAATTTTTTTTTTTTTTCTCCCGGGGGCCCCCCCAAAAAAAGGGGGTTTTTTTTTCCCCCCCTTTTTTCCCCCCCGGGGGGGTTTTTTAAAAAAGGGGGGGTTTTTTTTTTTTAACCCTTTTTTTCCCCCCTTTTTTTTCCCCCCCCGGGGGGGGTTTGGGGTTTTTTTTTTTTCCCCCCCAAAAAAAAAAAAATTTTTTTTTTTTTCCCCCCCCCCCCCCCCAAAAAAAAAACCCCCCCAAAATTTTGGGGGTTTTTTTTTAAAAAACCCCCCCCAAAAAAAAAAAAAAAAAAAATTTTTTTTTAAAAAAAAAATTTTAAAAAAAAAATTTTTAAGAAAAAAAAAATTTTTCCCCTTTTTTTTTTTTTTTTTTAAAAAAAAAAAAATTTTTTTTAAAAAAAAAAAAAATTTTTAAAAAAAAAATTTTTTTTTTTTTAAAAAATTTTTTTTTAAAAAATTTTTTTTAAAAAATTTTTTAATTTTCCCCAAAAAAATTTTTTTTTGTTTTTTTTTTTAAAAACCCCCCCCCCAAAAAAAAAAATTTTTTTTTTTAAAAAAAAAAACCCCCCCTTTTTTTTTAAAAAAATTTTTTAAAAAAAAAAAAAAAAACCCCCTTTTTTTTAAAAAAAAAAAATTTAAAAAAAAAAAAAAATTTTTAAAATTTTTTTTCCCCCCGGGAAAAAATTTTTTGGGGGGTTTTGGAAAACCCAAAAAAAATTTTTTTTTTTTTTTTTTTTTGGGGGGGCCAAAGGGGAAAAAAAAACCCCCCAAGGGGTTTTTTTTTTTTCCCCAAAAAAAATTTTTTCCCCCCTTAAATTCCCCTTTTTTCCCCCCAAAAAGGGGACGGGAAAAAAATTTTTTTTTTTTTTTTTCCGGCGTTTAAAATTCCCCCAAAAAATTTTTTTTTAAAAAAAAAAAATTTTTAAAAAAAATTTTTAAAAAAAATTTTTCCCCCTTTTTTTTAAAAAAAAAAAACCGGCCCAAAAAGGGGTTTTTTTTTTTTTTGGTTTTTCCTTTCCCCCCCCAAAAAAAATTTTTTTCCCTTTTTTTTTGGGCCCCAAAAAATTTTTTTTTTTTTTTTTTTTTCCCCCCCCCGGGGTTTTTTAAAAATTTTTTTTTTTTTTTTTTTGGGGGGGGGGGTTTTTTTGGGGGGCCCCCCTTTTTTTTTTAAAAAAAAAAAAAAAAAAAATGGAAAAAAAAAAGGGGGGGGGGTTTTTTTTTTTTTTTTTTTTTTTTTCCCCCTTTTTTCCCCCGGGCCCCTTTTTTGGGGGGGGGTTTTTTGGTTTTTTTTTTTAAAAAAAAAAACCCCCCCCCCCTTTTTTTCCCCCCGAAATTTTTTGGGGGGGGAAAAAAACCCCCCTTTTTTAAATTTTTCCCCCCCTTTTTTTTTTTAAACCCCCCCCCCCCCTTTTGGGGGGGTTTTTTTTTAAAAAAAAAAAAACCCCCCCTTTTTTTTTAAAACCCCCCCCAAAAAAGGGGCCCCCTTTTTTTTTTTTTTGGGGGGGGTTTTTAAAGGGGGGGGGGAAAACCCCTTTTTGGGCCCCCTTTTTTTTTGGAAAAGGGGGGGTTTTTCCCCCCCCCCCCAAAAATTTCCCCCCCCCCCCGGCCCCCCCAATTTTGGGGAAAAAACCCCCCCTTTTGGGGGGGGGCCTTTAAAAAAAAGGGGGGGGGCCCCCCCCAAAAAGGGGGGGGGGTTTTGGGGGCCCGGGGGAAAAAATTTTTTTTTGGTTTTTGGGGGGGGGTTTTTTTTTTGGGGCCCCCCCCCCCCCGGGGGGGTTTCCAAAATTTTTCCCCCCTTTTTTTTTTTGGGGGGGCCCCCCCTTTTAAAATGGAAGGGAAGGGAAAAATTTTTTCCCCCCCCCGGGCCCCCCCCCCTTTAAAAAAAAAAACCCCCCCCCGAAATTTTTTTCCCCAAAAAAAAAAATTTTTTTTTCCCCCCGGGAAAAAAAATTTTTGGGGGGGGGGGTTTGGGGGGCCCCAAAAAAAAAAAACCCCCCCCCCCCTTTTTAAAAAAAAGGGGGGGCCCCCCCCCGGGGGAAAAATTTTTCCCCCCCTTTTAAAGGGGGTTTTCCCCCTTTTTAGGGTGCCCCCCCCAAAAGGGGCCCCCCAAAAAAAAAAACCCCTTTTAAAGGGAAAATTTTTAAAAAAACCCCCGGGGGGGTTTTGGGGGTTTTTGGGGGGGGCCCCGGGGGGGTTTTTTTTGGGGGGGGGAAAAAAGGGGCCCCCGGGGGTTTTTTTTCCCCCCCCCTTTTTTCCCCCCCCCTTTTTTTCCCCCCCAAAAAAAAAAGGAAAAACCCCCCCCCTTTGGGGGAAAAAAGGGGGGGGGGTTTTTTTTTTTGGGGGGAAAAAAAGGGGTTTTTTTTTGGGGGGGGGGGGGGGGGGGGGTTTCCCTTTGAACCAAGAAAAAAATTTTTTTTGGGGGCCCCAAAAAAAAAACCCCCCCCCTAAAGGAAAAACCCCCCCAAAAAAAAAAAGGGGGGGCCCAAAAAGGGGGGGAAAAGGGGGGGGGCCCCCCCCCTTTTTTGGCCCAAAGGGTTTTTTTTTTGGTTTCCCCAAAGGGGGGCCCCCCCTTTTTTTTCCCAAAAAACCCCCCCCCCCCTTCCCCCCCCAAACCCCCCCTTTTTTTTTTTCCCCCAAAAAATTTTTTTTAAGGGGGCCCCCCCCCCGGAAAAAATTTTTTTTTTTTTTGGGGCCCCCCGGGTTTTCCCCCCCCCTTTTTTGGGGGGGGGGGGCCCCTTTCCCCCCCCCCAAAAAAAAATTTTCCTTTTTCCCCCCTTTTCCCCCAAAAAAAACCCCTTTTTTTGGGGGGGGGCCCCCCTTTTTTTTTCCCCCCCCCCCGCCCCCGGGGGGGGAATTTCCCCCCCCCTTTTTCCCCCCCCCCAAAAAATGGGTTTCCGAAACCCCCGGGGCCCCCCCCCCTTTTTGGGCCCCCCTTTCCCTTTTTTTTTTGGGGGGCCCCCCCCGGAAAACCCCCGGGTTTTAAAAGGGGTTTTGGGGGGCCCGGGGGAAAAAAAATTTTTTTGGGGGGGGCCCCCCCCCCCGGGGGGAAAAAGGGGTTTTTTTTTTTTTTTAAAGGGGGTTGGGCCCTTCCCCCCCCCCCTTTTTCCCCCTTTTTGGGGCCCCCTTTTTTTTTTTTGGGGGGGGTTTTTTTGGGGGGTTAAAAAGGGGGGGTTTTTTTTTCCCCAAAAAAAAATTTTTCCCCCCCCCTTTTCCCCCCCCCTTTTACCCCCCCTTCCCCCCCCCCCGGGGGGGTTTTTTTTTTTTTCCCCCCCCAAAAAAAAAAAGGGGGGGGGCCCCCCCCCCCGGGCCCCCCCCCCCTTTTTTTGGGGGTTTTTCCCCAAAAATTTTTTTTTTTTCCCCTTTTTTTTTGGGGAATTTTCCCCCCCCTTTTTTCCCCCCCCCCAAAAAAAAAACCCCCCCCCTTTTTTTTTTTTTTTTTTTTTTTGGGGGTTTTCCCCCCCCCTTTTGGGGGGGGGGGGGGTTTTCCCCCCCCCCCGGGGGGGCCCCCCTTTTTAACCCCCCTTTTTTTTTTTTTTGGGGAAAAAAAAGGGGGAAAAAAAATTTTTTTTTTGGGTGGGGTTTTTTCCCAAAAAAAGGGAAAAAAAAAAAACCCCCCAAAAAATTTTTTTTTTTTTTCCCCCCCCGGTGGGGGGTAAAAAAAAAGGGGGAAAAAAAAAAAAAAAAATTTTTTTTTTTCCCCCCCCCCTTTTTTTTAAAAAAAACCCCCTTTTTTTTTTTTTCCCCGTTTTTAAAAAAAAAAAAGGGAAAAAAAAAAAAAAAAAAAAACCCCCCGGTTTTTCCCCCCGCCTTCCCCTTTTTCCCCCCCCTTTTTTTTTAAACCCCCCCCCCCCCCCCC
>JACEEZ010001292.1:17500-35729 GCA_016584305.1 Chionoecetes opilio
GATATTCAAGTGATGACTATTTTTTACCCTATTGAGTTATGAATGGCGTTTTTGTTGCTGAACAATCACTGCCTGATTCACTGATGCAAACAAAATAGGCCTATCTTGTGTAAGAGATGAGTAAAGCAAAGAAATATGAATATTTTTTCTAGGCAACGCAAGGGATTTGGGAGCAGCAAGGCAAGTACCACCACCCCACCACCACACCCCAGCCCGAGTCTATCAGCCAATCAGCGAACGTCCCCTTACAAACTCGGGTAAGGCATCGAGCAGCTCCCAGCCCAGGAAATCCCCGCTTTAAGTGAATAGACTAAAACACACACGAGAGAGAGAGCGAGAGAGATAAGATATGGGGGGGAAAAGAGACCGGAAAAGAGACTAAAGCTGTAAATGGGTTTTACATCTAAAAAAATGCTTAAGAAAAATGTTATAGATCCACGTAGAGAGGGGTGAGAGGGAAGGATCAGGGGGGAGATAAATTAAACCCCTGATTCAACATTTGCATTGGTTTTTATGAAGTCTTACCTGAAGCAAACACGGCAAGCCATCTTGCCAGGAGAGGAAACAGGAAACAGTACGTGGAAAAAACCTGATTATAGGAAAAAGTTGTTTTAAATATAAAAAAAAAAATCAGACAATAATGTTCCCCACAAAAACACGGAGCAGTTAAATAGTTTGTTTTTCCATGCAAACACGAGAAAATTTGAGTTTAAAAATCTTCCTTTTCCTTCAAACCATTTCAGTGTAAAGAATGAATTTTGTTATTGTAAAATTTTTCGCTACAAATTGTTTTGTTTGGGTCCCATTTAATTTTTGTAAAAATGCTGCGGGACAAAAAACCTTTTTCTAACCTCAACAAACGAAAAAATCCCACACTAATCTAAAATAGTACTTCGGAACAAGAAAACCCCGTTTACCCACGAGAGAACACCGGTGGAAAAAACCTAGCCCACAAATCTCCAAAACAATACTAAGGTACTTTTCATTCCAAAAATTAATGTCCAAACACATAAAATCCAGAATTTTTTTTACTTTCACAAACTAATTTTCCATGACCCTTTGTGTGTAAATCCCTTTATTTTTCCCCAAGAGCCTGATCAAAACATGGGGGACCCCCAACATGGCCTGATGGGTGAAGTTTGGAAAAACTAAAAGTCCAGCTTACGTACGTAAACCCATCCATTTTGTAACAAAAACAACATTCCCCCCATACAACAGTGAAGGAAAAAACAACAAAGCCACAATAAAGGAAAAATTCATACATTCAAAAAAAAAACCAATATGCTTAAATTTAAAACTGTGGCTTTAAACCTCCATATCATAACTTTTGAAGACATTTTTACTTACTGTTTTGTAAGTTAGTGGAGGCAGCCCTATAGTGGTTTTAGCTAAATCACGGCATATTTTCTGAGCCCCCATCTGGCACCAAAAAAATACTTTTAGCTCCGTGACTAATAACCTCCACTTTATTTCTCCATTTTTTTTATAATCCCGAAATCCAATGAAGGAACAATTTTGAATGTTACAGGACATTGTAAAGTCCCCTTTTTCCCAAACCCCATCAATCAAGGAAAATAAAATGTTTGATATTCCCCCCAAAAATTTAAAAATAATTGTCCAATTTGTTTTATCATTTCTAATTAATTTTTCTTCTCTACAATAACAATCAAAGGGGTTTGTCAAAAAAAGTCCTAGTGAAAGGCCCCCCGGCCCATGCCCAGGATCTGCTGGTTTTAAACTTTTGTTTTTTCTCCCCCCACTGGGGGAAATAGCTTGAGTCCCCCCTTGGTGGCAGAAAAAAGCTGATATACAATGGGGCCCCCCCAACAAAACCAATGAACATACATAAACAATAGGACACCCTATACCAACCCGAAACCAAAGAACCCTATACGACGCAATACACAACAGACGACGGAGAGGATGGGGGGAAAAAGGGGAGAATCAAACGGGGGCGCGTTAAGGGAAAAGGGTAGATACAAAGGAGTGTTGAAAAGGGGAAAGGGGAAGGTTGGGATAAAGAAGTTATAGTCAGGAAGAAAAAGGGGGAAGAAAAGTGGGGGAAGGACGGGGGGAAAAATGCGATAAAGGGGCAGCATTCTTGGCGGGTATTATTGTGCACAAGTGTAACAAAGGGTGTAAAATAATGGGTAGGTACTGGGCAGTTGCAACCGTCACAATAACACCACAAAATTACGTGGAGGGGGGTGTGTTAGCTACACTCTCGAGGTAGTTTACTCCCCCATGGGGTTGTTGTGTGTGGGGGGTTTGGCTTGGTATTAATGGGTGGTGTTTTTCTTTCTGGGGGGACGGAGGGGGGAAAAAAAAAGGTACAACCTTTACCAACTTCGTAAACTTAACTGGGTTTGAAACAAACAAAAAAAAAAAAATATTAAAAAAGAAGCAGAAACAAAACAAGGAAATACAGCCAAAAGAATTCCTGCAAAATTATTTACACCTTGTGCCAGTTTCTTATCCACCACTAACTTCGGTGGACCTTAGTAAAGTTGTTGCAGAAAATTAAAAAACACACAATTTGGGGAAACCGATTACTTGCAAACTAATTTTGTGGGGAAAAACCGTTTTACATTAAAATTAAAATGTAACAAACCTTTTTACTTACCAACAAGACAAAACTGACCTTCCCCTATACTGCATTGAGAAAAAAAAACAACACAAGCACAAATAAACAGGAAAAAAATTAAATCCATAAGTTTCAATTTAATTTTTAAATAACAGTCCCTGTTTAAAGTTTTTCAAAACAATGTAGAAATATCATTTAAAAAATTAAAACAAATTTACATATTTTCAGACAACCAACTTGTTATCAATAATATTTTGTTCCCATGCAAATGGAGAAACCTCGTTTACTTTTCTGGGACCTATTTTTTTCTTAAAGTTTTTATAAAAATGTTCCCCTTTCTGTTTTGTTTTTTTCGAATTTAAATAAAATGAAGGTTTTTAGAATTGAGAAACAAATTGAGTGAGAAAAGTTTTTGGGCTGTGCCTTTTTAACCTCAGACAAATTCACATAAACTTTTTGAAGAACAATTTTAACTTTACTGTAAATTGGTTGTTGGGAGCGGGGCCAAGCCTGGAATTGCTTAACGGCCTTTTTTGAAAGACTGTGGGGAAATGCCCAGCCAGCAAGGTGTTTTGGGTGGTCCCGGTGCCCTTGGGAAAAGAAAAAAAACGAATCAATAAAACTAAGGAAAAGAACCCCCAACGCCAGGCATCACAAGAAAGGAAACCGAGAAAACAAGACAACAGTAATCGTAACAGAAAAATAAATCCCCTACCCCCTTTCACCTCACTACACACTTTCATAAAATCAAATCTACCTGAAAAAAAGAAGTAAAATCAATTCCCCTAACATTGTGAAAAAATAATTGCAGTTTAAATCCATTCCTAACTAACTTCCTCCTACAATAACCAATCAAAGGGTTTTGGTCCAAAGAAGGGGTCCTAGTGAAGGGCCCCCCCACAGGGCCTAATGCCAGGGAATCCCTGCCTGGTTTTAATTCCCTTTTTGTTGTTTTCTCCCCCCAACTGGGGCCAAATAAGCTTGAAGTCCCCCAACATGGGTTGGGGAAAAACAAGCTGATATTAACCAATGGGGCCCCACCACAAATTGCAACACAGACCTATACACACCACCACAAACACACCAATACATAGAAACCTATACACACAACCACCAACACCAATAACAATACATAAGACCTACACCACAACCACAACGCCAAATAACAAAATTACATAGTACCTAATCCCACAACACACACACCACATATACCCGCCACAGATTAATTGAAAAAAAAAAGTAAAAGTAAAAACTAACCTGTAAAGCAAATGGAACGTGGGGGACCTTTTCCCAAACTTCCGAGCATTAATAAAAGTTGCTACATAGTGCCCAAAAAAATTGTTTCCACCCTCCAACTACAAAAAAACTAAAAAAACTAGTCAAATTTCTTTGTTAAACGACCGTGAAAAAAAACCCCCCCTGAAACCCACCTTTTTTGCTTGCTTGTTTACCGACTGAATATTTGATGCCCAGAAAGGGGGAATACTTGCGCCTTTTTTCTAAATTTCCAGCTGTAATTTTTTTAATTTTTTTAATCACTTAATCCATATTTAATCAGGTAAAAAAACAGGCACAACTTTAAGCCACGACGAAACCCTTAAAGATAATGAAATTTTTTTCCGGCATCGTTTAAGAAAAAAATGGACCAAACTGGGTAGTTCCAAAATAGTCCCCACCCCTACGTCACTAAAAATGTTAAAAAAAAAAAATTTTCTTCTCCTATATATTTTGATTAATCTAAGCCCAACCCAAAAAAAACTATTAATTTTAAACTGAAAAAAATAATGGCTGTTTTTTTACGCGTCTTTTTTCAACTTTTCCCCCATAAACGTTTGTCCCCATGTGTTGTGTTGTTGTTCTGCTTTTTCCCATCCAGGAGTAAATTGTTGAATTCCTGGAAAAAAAGTGTTTTTTTCGCTTTTTTGGAAAGACCTTTGAAAAGTTTGCCATGTCCCCCAATAACAATAAAACTAAAACTTGTAAGTTATCCAGTAAAAACAAAGAGTTTTTTTGTCCCCATCAAAACGTTCAGGCGAAAAGAATGGTTGGTTTTTTTTGTTTTGTTTAATTCAAACATTCCATGGTAAGGTAAATTCATAAAAAATATAATAATTGTCAATTAAAACACTGAAAAAAAAACATGCTGATTTCCCCCTCTCCTCTCTACACATAAATTTGGAAAAAACCTAACTCCCCGGGAACCCTAAATGCCTTCCTTTCATAATAGAAATCAACACTGGTTCCGAATTTTGTTTTTTTTTTTTTTTTATTAATGGTCCCCCCAAAAATGCAGTAAGGAAGGCCACCGCCCCCTGCCCCCTCCCCTTTTCTATTTCTAACGGGGGCAAAGCTTTTGAAGATTGGTGCATTTGCCCGCGTTATCATTCACTTAAACCAATCCCACAATATCCCTCACTACTTAACCAAGCGGCGGTGGACCACTGGACCAGAAACCAATCTTCAAACTACAAAGGGATTACCCCTTTTTATTTTGTCCCACCCTCTGGTTTAAAGGTTTTTTTTTGAAGATTTGGGCTTGGTCCAGTTGTCCAACGTGTTTTAAGTAGTGAAAGGATAGTTGGGGAAAAGTGGGTAAGTGGATGGGAATACGAAGGGAAATTGCAACCCAAATCAGCTGCCCCCGTAGGAAATAGAGGGGGCAAGGCAAAAGGGGGCGTCTGGACTTCCCCTGACTGGGGGGGCAAACATTTTTTTGACATAAATTAAAATTAAAAAATAAGACTATAAATCCCCCCCCCCCCAAAAGCCCTTTTAGTATAGAAAAAAAAAGGCCAACCCCCAAAATAAAACAGGAAAAAAAAAAAAAACCCCTTTTTGCCCCCAAACATAATAAAATTAAAAATAAACAAAGCCCCCAAAAAAATAAATTAGGAAAAAAAAGAGAAATACCAAAAATCCCCCAACCAGTAAAAAAATCATTCCAATCAATTTGTTTTTGGAATAATCCATTTTGGGATAACCTTGAAGACTTTCCCCCCCTTTTTGTTACTAACTTACTACTTTAACTTTTAACTTTTTAGCTACTTAACGTAAAACCTTTAAGACTTGACTACCCCTAAAAACTAACTACTCAAGTGGGTTTAATTCCCAACAGGTGATGAAAGGGGGTTGCTTTTACACAAAATAACTAACGACGACTTGCTTTAAACAATTGACTTCCTTTAACTTTAACCTAACACTGCTTTTACAAACTAAACTAAAACCTTACTACTTTGCTTTTTACAATGACTAAAAACTTACTACACTTTTGCTAAACCCGGACTGAACCTTTAACTCACACTGCTAAAACTAACTAATACTGCCCTTTAAAGAAATAAACTAAACACTTACTCTTTACCACCTTTGCTTTACAATGACCTACTAACTGTTACTACCACTGCTAAACAGACCCCCTTAAATTAACTAACACTTGCTTAATTAACAACAAAGGGTTTTAACCCTCCCCCCCACCCCCCACCGTAGGATTCATCTCGGGCGTCCCCCCCCTTGGCCCCCATGTCCCCCCCAAGGGCCCTCCGTTTCCCTAGATTTTACCCCTGTAAAAACAAAAAATAAAAACACCGTTCCCCCCCCCTGAATATGACGTTCCCCCCTTTCTAGTCCCCCCCCCTCTAAAACAGATTCCCCGTAATGGAAAAGAACCCGTTCAGAAACAGTCCCCCACCCCCCCAGGAGTTTTCCAAAGTAAAATTTTCAAGCCCCAAAAATATAAGGTGCCCGAACCCCAATTTTCTCCCGGGTTAATAATCAATGTTGGGGAATCAAAGGGGTTATGTAATCGGTGTAATTACCTGTGCCCCTGGTTTTTTTTTTTATAAATAATAATAATTTTTGTGATTCTCACCCAAGGCAAAATAAACAGTAAAAAAAACCATAATATACAGACCATGGAGGTTATGAAACTAAAATACTTGTCACCCAAGGAAAAATTCCGACCCCCACTACATAAATTATAACATAGTAATAATTAAATGAAAAATGATGAAATTGCGAACCCCACTACATGTACCCTAATAGTGTAATTAACTTCGGTTTTTTTTTTTTGTTTTATTGGGAAGAGTGGTTAAAATATACCCCGGAAGGAAAAACTTTAAAAATTAAAAAAAAACAAATAAAAAAAAAAAAAAATAACCGTAGATTAAAATAAATACTTAAAAATAACCCTAAAAAACTTAATCTAGATTGAACAAAATACTTACAAGGGCAGCAATGTAAGTATGGGAAGCCCGGCCATTCCCCTCCCCACCCTCACCCTTTGGGTAAAAAAAGAACCCAAACAAGGAACACTTCCCAGCCAACATGGGCCACAATCTTTGAACGTAAAGCCTTGTTTTTAGGTATACCCAAAAAATATAAAATTCTTGTTCAGATTCCCCCAAAATCGTTCCCCCCCCCCCCCAAAAAGTTAAATTTTGTTCAGAGACCCCCTCCTAAATTCCCTGATTAAAATGGTAAAAAATTTCATTCCATGGTTAAGTTGCTTAACCACAGGGCAAAGGTTTTTTTTGTTTCTGAAGTTTTTACAGTGTGGGGGGGTTTTTTGCTAACCACAAGGCAAGTTTTGTTTCCCCGGTTTAAACAAGTGGTTGGGGTTGCTTAACCAGGCAAGTGTTCTGAGGTTTTACAAATGTTTGGTGGGTTTGCTTACACAGGCCAAGTTGTCCCCCCTGAGTTTTTTGTTACAGTGTTTGGGGGTTTTTGCTAAAAACACCAGGGCAAGTTGGTCCCATGAGTTTTTTAACAAGTGGTGGGGGGTTGCTAACACAGGCAAAGGTTGTTCCCCCTGAAGGGTTTACAAGTGGGTGGGGTTTTTGTGTTTTTTTGCGTAAACACAGGCAAGTTTTTGGGTTCTGAGTTTGTTGTAACAAAGTGTGTGGGGTTTGCCTAAACACAGGCAAAGTTTTTTGTCCCCTGAGTTTTACAAGTGTGGGTTTTGGGTAACAACAGCAAAAAGTTGTTCCGATTTACAAGGTTGGGGGTGGGGGTTTGGCCTTAACACAGGGCCCCCCAAAGGGTTTGTTTCCTGAATTTGTTTACAAGTGCAGGTTTTTTGCTAACCACAAAGGCAAGTTTTGTTTCTTGAATTTTTTTACCAATTGCCAGGTTTGCTAAAAACACAGGCAATTTTTTTGTTCAGTTTTTTTACAGGTGTGTGGGGGGTTGCTAACCAACAAAGCAAGTTGTTTTTCTGAATTTACAGGTGGGCAAAGTGTTTTTGCCCCTTAACACAGGGCCAAGTTTGTTTTTCTGAAATTTACGGTTGCAGTTTTGCTAAACACCAAGGCAAGTTTGTTCCTGAAATCTACAGGTGGGCAGGTTTTTGCTAAACACGGGAAGTGTTGTTCTGAATTTACAAGTTGGCCAGGGGGTGGGGCTAACACAAGGAAAAGGTGGTGGTTTCTGAAATTTTACAGGTGCAAAGGTTGCTTTACACAGGGGAAGGGTTTGTTCTGAATTTAAACAAAAGTGCAGGTTTGCCCCAACAGGAAAAGTTGTTCGTTGGTTTTACAAAGGAAGAAGGTTTTGGGCTAAAACAGTTTGTAACCTAAATGTTAAAACCCTACGGTTGGTAAACTTTTTTTTAATGAAAAAATTACTTGGATTTACGACCACTTGTATTATTATAAACCTAGTTATTAAATGTTAAAAATGACCCCGGGGATTCGTCCCCCCCCCCCCCCCCCCCACTAAAACTTGTCACCCCCCACACAGTGGGTAAATTAATTGGGTTTATTGGAACGAGCCAAATATACCGAAAAAACCGTTAAAAAATATAAATGGCTTAGTTAATATTGTTAAAATAAATTAAACAAATACCAAAAAAACAAAACATAAACCCCGTAAAGAATAAAAAATAAATTACTTTAAATATAAATGGGAAACAAAAATTACCTTACAGGCCAAAGCCAGGTTAAAGTAAGTGGGGGAAGCCCTGGGCCTCCCCTTCCCAACCTCAACCCCTGTAGACACAAAATGAACAACTTCAGCATGCCAAAACATCTTTTTACGTAGCCGTTGTTTTTAAGGTAATAACCCCATAAAAAAATTATAATCTTTCCAGAATTCCCACCCAAATCGGGTTCAAGTATTGTCCGAAGGGAACTTCTAGTTCCTGGATTTAATGGGTAAATTTCCATCCAATGTAAGTTTGCTAACACAGGCCAAGTTTTTCCCTGAGTTTTGTTTAGACAAAGGGTGTGGGGGTTGCACCTTAAACAACAGGCCAAAAAAGTTGTTTTCCGAGTTTTTTACAGTTGGTGGGGTTTGCCCTAAACCACAGGGGCAAGTTGTTCTTGGAGTTTTTTAAACAAGTGGTGGGGGTTTGTTGCTTAACACAGGCAAAGTTTGTGTTTCTGGGAGTTTTTTTTTTACCAAAGTGTGGGTTTTGCTAATACAGGCCCAAGTGTTGTTTTTTCTGAAGTTGTTTTACAGTGGTGGGGGGTTTTCCCTAAATACAGCAAAAGTTTTTTTTTTTTTTTGGGTTTTCCTAAGGTTGTTTTTTAACCCAAGTGTGGGGTTGCTAATTACAAGGCCCAGTTGTTTTGTTCCTGAGTTTACCAAGTTGTTGGGTTTTTGCTAACACAGGCCAAAGTTTTTGTTCTTGAGTTTACAAGTGTGGGTTTTGGGGTTAACACCAGGGCCCAAGTTTTTGTTCTGGAAAGTTTTACAGTGTGTGGGGTTTTTTTTTGCCTAACACAGGTAAAGTTTTTTTGTTTTTGGTCAGTTTTTGAAATATAATACCATTTTTATTAAACAATGGGTAAAGTTTGTTTTTTCAGTTTTAAATTAGTTTTATTAAAGAGAAAAAAAAGGGGGTTTAGAGAATTACATGGGGGGGGTGCAAACTCAAAAGGAAATAAAAATAAACATAAAAAAGGTTTTTGAAAAAAGTGGTTTTTTTTTGAAAAAAAAAGACCGTATCCCCCTGCCACCTAACATGCCAAAGCCAAATCATTAACTTTAAACATAAAGCCTTTTTTGCCATGTTTTTTTGCCAAAATGTTAAGGGGAAGTCCCCTTGAATTTGGTGGGCCACCGGTTCTTCCCTTGTTCTTTCCTTCTTTCCTAAAAACCCAGTAGCTGCGACCCACGGTAAGGGCCAGCAGTTGTTTTGTTGTGCTTTGATTGGTTTTTCCGCCCCCATCCCGAGGGATTCCATGGTTTTCACCCAGAGCAAGTTAGTAAAACCTGGCAGTAGGTGGGAAAAAGTATTGGGGGGGGAGTTTTTTTTGATAAACAAAGCAAATGGGAAATTTTGGGGGGGGGGGGGGTTCCCCGCATGTATGAACCCTAAAATGCCCCTCAAGTGGCGATTTTTGGTTTTAGATTTAGGGCACCATCCCCCTCAGAAATGTTAGAACCCCTGAAAAAACAAAAAATGGCGGGGGGGGGGCCCTTTCCAAGATGGCCGCCATCGCTTTAAATTTTGAAATTTTCCCCCTTTGAATATTTTTGTAGTTAAATGGTGTATTTTCCCCTAAGGGGTTTGGGAAAAATGTTTTTTCCCTTTTTGAAAATTAATAAATTCAATACCATCATATTTCTTACCGTTTTCCCCCCACCGCACATTTACTGGTTCTGGAGCACAAAGGTTGTGTTTTTTTCCCCCTTTTCCCTTTGGTTTGTGCCCTTTGTTGTACAATTTCGGCCTTGCTGGAAATTTCCCTCCCCGTCCGTCCCCCGTACCCATGCGGTTTTTGGGAACAATCAGTAAGCTTTGGGGAAATCGTGAGCGCACTGGGGCCTTGGGGGGCATTTGGTTTGAAAAGAGCCTTGAACTGGGGGGGGGCCCCTTGATGTTTGGGCCCCCCTTCAACAACCATAGCAACTAACGCTAACAGAGGAACACCTGGAACAGAAATCCCTTTCCCTGGCCTTTTTGTGTTTTGGGTTTCAAAGGAACCCCACCCAAAACTGGGTTTTTGTTTTTCATCTTGGGAAACAATGTTTCGTCTCCTCACTAAAGGTTTGTTCCGCCCAGCCCCTGTCAAGATGGGAACAGCAATCCCAATGGCTTCCACATGCGTTTCCCCCTTCAGTGGGCATTTGTTTCCAAACATCTTCGTGTAAAAAAAATGAAAGACTTACATTCCCCCTTCCCCCTGGCCTTGCTTTGTGGGGAAGCTTCCAGTTATTGGAAAAAGTAAGGCCAGTTTACTTCTCGTTTTTGAGGTCAGTGGGGAGTGGGGAAACGCGTCCCTGCACATCCCAAAGTTTGTGCCAAGTTTTTTTTGTGTTCCTGAGCCTTTGTTTTTTGTGTAACAATTCGACCAGGTTAGATTGAGGTTTTGGAAAGATGGGTTTTTTTTGGGGGCAAAAAACTAGACTGTTCCCCCCCACCGAGAAAGTAATCTTCCAATATAAAGAAAAATAAGCAAAGCCGTTTCAGCCAAATGGCAAGGCCATGAATTTCATTTTGTCCCACACCAGAACTCTTCCATATTGTTGTTTTGTTTTCTCTAGCTTCTGTTTGTAACAAAGAGAAAAGCAAAGCCCCCAATGCCAGAGTGGGTAAAAACCGGCCCCCCTTCTTGTGCAATTCACGTTACTCCCCTGGCACTCAAAGTTTTTTTTGGCGCAGTAAAGGGGGATGTTTGTCCCCTGCAAAATTTTTCAATTTGCCAGCCCCCTTCCTGACATTTGAATATCAAGGCCCAAAATGTTGGATGCTTTTTTCGAAGTCCCCCAAAGACTCCCCATCTGGGTGCAGGTTTTGTCACAGAAAACAAGGCAACTTTTTTTCCTTTACCAGCCACATCTTTGCGGGGTGAACTTCTTTTTTTGAGCTATCCAGCAAAGACATCTTCTGGGGGTTTTTTTTCCTTTCCTTGACGGGCTTCTCCTTGCAAACGCTGTAGTTTTTGTTTTTTTCGTTGTTTAGAAAGGAGCCCTACATGCGTCGGTGGGCCCATTGGGCCTTTTTGGTGCCGCCTTGTTAGTGGGGGGTTGTGTTCTTTCCCAATGCCAATGTTTTCCCCCATCATCAAGCCCCCTTTGAAAGATGTTGAATTGAAATGTGGGCCAAACCAGCCAATCCCCCTGTGTCCCCCCCCCCCAAAACCTTACGAAGAAAAGCCTTTTCCCCAGCCCCCCATCGTCTTTGGGTAAACCCTGCTTTCCCCTGGTGGTGGGGCCACGTGGTGGTAGAAACCCTCCGGCTTTGGACCCCAGTGGGGGAAAACCCACCTCCTGACGTGTCCCCCTTTCCCCTGAAAACAAAGAACGCACTTGGGGCTTCCCAGTTCCCAAGTTTTCTTAGAACCCCTGTGGGGGGGGGGGTTTTTGGAATGGTTCCCGGGGGCCTGTAGGGGGAATCCCACCAACCCTCGGAAACCACTTTTGGGCACATTTGGTCCCCCCCCCCCCCCCACAAACCCCCTGAAAGCCAAGAAAGAAACAAGTGTGGTCAAAATATGTTGAAAAGTGGATTTAAATTAAGCTGGGGAGTCCTATATTAAATATGAACATCCATTCCCACCCCCTAACCAAAACCTGCAAATTTTCCCTGAAAAATCCAGGACCCATAAAATTCCACAAAAGCCCCCATCCATGCGAGCCCCCCCTTTACGGGGCTCCACATATTTTTAAAAAAATGTATTTTTTTTTAAAAATTTCCTAATAAATCTTGCCCGACTAATACCAAACTCTATTGTACCCAAAAACAACTACAATATGCCCATTAGAGAGTTAACAAAGAAACTAAGAAGAAAAAACATAGAAAGAAAAGTGGCCAACAAGAGCACCCTTTGCATGGCGGGATACAACATTCGAGACGATATTTTTTTTGCAGCCACTTTTTGTAAAATGGGCTTTGGCACTCAAAAAAAAAAAAAAAAAAAAAAAAAAAACGCTTTCAGGGAAATTGGCCCTTAATCGCCAAATATCCTTCCCCCCAAGCACTTTTTTTAAATTTGTTCCCACTGCCAAAATTTCAATGCTTGTTTTTTCAACCCAAACCCCACCAAATTACCCCACACCCCCCCTTCCCTATATTTCCACCTATCTTGAGTACTAAGAAACCCTCCCGATTTCTGAAAAAATTGAAGCCTTTATAGTTACAGGGGGAAAAGCATTAGCTTTTAAAAAAGGTGGAAAATAAACCAAGTAGAAAGCACTGATTTTTTTTTTCAGGAGCCTCCAAAATATTGTAATATATTGCAAAAGTTTTTTTTTTCTGCAATTCAACCGTCGGCAATTTTTTCCATAATTCAAAAAATGGGCCGCCCCCCATCACAAATTAACAATCAAAATGAAAAAAAGTTGAAAACTATGATCATCCATCAGAGTTCCGTAGCAATAAGATTTTTTTGTGTTGGTAAATGGGGTGGGTGGGGTGGGGAAATCCCCAAGCTATTCCAAATTAATTTGTTTAGGGGGTCTTAAGGCCAAAAAAGCTATTGAGAACCCTCCCTGGTCTAAACCAATAGTCCCCCCCTAACAAGCAATAATTATAAGTCCCTTTTGGTAGATAACTTTTTTTGGAAGACCAAAACTTATGCAATTGGCCAAGGTCCCCCCCAGTCTGGTAAGGTCCCTCAGTTGGCCTTTCTCCCCATCAGGCAAAAGCCCCTTGGTAACAATAAATGGCCCACAGCCCCAATAGTATGAATGGTTTTTGGTTTGGTGAATGTTTGGGTAAATTGAAGGATGGTTTTTAGTTTGAAAATGACCATAACCTTTGTTGGTTTCTTTTACTTTAATTCCCTCACACCAAAATAAAAAAATTTTTTAACATAAGGGTGGTTTTAAATTGCATTTTAAAATTGAAGACATTTACACTCTCCACACGTTAGGTTGACGAAAATGGGCCCCCTTCACTCCATTCCGGGGGGGGGGGGGAAACGCACTGAATTGGCCAGTGTTGGGGCTTTAGGGCATTCTCAACCCAACACCCAACACCTCGGCCGATCCCGGGAGTTTGGAAGATGGGAGTAAAGAGGCCCCATTTTCGCCTACTTAACGCGCTGCGAGCAGTTTAAATGTTTTTTCTTAAGGTCCCCAATGTCCCGTGACAATGGCAAAATGCTAATACACACGGTAAAAACAAGTAAATGCCAATGTTTATACACCACGGTACAGTAATGGCAAATTGTTTAAAATACACAACGGTAAACCAGTAATGCATGTTATACACCACGGATACCAGTCATTGCAATGTTTTTATTACCACGGTAACATAATTGCCAAGTTACTACACACGGTACAGTAATGCAGTTTTAATACACACGGTACAGTTGAAAAATGCAATGTTTAATACCACCACGGTACAGTAATGCAAATGTTATACACACGGTATACAGTAATGTCAATGTTTTTTAAACACAACGGGTAACAGTAATAACAAATTGTTTTTATACACACGGTACAGTAATGGCCAAATTGTTTTTTATACACACGGTACAGGGGGGGGGGTATGCAATGTTAATCAACACCCGCCACAGTAATGCATGGTTATACAACACGGCAAAACAGTAATGCCATGGTTTTATACACCAACACGGTTACAGTAATGCAATGTTTTAATTACAACACGGCACCCAGTAAATGCAATTGTTATACACAACGGTTACAGTAATGCAATGTTATACACACGGGTACAGTAAAAAAATGCAATGGGTTTTTTTATACACACCGGGGTACAGTAAAAAATGCAATGTGTTTTTATCCACACGGTTGAAAAAAAGAAAAACAGTAATGCAAAATTTGTTTTATACAACACGGTTAACAAGGTAAATGCCAATGTTTTATACACACGGTTTTTACAGTAAAAAAATGCAAATTGTTTATACAACAACGTACAGTAAAAGGCAAATTGGTTTTAATACCAACCACGGTTACAGTAAATTTGCCATGTTTTATTAAAACACACGGTAACAGGTTTAAAAATGGGCAGTTTTTTATACACAACGGTTACAGTAAAATTGCAATGTTTTATACAACAAAACCCGCAAAACAGTAATGCAATGTTATACACACGGTTTAACAGTAATGGCAAATGTTTTAATTACACACGGCCACAGTAAAAAAATGCAATGGTTTAGACACACCGGTAACAGTAATCATTGTTTTAAAACACCCGGTAAACACAGTAATGCAATGTTATAACACACGGTTACAGTAAAAATTGCCAAATGTTTTTAATAACACACCGGTAAAAACAGTAAAAATGGCCGGCAATTGTTAATACACACGGTACAGTAATACAAATGGGTTAATTACACACCCGCAACAGTAACACGCCTCATGTGGGGGAATAAATTTTTCCCTATATACTTGAAATAGTCCTGTCAAATCCTATGTAAGGTACAGCTTTGTGATAATCTCTCCATATGATAAAAAGAAAAACTGGTGCAAATTTATGCACTAATGCATGAAAAATTTCTAACCACATAGTTGTTTAGTAACATGCCATAAGCCTTGTTGAAATTTTTCAGATCTGGGAAGGTGAAGGCAAGATTCGAAAAGACCTCTTGAAGGAACCGTTGAGAGGTTCCCTATGACTTCAAAGTATCAAAATAATGGATGTTTTTGGCGGGGCCATTTGGGGGTTTAATGGTAAACATGTGGTATGATGGTACAAACCATGCATTTTTGTGTTTCCCAATAAAAGTACCCCTACATATTACCACACAGCGTTTGGGTAATTATTTTTACTGTTGGGTCCTAAAGCTTTGACTCTGAAGGACAGTGAGATGTCCCAATGACCTCAACAATAACAAATATTGATGGCCAATTGGAATGTAACCTGTGGTGGCCTTGGTAATTAACACAATTGGTTGCAAGAGGGAACATGGGCGGGTGGCTCCGACATTTGGGCCCAATCTTACAAAAAAAAAAAAAAAACCATGACCAGAAAAACTGGGGAGTGCAAAGCACGCCTTTTTATGACGTGAGGTTCCCAAGAAGCACTTTATACGCAAGTGTTTTGAAGAGATGGGGGCAAAATTCCCTTTCCTAAGAGAACACTCAAGAATCTACTGGTCCCCTGACAACGAGACAATGACAGAAAAAATGACAATTTCAATGTAATGAGGTCCATTGACCTTCTCACTATCCTCAGGTCAAATCTGCCTTACCTCCCGATCTGAAAATGAACCTTATGTATTTTTACTAACCACCGGTTAAAAAAATTTCCATGTTTTTAGTCCAAAAAATTTGCCACCATTGTTATGATTATCTGCTGCACTACAGCACCATTAACCCCTTTCCAAAGCCCCAGAACCGTTATTCCATTGTAAATTTGGGGTTTTACCATTAGAAGATTTTTTAGTGAATAAGCAATATTTTTAATAGATATGGACCTGTTTGGGTATCCTCGTCCACTAAACTAATTTGGTATAAAAGTGGCCGCCAAAATGTTGTGGCGGTCTGCGCGGGGTGGGGGCATGATCCCACCGGCCGCCCAAATTAATAACCTTTCAAAATGTTTTTTTACGCAACTCGAACAAGCCGGGATTTAAAATTTGATGACATGGCACCAGGGACAATGACACTTAGCAACACCGCGGGGGGGTATCAATGTTAAATTTAAGCAAAGCAGTGCCAAACCCAGGAGGACAGTGAGAGTGCACGCATGTTTCACTTCTTTCGTCATTAGTTTTTACGAGGAAAATTTTCAAACTGGGGCAATGTTTATTGCGTCATGGCTCCTCGGGCGCATTTATCCAGGAAAACTATAAGCTCCATATGTTGGCCTTGCATAGGGCTGGGTTTGGTTACAAAAAAGCTATCGTAGAAAAGCCCCAGGAAAATGCAAAAAAAGGACAGTTTGAGTGGCGTTTTAAAGCGTTGTTGGGGATGCCTGGGACGGAGACGCCTACACACTAGCGAAGACCTGGACGGCCAAGGAAAATGTGCCTCAAAGATTCCCACACGTTATAAAAAGGCAGCTGAAATGTCAAACCCAACAAGCAACAGCACGTGGAGAAGTGAAAGAAAACAACCCGCCTTACTAGGTAAATGTTCAGTGAGAAAGTGGGGCCGCGTTGTGGTACTTTGATCTCTGACCCCGTTTCAAGATCTGCGCTGTAAACCCCACTCCTGAACTCCTCGCACAAGATACTAATTTTTGTTTAAAGAACAAAAAGACTTTGGTGAGAAAGTTGCCCGCAATTATTATGGTCAGATGAAAGTGTCTTTTACAGCGACAGGAACTAAACTTTGCAAAAGTGAGGCGGGCCCAAGAATTCAGACGACACGACCCTAGGTACACCGTGGAGAGGGGGTAAGACACCCAGATTATCTCATGGTGTGGGCTTGTTTCCATGTTGGGGGTGGGTTAACCTCGTATTCTTGAAAAAAGGTGTTACTGGGGAACAGTGAGCGATATTTAGGACATCCTGCAAAGACAATCTTGAAACCTGCTACGACAAGTGTAGGGCAGAAACTTTTTATGCCAGGACGGTGCCCATGTTCACAGGGCAAACGTTGTCAAGGAATGGTTGGCTATGTGTGCTATCGATTTATTTGACTGGCCCCCCTAATAGTCCTGACTTGAACCCAATAGAAAATTTTGGTTTCCATAATGAAAAGGAAGCCTCCCAAGAAGTGGACACTAGTCAGTTGGCGAAGTTAAAAAGCTGCACTGTTTAAAATTGTGGGAGGGAAATACCAAAGGAGCTTCTTCAAAAATTGCACACTCTTTACCTAACAGACTGCAAGAATGTTTAAAGAGGAAAGGGGGAATGCCCAAACAAGTACTAGGATACTGGTAAGTTACAGTTTCTTGATTTTTTAAGGTTTTAACGAATATTTTGTTGGATTTTGAGGAGAGCGTGTCACTGACGGCATCAGGAAATCCGACCGCCACAACATTTGGCGGGCCCCCGTATTAAGTTAAACCCTTTTCGTAAAATTTTTATGGCTAACCAGACCAATTTCATATAGCAAAGGGAGAGGTTTTGGGCGTGAAGGGGTAATGGGCCCAGGATTGAAAAAAATAGGGAAGAGAAATTAAAACCGGGGGTTTAAAGATATTCCTAACAATCTAAGTAGATCACATAACAAAAAAAAAAGAGAAAATTGGAAGTGGTGGAAAAAATGGATAAAATTCAGATTTGAGAAGCCCCATCACTCGTTTTTGCGGGTGTTTGGGTCATAACAGTTTTTCTTCAAGAACCACTAAAACTAACGTGGGCCTGTACTATTTTCTTGCTCTAGTACTTAATTACCCCCTTAGCTTGTTTCTTGTTGCTTTGTTTGTATGTTTTGCCTCCGGGCGAGAATAAAAATTATTTAAACAACCTTTTCCACGCCCAGATTTTTTCCTTTGCTATATAAAATAGTCTGTTGGCCATAAATTTACATAAAGTGCTGAATACACCAAAAATTTGCTAATGGGGCAAAAGATACTAACAGGTCAATCTATAAAACATTGCTTGTATAACTATACTTTTATAAATTATTAATATAATAATATATAATTATTATATCTAAAGTATTTTAATTAACTAAAAAATCTAAAAGGTAGCCAAAATTACAAGGAAAAAAACTTTTCGGGTCCCCCAAGGGGGTTTTTAAAAAACATGAAGGTTTTTCCAAATGGAAAAATCCCCCACCTTTTCCCCAGGTTGAAATAGCTAGTTCCCCCTTTTTTTTTCCAACTACTGGGGGGGTCCCCAACTG
>JACEEZ010001293.1:0-29096 GCA_016584305.1 Chionoecetes opilio
GAAAATCACTGCCATCACCAACTTCGAGAAGAAAACTTCGAGCAATTATACTCCATCCCGCAGAAGAGAAAGCTTCACATGAGGATTTGCTGAATACAGGCCAGACATTCTTTGCTGCACTATATGGCCAGTCAAGGACACAACCATGAATGTTGCTCGACAAAATATTTACATGAAAAAGAAAGGTAAACCGCCGCATGTGAAGACCCTAACTCCTACAGATGCAAATCTGCTGTTCTACATGCTCGGGGCACATCACCAAACTATGTTATGGAAGGCCGCAGATCAGAATAATGATCCTGAGCTCAACATAACTGAATTCGATTGGGAGTCACCTACAGCGTTCCCACTCCAGAAGTCGCCAGTGGACCGCCAGCTCCTCCTGAACTAATGAAAGTTGTAAGATGTCAGTGCAGGGCTGCAAGAAAAGCCTGTTCACAAACAAACTGCAGCTGCTGTGCATCTGGACTCGTGCAAAGTGTATTGTCATTGTGAGGGGTCACCAGATGAGTGCCACAACCCAATGATATAAAAGGGTGAAGATGTTGCAATTGATGTTCATGAAGAAGGCACTGGTGATGACGATGAAGTAGGGGTAGAGGATATTATCCGTGACGATTTCCTTGACCCTCTCGAGTACTAAATAGACGTATTACACGAAAGTATACGTAACGTATACTTTCACTGGATACGTATACATTCATTGGAATATCACCAAAGTTGTTATTGAAAAATATACTTGTTTCCAAAAGCAGTGTTTCTTTACTCTTTCATCCCTTTCACTGGTAACTCTGGAACTCTCTTCCTGTTTCTATTTTTCCACTTTCCTATGACTTAAATCTTTTCAAAAGAAGAGTAACAAGACACCTCCCGAACTAAATTGGCCTACCCCTCTGTTTTTATTTTATTCTCTTACTGTCTTCTTTATAGGACTGGCAACTAAGCGGCCTTTGTGTTACCCATTTTTGTTGTGCCCTTGGCCAGTTCCTTGTGATGTAAAAAAAAAAAAAGTGTACTTGACTCTATTTGATGTCCATCATATAGTCAGAGCAATTAAAAAAATCTATTTTATGTTGAAGATGACATTCGTTTATTGTTTAAAATAAGGAGTTAAATTAAATACATCCTATGCCAAAGAATATTTCTGCATACATTTACCCTATTTGGTAGGTGGGGACCTACACCTTAAGAAAACATATTTCAAATATGATTGATTGCAGATATAAAATGGAGTCCCTCTTGGATTACTGTCCCTTTGCAACATCCTAGGAATGTTTTGCCACTTCCATTGTGTTTCTTATGTATGAAAACCTCGGTGTAGACACCAAATTTATCTCTATAGCTTCATTATATCAAAAAGATATTGGCGATTTACTGTTATACACAATCGCGTAGCGGCCATCTTGGATTTATGCTCATAAAAAATTCCACAAAGTTCCGCTCTGGCAAGAGGTGGATTTGGTTTCAGTGTGCTTCAATCTTCCCAAATATACCCCAAAAAAATTATAGTACCAAACATTTCTGGGTTGACATAAAGATTACTACTGTTGGCAACCGGACTAGCACCCCCCCCCCCCCCGCCGCCTCAGTCAGCCGTTCCCGCCACCAAAGACATTTAGTTGGGGAGCCAGCAAATGTTTAATTGCACTATTGAGTACTATTTGTTTGATTACCTCATTCGATTTGGAGTATCATGCTGATAAATGAATGGGTGGTCTTAAGCTGCACAACCTCGGCGTTTGGCCCCTGGGGTCCCACAATTTGACGCTAAAGTCACTTTTATTTGCAAATTTGAGTACATCATCCAATTCAAGCTAATTTTGCTTGGATCACCTGCATGACCAAAACGGCACAACTTAAGACCGAAAAATGTCTGGCGTAATTAGATAAGACCGGTCTAATTAAGCGCTAATTAGCGATTTATATGCACTTTCGAGTACGCCCAAAATTATTTTTTTATATGATACATCTATCACTAATGACAACATTTCCACAACTTAAGACCAAATTTGCCCTGGCGTTTGTGAAAACCCCGGGTCCTTGGGCCCCTAAGGTTTTTCCAAGCCCCCAAACCCCCTTTTTAAAAAATTTTTTAGAGTACACGTTTTTGATAGGGGTTTTATGGATTCACATCGGGGCAATGAAAAAAAATATAATTTAAGACCGAAAAATGTCGGCGTAATAGATAAGCCCGGTCAAATTTAAAGAGTAATTAGCGTTTTATAGCACTTTCGGTAGCCCAAAAATTTTTTTTTATTGAACATATCCATATAAAGTATCACTAATGACAGATTTCCACAACTAAGACCAAGTTTGTCCTGGCTTTGTAGATAAACCGGGTTCCTTGGACCCTATATCCAAAACCCAAATTTTTGGTCCCTTTAAAAAACCACTCTTTGGGCGTAAAATCTTCCCGGGTTGGTGACGTTTCCCCCAGATCTTTTAACCAAAGGCCCAATTGGGGGGAAGAAAACCGGGTCCCCCAGAAAAAACCCCCATCGTAAAATTTGTCAAACCAAATCCGTGGATAAAAACCACGTATTGCGTTGGGGGAAGGCCAGGATTTTAAACCGTGGGCCCATCCAAACATTTTGGGAAAAAAATGACAAAAAGGATACTATTAGAACAAATTAATTTCAATGATTTATTATACAAAAAACGATGTTGTTTTTTATCACAATTGAATTGTTATTCCCTTTAAAACAAACGAACTATTATCAGTTTTATTTTTGCCCCAGGGGCTTTTGGCAATAGAAAAAATAATTATTTTAAAAACACTAAAAAAAAGAACATCCATAGATTGATAATTCAGGCAACAATAATGCAAAGGGTATCAGTCATTAGCTTTTTAAAGTGCAAAACTGTCAATTGCTTTAAAGTATGGGCCAAAATGTGAGACCCCGCATGGAATCTAGTAATGACATTAAAATTTACACATTGACAACATCTTTTTGTAGCAGCCTTTTTATGTGGTACGGGTGATTGAGGTGTCATTTTGTTGTTTTGCCCTTTTCCCCTTACCAATAAATACTTGGAAATTAAAATTTTAAAAAAAAAAAAAAAATTTTGTGATGAAATTTACTAATATTTTACTTTATTATTTTGGTATACCGTAAAAACAAAAAAAGTGTCTTTTCTCATTTTCGCTTGAACAATGGCCCCCCAAAAACGGGGTAGGCACGTTTTAAGAAGGGTACCGTGATAGCGGCGTTGCTGTAAGATACCGAAAGTGACGTTTTTAAGAAAAAACGTTGTATGGGGGCTTTGTTGAAAGTCCCGTACTGGTGATATTAAATGGCATTGCTGTTAAAGTAAAAAGGGGCGTTGTTGATTAAGGTCCCCGTAAAAGTGGCGTTGTTGAGGTACCGTAACAATGGCTTTGTTGTTAAGGTACCGTAACAGGGGCGTTTTGTTTAAAGGTACCGTAACAAGGGGCGTTGTTGATTAAGCTCTAGATACCCCAGTTTTTTATTCATAATTTCCCAAAATTAGGAAAAGTTTTTAAAGTCATTTCCCTCATCTTCATCAGTACGCTCTCATCGACGATCCAATTCTGGGGCAGGGGGTACCTATAATTTTCATCATCAGATCATCATCATCATCGTGATCAACAGAACGCTGGTACTAGAACAGCAGGAACTGTTCCCCCCTCAAGCCAATTGTTTCAAAATTCACCATCTATTTGTCCCATCCTTTGGAGGCTTTTTGTCCAGTAGCGTTGGTGTTTCCTTTACCCCACATCTTGCAACAAAACCTTCATCAAATGGAGAGCAAGTTCTGCTTAATGGGGTACTGTTTTCCCGTAAGCTTTTGAGTTTGCAAAGGGATGTGCATCAGTGGCCTTCCGTCTGTAGGTACAATCGATACATTGAACCTGTGCTTATTCGTGGAATACTTTCCTCGCCCCTAAAACACACAACAAAATCTTGCAAATTTTGACTTTTTCAGCTTTTGGGAAAAACCGTGTTCCAAGGACCAAAAGCTTTCTGAATTTTGGCAGTTACTGACTATCGCATAGGGCCTACTTTTCCTTTTCTTGCAAACGCTGATGTGTAGTCACACCCGGTAAAGCGGTAGCCGGGTAGGGGGGCACACATCTAGGGCCTTTTGCAGCTGAATCTTTTACTTTGATGATGACGTTTTCCTCGCCCCCGGGTTGTTCCAATTTCCACCCAGACGTAGAAGTGACGGGGTGAAAAGGGGAAGCAAGGGACTGGGATGTCCGGTCAGATCTCTGATCACTATGTGTCGGGGGTGGACTTGTCGGCCTCGATCATGTGAAGAATTCCCGATGTCCGCCTCGGCATGATTACATTTGAGAAAATCCATGGTCTTCTTTTACCACCCCACCTCTACAAAGTATCTAGTAATTTTCCTCACCCCAGAACAGTACTCTTTTCCCCAAAAGTGGTTTAAAGGGGGGGAAAACTGGCCAATTTTTTCATGAGAAAGACGGGCAATTTCTTAAATTTCCCTCCACCCCAACTGTTTCTAAAGCTTCCAACCTCTTCTGTGGGGTCATCAATTACAATTTTTCCCTCCTGTACCGCCGCTCTGCCCCCTTCACAACCCTTGATAGAGGCCTCTCATATGTTCAAAGTTATACTATCCCCTTTAGCGATACCCCAAAAACAGTACAAATATTTTCGCGAGAGATCCCCATAAGTTACAGGCTGCCCGGGGGATATACAGTGGAAACGGAAATTTTTCCGTCTTATATGCGTTCCCTTATGTGGGACCCCCTTTTCCAAACCTTTCCTTCTAGAATGTCAAATATTTTGGGCTCTTGCCCGGTTGTGCATTGTGCCACCCCTCGACACAAGATAATGGAACCGGTGAAAGGGGGAAATGAAAAGAATCCCAAGATCTTGTATTGTAGGTGTTGAAGGCTATGCGCCCAAGGAGCGACTAGGCACTTTAGCGTGCTTTTTCGTGTTTTCTTGTTTTTCGTTGGACAACACACCCTGGGCAAACTTTCGAAGTGGATTTTGGGTTTGGCTTTTCAAAGCTTTTTTTCATTTCGCGACATTCTTTGACGAAAGAGCTATCTTTCCTTACCGTCTTGGGAATGCGAAATAGGAATTGTGACGGCCTGGGTACCCCTTTCCGGTAAAATGAAAATTAGTGGCAAGCTGGTATCTAGTCTGAAGGACTGTGGAGGACTCAACTGAGCGAGATCTTCTGGAGATCTTCTTTGTCTTTTTTATTCTTCCGGACTTGGGTCAGCTTGAGGTCTCTCGTGCTGCCCATATCGCCCATTGAAAAACCTCATTGACAAGGGCTGACGACTACTTTCGAAAATGCAAAATCAAAAAGCGAGCGCATGTTTTTTGGGACGTGTATATCCTGTTAGTGACAGCGTCAGATTTTGGTTGCTCGAGTGGGGGGGGTCACTGGAGCGGGAAAATTCTTTTTGGGGGACCGCCGGCTGAAAAGCCTCCTCTCCCGAATTTGGGAGACCGGGTGGCTCTTCGATGTTAGCAGATCGAGTTTGGTATTTTTCACCCCCGAGCATAATTATGTCATTGGTCCAAAAAAAAGTTCGTTTTTTTCAGTCGGTGTGGCAATGAAGAGGTTTTTCATCAGTTTCTCGCACCGCGCGCTCGAGTGTGGGGTAGCTGACGTCCTTATGTAATGGGGCCCTAAAATTTGGGAGTCTTCCAAAGGGCACCGCTTTCTGTGTCTCGCTTAAAAATCTCAAAAGGGTCAAATAATGGGCAAACATGGCGGAGTGATACCGTCGTTTCTTCTCGCGTTTTTAACTGGAAAATTTTGGCTCTAACTGAAAAGTCGGCATTTGTACTCGGCATGAATTGTCGGGAAAAGGGAGAATTTTAAAGGCGAGGGCCAGCATTTGGTGTAGCCTTGCATCGATTGTATTGTAGCCTCTATGAAACCCCCCAGTGACCCCGGGGCCCAAAAAACAGAGTCTGCAGCATCACAGGGCCCCCCAACTCGGCAAGAAAAAACCTTCCCATTGCTCGGAAGAGGGGACATGAGTGGTGGGAAAACACCAAATAAAAAATAAGTTGTCAAATTTGGCCTATTGCATTGTTCTTGTGGGCTGTCTTGGGAAGTCTAGATGTAAGGGCCAAAACCCTACCCCTGCTACTTCTTTCGCTTTCATCGATAACCCCTCGTCTCTGCTACGACACTCTCTGTTTATTGGGCGGTTTATGTTGGGCAAAAATGGACTACCGTTTCGGCAGCTTGTCTGGGGGACGGGGCATTAAGCCACCCCCCATTGGGACTGTTTTTGGGATCCACGAGTGTCCCCCATAAACAATGTGTCCAGTTTTAAACGCTTGATGGGAAAATTCGGGGAAGTTTGGGGGGTCTATAGTTGGGTACTCGAAATTGTCCTCCCGGGGTTTTGCGATTGGTGTTTTTTAACGGGGTGACATCAAGCTTTCTTTCGTTCTTCTCCTGTTCAGTTTGGGGTACAGGTTGAGGGACCTCATCAATGCCTCGGGGGTCCTTTTGACATTTTTAAAAAAAATGCCCATTTTGTGGGAGGCGTCAGGCCGGGGCAGGGGATGGACTAGCCGTCATAATTGTCTAGGGTTTCCCATAGGCTCCAGCCTCGCCCCCTTTTGGGCTGTTTTCTGTCGGGTTTTATGCAGTTTCAAATTCTGTTTCTAGTTTCCCCTGTTTGGAATAACTGATACAGTAGCCAAAGGGGATTTAGGACCGTCTCAGTTTGCGAAATTCCCGTGGAGACTTTATTAGCAAGCTCAAAATAGTTTTTTTGGGATTTAAAGTCCATTAGAAAATTAAATGCGCTATCACTAGCTGCAGTCCCGCCTTTTTTTCCGTTTCGAATTTCTATTACCACCACCAAAGAGGTTTCGAGAAGATATGTGCCAATGGGCTTTACCTTCGCCCCGGACAGCGCATCTACATCGAGCGGATCACTTAATGGATTCTTTTTAACCCCTTTCAAAAGTTTGCGCAGTAACAAAGGGGGAGTCACAATTGTCCTTCGGGAGAACTTAAAATTATAAACCTCTTTTTTGATCTGAAACAAGGCGACGTTGTGGACAAGTGAACCGCCTTCTTTGGGGACTGGGGAAGAATTTTTAAATCAGTAGGGGAAATGCTTTTCAGAGTTCGCCAAAAAACGAGCGCATAAAAGTGGTTCCTTTCAATTCCTCCAAAATAGACATACCGGTCAAGTTGAGACTAAGTATCAGGCGAGAACCAAAGGGTTGTATTTTTCTTCACATATCTATTTTTCTGTTGCCCGTTTGCCCGGTTTTTGCTGGGGGAAATACTTTGTTGTCCCGTCTTTTTTTTCTTAGTGAGCGAAATTTCTGCATTTCACGAATGGTGAATTTTTCTCTTTTTTAATCAAATCATGCCAGAGATTTTTGCCCAAAATTTCATCGTCCCCCAACAGTTTTCGGCTTCGCGTATTCTGTTTTCTGCTTTTTTGCTCAAATAAACATAGCCCCCCCTTCTTGGTAATGTTGGAAGGTTTTAAATTTTATGGCGTACAGACATTCATTGGGAAAAGCCCGACATCAGATCTTTGTGAGTTCCTGCACAGGAGACGTCGCGAAAGCAATTGCTTGCTTTACATGGCTGGTTTTAGATTGGGGCCCAAAAGATTTTAAAAGCGTAAACGCGTGGTAAATTTAACGTGTAGCCATCCTCTTTGTAGGTGCTGAAGGGAGGGTCTCGATCACTGACGGTATTTTGATTGTTTATACCGTTTTGTTTTTTTCGGGCGTTGACGATTTTTCTATCATGGTCCCGGTCTTTAGTCATACCCAGTAATTTGTCTTCTCCCTTGTCCATGACGTGAATGATCATTTTTTGGGTGGTGGTTTGCCGGAAATTTAAAACCAAATTTGGGTGGGGATTAGTCCTACGGCAAACAAAAAACACTTTCAAGGGGATACTTTGGGTTCTAAAGGCCTAGACGTATGAGTTGCCCTAGGTAAATGCCCCCCCCCCCCCCGCATCTTGACCAGCGCATTTCCCGTGCTGCGTCACGCCCATTTTATAAATTTTTTCACAATTTAAAACAAGCGCAAGGCGAACTTTTAAATTTTTGACAGGGCATCTAAAAATACTTATACTGTAAAAAATTAAAAAGGCAAAACCCACTTAGTTTTTTTGGAGTAATTTAATTGTATATTATTTATTTTTTTAGTTCAAAATTACACAATTTGAGAATTTTTCAAAGGAAAAGGAAATTTACCCGAAATCTTTTCAAACACATTCTCGGATTGTTAGTACGGGATTCTCTCTAGGCCCGGGGCCTTGGGGTCTGTAACGTAACTGTACCCATAGGAAGATGGCTTTACCGGGAAAAAAGACCCTCCTTTCAATTTTTAAAAAAACGTGTGGGTAAAAAAAAGAAAGGGGTGAACAACCCGGAAAGGATTTAAAGAAAAACCCAAATAGAGAAGGGGTTCCCCACACTCTTAAAAGGAAAAATTTCGTGCAATTAAAAAATTTGGGGTTTTCCAGTTATTTTTATTGGGGTTTGGGGGCTTGGGGTATGGGGTCCCCCGAACCCGGGCTTATCTACAAACGCCAGGAAAAAATTGGGTTTTGTTGGAAAAGTTTCACTAGTGATAGATTTCATTAAAAAAAAAAAATTTGGGCGTACTCGCAAGTGCATATAAACGCTAATTGCGCTTAATTGACCGGTTTATGTAATTAGCAGACATTTTTCCCGGGCTTAAGTTGGCCGTTTTTTTCCGCAGGGGATCCAAACAAAATTGCTTGAATTTGGGTGTGTACTCAAATTTGCAAATAAAAGGACTTTAGCGTCAAATTTTGGGACCCCCCGGGGCCAAACGCCCAGGGTTTTGCAACTTAAACCACCCCTTCATTTATCCCATGATACTCCAAACGAATGAGGTAATCAAAAAAATAGACTCAAAAGGCAATTAAACATTTGCTGGCTCCCCAACTAATTAAAAATAGATATACGACCTTTCCCGCCACCAGGCACTTAAAATTTTTACCGGCACAAATTCAACTGCCTAAGCGCTGCCCATACCATAACATCTATTCAAAAAAAACGGGGAGGGGTACCCCACGGTCTTCTCCCAAACTCCCGCGAGTGGAATCGCGATCGCCAGTTTTTCTTTCCCGGGAAAAATTTTGAGTCGTGTGTGGGTTTTCCGCATAAGAAAAAGGCCCCGTTTCCATGCCCCCCCTCAGCGTGGTCCTAGAGAGCCACGGTCACCTAATCTTGAAGCGACCAAGGGGGGGGGACGTGAAGTGGGCCATGAACCAAAATGATTTCTTCCCGGGCACCACTCTGGAAGGGAAAAGATAAATATTTACTTCACCCATCTTAATAGAGACCAAACTCAAACCCCGTTTTTATTTAAGGTCCCGGACACATTTTTCCCGTGAAGGTTTCAAAAATTTAAAATTAAATTAAAAATTTTTTATTTTGGGCCCAAAAGGGAAATATACAAATTATTAGTGGTTTTCATTAAAACATTCTTATGGGTGGGGGGCCCTTGAAAGGAAAAAAAAAAAAATTTGGGCACAAGAAAAATTTTTAGAAAATTTTTTGAGCCTGGTTTACAGACTAGTTCCTTGAAATAGGGAAATTTTTAGACTTAAAAAATACCTACTCATACTTTCAAACGTACTAAAAATCCATCCACACACGCACAAAAACATAGGGAAACATCTACAAGTATTCATATTTATATATGAATATTTTTCTGGCACCTATACATACATATATATATATATATATATATATATATATATATATATATATAATATATATATATATATATATATATATATATATATATATATATATATATATATATAATATATATATATATATTATATATATATATATATATATATATATATATATATATAATATATATTATATATATATTGTAACACGTGCCAGGAGCCTGACTGGTGTGTGTCCTCAAGTGAATGAGGAAGAGAAGATAGAGAGAAGAGTGGAAGGTGCCCCATGGTGGCCCCTCACATCCACCGTGGCGTGCGGCGCCCGAGTCAGTTGCAGCCCAGTGCTGTCAGATGCAGGGAAATTTCCCTGTTTAAGGGAAATTCAGGTCACTACAGGGAAGCAGGGAAGAAAATTGAAAAATATACCAAAATATAGGGAAATTCGAAAGATACGGAGAATATATAAACTTTTTGTGTATATATCTCTAATTACGAGAGATAGATAGAGAGAGAGAGAGAGAGAGAGAGAGAGAGAGAGAGAGAGAGAGAGAGAGAGAGAGAGAGAGAGAGAGAGAGAGAAGAGAGAGAGAGAGAGAGAGAGAGATTCGCTGTAGGTCTCGAAATAGCCGTATCGTTCTCGTCCGGTTTTCGCAGTGTCGGTACAGTACGTGTTCTGAGGTCCTATCTCCCGTGAGTTCAGGTATAGGTGTACACGGTCAGGTGACGCGGTCCCATCGCTAGGTAGAACCTGTAATAACTTTTTTTTTTAACTGACTAGTGTATTCTGATTTCTTACAAGGAAGGAAATTTCGGAGAGCCCCCTGGTTGCGCCACTGCCTCCATACAAGCGCAAACGCCAGGCGTACACTCAAAGATACACTGATAAATGGGAAAGTTACCCCAAATTTTTAAGTTGGCTGATATGAAGGGGTAAAGGCCCTCTGGATTTCCATTGCAAATTGTGCAATTCTGACGGAAAAACTGATATAAAGGCGACAGGGAAATACAGGGCTAAACAGGGAAATGTTTGAGGTGAATATAGGGAAATTTTGGCAGCTCGATCTGGCAGCACTGGAACTTGAGGCTTGGCTCTGCTAGCATATAGACGTGCCGCCTCCGCTCCGTAGCCTCTCTTGCTATCCATCTTTGTTGGGCTGCTACGTTTGTAGTTGTTGAGTCCTTGTTTAGGGAGTTTGCCCTGCATTCACTTGAGTCAATGAATAGCTAGAGGGCGTCTGACGTTGTAGTATTTCTTGCGTAGTATTGAATACACGTTGGTTTCACCATTACGGTGAGGCCCTTCAGGCTTATCACGTGCTAGGTGTAGTAGAGACGGACGGAAGGCGGGAAACGAATGGTAACCGTGTTGGGGAACTCTGGCTAGCACAGAAGACACTGACACACACACATCGTCTGTACACTAATTAACCTTTGTTATGCGAGGCCAGCTCATAACACGACTGCCAGTTTCCTGGCAATAGTCTTCCAGCAGTGGCTGAGGACAATGGAGGCGCATCTCAGGACGCAAAGGAAACGTCTTGGTGGATCGGCGCGAGTTCTACTCCCGGATACAGGAGAAGGGGAGACCTTCGACGACTTCCATTGCTCCTTGAAGGAAATAGTCTCCTATAGCGACTTCTGTCAGCATTGCTTCGACACCCAACTTCGAGACCGCGTGGTGTGTGGTGCACGTGACGATGAAGCAGTGAAATCAATGCTGGAAAATAAGGCTTTGACGCTTAACAACGCAGTTGATGTCTGTCGAGCGTCAGAAGTGGCCAGGAACACTCGTGCTGAGCTTCGTAGTGGTGCGATAGACAAAGTATCTGCGTACCGGCGACAGAGGAGTCAGACCCGCGAGTATAGTGCAAAACGGGACATGAATCAGAAATGTACGCGGTGTGGTTACAGACGCCATAAAGACTCTACAGCCTGTCTGGCTATCGGTGCCACCTGCCGGAATTGTGGTGAATCAGGACTCTTCCAATCAGTGTGTGGATGCTTTGACGTGGATGTATCGGACGACTCCACAGAACGAACGTAGTACAGAGAGTTTGTCAGTGCCGACTACCTCGAGGTGGGGGGAAACGTCGCCATCGTCAATGCAAGTGACAAGTGAGACAAGCTATTACCGATGTATACACTAGAGGGCTGGCTGCACGCCCCACTCCTCTAGTAGTCTAGGGGCCAGGGGCTGAAAAAATAATTGTCGTGGTACCCATGCGGTAACAGCTTCATAATATACCATCTGAAAGGAAAATTTGTCTTCTTTTCGAATCTGGCAATGAAAATTTCGAAATCGTGTAGCTTCATGGTGATTTTTTGGTTACCATGACAACCACATTACATATTTCAGACCAACATGTTTAGTCTAGTAGTCCAGTGGACCCCACCTGCACAATCTAATGAGACCTACTTTTTTAGATGCAAAAATTTTGTCTAGAAAACAAAATCAATGTTAACACTGTCAACTAATGTCCCATGGGGTTCGTATGGCGGCCATCGTCGATCGCGAAATATTTTACTTTCTCGAAATTACCAAAATGTCCATAAAATCACAAATAATGTAGTTAAAAAATTTAATTTTGGTACCCACGTGACAATAATAACATGGCCTATTGTAATATGACCAATTAATGCAGTAATTGGTAAAAGTTTAGTCATGGAACGGCAAAAATCTAAAAAAAAGGCGGAAAAATTACTTCGGTTTCGCTGAAAACTTTCAACATAAATGACAATAACTTCACTAATATACAACATACTGGTCAGTTTAACATATCAAAATCATCGTCTATTATTCCCCCATCTAATGCAGTCAAACAATTGACATACATATATGTCTATCATACATTAATTGTTACCAATGTTACTTATCCCCTAGTGAAACTTTATGTTGTCAAATACAAACATTCGAGAAAAGTCAGAAAACAATGTTTCCTTTCTATTAAACTTTAACAATTGATGTAGGGCAGCTAGGTACGCTGTCAGTAGACGTGATTAATTGACATTTGGTATAATTACAAATAACAGAGAGTGAAATCCTGACCCCAAGTTGAAGGCTGCTTTATGGGCAGCAGCCCTATGGGCCTGATCAGTGCCACGTTACGGTTCTCCTCTCGCTCCTGTGCCTGGATGTGATTTCGATATTCCGTGGTGAAGGACATTCTGCATTCGGAATGGAACTGTCCTTCAACGGTAAATAAGTCCTTTCCTTTCACCTGTCGGTATAAACGAGTCTTTCCCAGTTCAAGGCCTGGGACTCGATGCTTTTTCCAAGCAGGCTCTTTTTGTTTCCATGATAGGAATTTGATGGGTCTCTCGGTTTTTCCCAGATACCTTTATTTCAAACTTCTCGCAGAACATACATTCGGGTGGAATAGTTGAGAACTCTCAGCAGATGACAGTTTGCGCGGAGAGTGATGCTTCGTGGACATAGATGCTACGGTTGAATCATTCAAGCGATGTAAGTTTGCTGTGAAGCGCTTGGTAACATGGTCTTGTGGTATCCTATCATCTCCATGTCAACGCCTTCGAGAGTTTCTGGTATCTGAGCAACACACTGCTACCATACGGCGAGGTGAATTGAGAGGTTCAGCCATTCGATTTTAACGGATTTCATGTAGATATGCTAATTTTTCATCTGGGTTTCTTCTCACATTTCTGAAAGATGTCAAGGGACCATAGTCTCGGATGTCTATTGCGTGTACGATACATGATGGGCATTTAGGGTTTTCAGATCTGGCTGATATTTTGTCGCTTTTTCGTTTCCTCGTGCTAGCCATGATTTAGTTCAGTTATATTCCACCACCAGAAAGAACTACGGATGTACCACACAGAATGTTAGGTCATGACATACCACCCTACACTATCACTATCACCGATGCATCTAAGAGAAGGAAAGTAGTGTTAATTGACATCGAAATACAGGTTAGCGATAAAACATGAGCAATACAGTATTGTATGAGAAACAAACATATACATACAATATATATACAAAATTTTGACATGACATATGGAGCAAAACAGTGTTTCCCAAAGGGCAACTGAACAATACAAAGTTTTATTATCTATTTGCCCATGATTAGCTGGAAAAATTTAATAAAAAAACTAATAGTCCTTGAGCCAACCGGCCATATTTTGAAGTGAATGCCCGGCGGGGGAGAAATTCTCATTATGATTTCCTTAGGGCAATATCTCAGGTATCAAAAAATTTCATGATGGACTCTGAGAACGGTAGCTTAGTGCCCGGATGGACCCCATCTTTGAAACCACCCAGCCGAAAATGCCATTTGGTGGGGTACATTGTTGCACGTGTATCTGGACTTCTATACTAGCTATCGATGTGCGGTTGACGACAAAATATACGTCCAATGGGGTACCGTCTAAATAAAAAATAATATGAAGCATTTTGTTATAGATTAATTATTAAAAAAATCAATTATCGAAAAAAAATCAAATATTTTTCAATTTTTTAAATTATTAGACTTGTACTTTTTTTGGGTGAAACAACACTGGTATGATTTTCCAAATTATGCATTGTGCTACACCGTTTATCTGTCTATAAAAATAACTCAAAAACTAAAACATATCATCCACCACGAGTGTACACAAAAATATATGAAAAGGCATGCACTTTCCACAAACCGAAACTATGTCAGTTGGAATTTCCCGCCGATAATCAACCCACAGAACCCAGTGCCGAAAGTGACGTCAGTCTATTCTATATCTATATTCTATATTCTATATCTCAGTCTGAGATTTTTTTGCGGGACCTGATTAATTCTGAGGGGGGGGGGGGGGGGGTGGTTGGCTTAAGAACTAAAAGTGAACATGTTAGATGGCGCCACATACAACTCTATTATAGAGTTTATTGTGGCGCCATCAAACATGTTCACTGACTTGGAGGAGTATGTCGATGTAAGCTGGCGAGTTTTTCGGATATCGGAGTAATCTAACGCCCAGGCTTTTTGTTCTTTCAGCTGAGAGGGCCCGGGTGTCGAGGCGAAACGGGCGAAGTTGAACCTAGTCCGGAACGTGCATCCTGTGCAGCAAGAAGTCGCCACTTCTGAACTAAGCAAGGCGGGCGGCAACAGTTCTTGGAAGACATTGTGTACGCAGCCGCAGTTAGAAACTTTATCCATTCTAAAGCTAGTCCAAGAAGGCGCAGTTGAATTTCCTAAATTCCAATATTATACCATGGGGCTTGAGATCAGACTTCACTCACAAAAAACACCTAGCTACTTTGACAAATGCAGCTAGAAGTTCTTCAGTTGATACTGGCGATGCGGTGCGACGGCGATCATCACGGGAAGAGACAGGATCAACTTCAAGGGTCTACGATGATAATGCATTTTTTGCCAGCGTGCTTCAAAATTCATAAAGGCAGTCGTACCCGTGAAAAAGTTGTCTTGGCTGTTGAACTTCGAGCAGATAAGACAATAAGAGATGCTGCGCCAGCTCGCAATGATGAGAAGTTTTGGCATTCACTAACGAGATATGGTTGCAGCTGAGGCTCACTACCACTTCTCCTGCTATAGAAACTACACACGGCCCCAAAAACCTCAAGTAGAAACTGACATTGAAGATAATTCGAAAAAAATGAAATGATACGATGTATATTCAATTTCATTCGCACTGACTTGTTCTTGAACCCGAGGATTTTTTCCAATAGTTGATGTTGCAACAGATATCCTATCTTCAGATACATTTTCAGTTGATGTTCGTGACTCCATCAAGAAGAATCTGCAGCGCACATTACAAAGAGATTTGGGGAAATCGCTCATCTCTTCAATGTGAAACACCGTTAACTTGATGCCCGATAATCTGACAAAGCGAGAGATTGCTGCAGAGTGCGTAAACCTAAAGCAGAAGTGAAAGCATTTGAACGAACGGACGATGAAAGTAACATTGTGCGTGCAGCTACTTCACTGCGACACCAGATCAAAGATGCTCATTACAATGAACGTTGGCCGCCTCACCCAGCAGAACTCACTTCAGATTACGTGAAGATACCAGATTCTCTTCGTGTATTTCTGCATACTTTGATTTGGGGGAGTGGGGGTAGCTCTGGGGCGTGGCCAAACACACTGGTATGGTCGATGGCTCAAGATATCATCAATGCTGTACACCGGGTACCATCAGAACATCGAAGCATGTCCTACTTCCGTGGGTCATAAAAAGCTCACCGGTAATACAGAGGTCATCAGAATATTGAATCGACTCGGGCACGGATGTTCGACACAGTTCGGAAGAAATCGAGACAGCGCTATGCATAGACAAATTAGCAAGTGTGGAGAAAGATACAGTACCACTTCCGTCACATGTTGCACCCTTCGTCCCGACTGTATTAGCATTCGATAACACGACAGGCTAGGGGAATCGCTGAGTGGTGGCGGAACATCGCATCGCGTCAACGGTATCATCGTCCAACCGAAGTCGCAGTCGTTTTGCCGCCCCAACCTCCATGGCAGTATCCAAAGCAGATAAGAAGCGATCTATCCCGTCATCCAGCGTTTTACTTCCAATATACAGCTTTGGGGAAACGAGAGGGCCACCTGCAATCAAGCCTGCAGATCTTTCTGACACTCTTGCAGGCGCAACATCCTTGCGCAGCGCCGAAATTACGTATGGATTATGACTCGCATGCTGGAACCATGCGACCAGACAATCAATCAGTTCGTGGACTGGTTTCAACATCATGATAGAGATCGTGTTCAGGTGACGGAAGATGTAGTTGGCTACCTGCCGACTATAAACGGCCTGCCACAGATATGGCAACAGTGCAAAAAATCCTCAGAGAAAGCTCTGAACATCATGTCATCACTTCAGCTTGAGCGTATACCGGTGGTGCTAGACCAGGCACTATTTGCTAAGGCGACCGAAATAGCATGGAAAGATGTCGATCGATATGGAAGAATCGTGCTCATGATGGGGAACTTCCATACCATCTGTAACTTCATGTCGAGCATTGGAAAATTTTTGGAGATGCAGGCCTCGGATGTAGCTGTGAGTCAGGAGTAATGGGCTGAAGGTTCCATAAACAGGGTCTGGAAGGCAAGCAATACAACCGTGCTGTGCGACTCCACAAGTTGATGTACGAGGCACTAATGGCATCATTTGGAAGGGCTTCCGGGTGTGGATAGAAAGCAATCATCCTGACAAGGGACCCCAGATTCGAAGCAATGACCTCAAAATTCGCAGCATCAAGGGATTTTGCCACGAGCCTCGCTGCTGCTCTCGATGAGATTCATGTGTACAGAGCTTTGACATGTTCGCGAATACCTACATTTCTGCGAACCAAAACATGGAGACCTGGCTCGCTTCTGGATGATGTATATTGATATGGTAGAGACCCTGCTTTGGGGTTGATTCGTGCGGATAGAGAAGGCGACTGGATGCTTTACTTGGCTTGTGTCAAAGAGTGATCCCTTGGTGTTCGCAATGAACAAGGGAACTAGCTAGATATCACCAGTGTACTATGCACAGATGACGCAACTCCACGAAAATGCCCCGAGTTGTAAGGCATTTTAATCAAGGCTACTTCTCCGTACAGCTTAGACCAGGGAATCCATTTGCCAGAATCGCTGTTTGATCAGACAAAAAGAAGAAACAGTCAACAAGATACGCAAACAGCTGGAGGAACACGAGGTTTTAGTCTTCGACAAGGGGCTGTGTCACGATACTATCTAACTGCAGACAATCGGGCTGCTGCCTGAGGCAACTACGAGAAACTATCCTTGTGAATGGCAGCGACACATCTCACGCCAAACACCCTGACTTGTCTACTTCTCGCATCAAAAAGTGATGAGTCTGGCGTCACAGCTATCTGTGATCTACTGGAAAATGAACTGGACCAATCCATTCGCGATGATCCGTCATGTCTTCTCAGTATATCTACCGGAGCGGCTGCGAGGGAGGACGTTTCTAAAGATCTACTCAACGGGCCCCGCAAAAGGGGAAGCGGCGTATCAAAACTTCCAGAAACGTCTTAAGAGGGAAAGGTTTTTTGACACAGTGAAGAAGCTAAACTTGAAGACTTTGGTAAGATCAAGCAGAAAGTTGTGAAGGCCACAAAAAAGGAGATCGTCCTGAGAGCTGACAGACAACTGTTTGCCACCATGATACCCCATCGCCAAGACAAGGAACCTCGACATGCAACTTGTCCTTTGTCACCCCCTAGGGCCTTACCATGGTCTTTTGGGAAACGTTGATGGGTCAATGAAAAAAACGAACAAGTTGCACTTGCGAAACACATGGAAGGTCTTGTGGAACCAGCCGATAACGTTGACCCAAACGAAGTGCAACAATAATTGATGCGATGGCTCTCATACAAAAGATGCATGGCGAGAACGACACGTTTGAAGAACTATCTGACCGCATCCTTGCTGCAGCGCTTCACGCTGGTCCAGGCAGTGAGCGCATCGATGTTGTCTTTGACACAAATACACAGAAGAATCCATCAAAGCAGTGACGTGTGAACGCGGTTCAAATGAAGCATCATTTCAGCGAGATCAGACCCGCACACAAAATCATGAATGGCGGCGTTTTCCTTGCTTGCAGCCAGACAAAGGAGAAACTGGTTGTGTTTCTGGCGGAGTCGTGGAAACATGAAACAAATCGCGAAAAGCTAGCAACAGAACACTGTATGTCACCTGTGGTGAAAAATGGTTCTGGTACTGACCCGCGATAGGTGGAAGTTGGTGCAAGCACTCGAATGTAGCCACGAGGAAGCAGACACGCGTATGTTTCTCCCCGCAAAGCACGCCGCTACCCACTACAAGACGATCATCTTAGTGGCAGATGACACCGACGTTCTGATTTTCAGTCTTTATCTCAGCAAACCCTCGATAGTCAGCTCTTCATCAGACGAGGAAAAAAAGGTCGAGTCAGAATGATTGACGTTGGAAAGTTGGCTGCGGTATTGGGGTCTGGAGTTTGCAGGCATTGCCAGGGGTTCATGCATGGAGCGGGTGGACATGTTAGTGCTCTGGCTAGCCAAGGGAAAAATAAGGCTTTTAAGCTTGTGCAAGCGAATGATTCTGTATCTTCAAGCATTCACAGATATGGGATCTTCGTGGAAAAGTACCAACAGACGTCTTCAATAGCATTCAGGGCCCTTTACGTGTCGCTGTACGCCAGGAACACGAAGATCGTCGGTGCTAATTCACTTTCCCTTAAACACATGTTCTGTGCAAAGAAGGCCAGATCGAATCTGGACAATTGCCGCCTTGTGAAGACTCCCTTTATGCGCATACGCTTAGGGCCAACTATCAGGCGGCTATCTGGCACGCAGCCTTGAAAACCTGCCAGACGTCCAGCACCATTTAGCAGGACATGGCTGGAACTCGATGATGGCGGTTCGCTCAAAATCCCATGGATGGCGGGTCTACCAGCTCCAGATGTCGTCTTGAACTCATTTCATGCACATGCAGAAGGACGTGTCGACCGTCAGATTGCTCCTGCATACTGAATGGTTGAAGTGTATGTTGTGTGTAAGCTGCAAAGGGATGCTCCAACATGGTGCAGGATGATGCTTTGTGGCTCAGATGCCAAAGACTCTGATGGCGACTCTGATGATTACTTTGTGTGCACTGTAATTGTATAGCATATGTTGTTCTCTATTATAATGCAGGCCAAATTGCCTGAAATCTTTATAGACAGATAAACGGTTTAGCAAAATGTAAATTTGGAAGATCATACCGGGGTTATTTGACTAAAACATGAACATGTTTCAATGATACCTCCGCTTGCTTATTAGGAATATACATCGTATGGGGTTAAAATCAGCTCCATACGTCTTTCCAAACTCTAGTAAAGAATAATTAATATAATTGGCGGCCATTTTGAAATCCAAGATGGCCACCAGAGTGCAGATTTCCTATGTAACAATTTCCGCCTGCTTATTAGATATCGTATGGTGTTAAAATCCTCTCCGTTTCGACATTCCAACTTGCGTTATCGTCAGAATAGATAATGCCAGCGGCGGCCTAAGTCATTTTATGCCTCTTTACATATATTTGTTGTAAACTCGTGGTGGATGATATGTTGTACTTGTTGAGTTATTTTTATAGACAGATAAACGGTGTAGCAAAATGCAATTTGGAAAATCATACCAGTGTTGTTTCACTAAAAAAAGTACAAGTCTAATAATAAAATATTGAAAAATATATGATTTTTTTTTCGATAATTGATTTTTATAATAATTAATCTATAACAAAATGCTTATATTATTTTTTATTTAGACGGTACACATTGGCGTATATTTAGTCGTCAACTGCACATCGATAGCTGGATAGAAGTCCAGATACACGTGCAACAATGTACCCCACCAAAGGGGGCTTTTTTCGAGCTGGGTGGTTTCAAAGATGGCGCCCATCCGGGCACTAAGCTACCGTTCTCAGATGTCCATCACACCTTTTCTGACACTTGAGACATTGGTTCTAATGGAAAATCATAATGAGAATTACTCCCCCCCCCGGGAGCATTACTTTTGGTCTGGCTCAAGACTATAAAGTTTTATCGAATGTATGTATTTGATGTAAGTAAAGTTGCACTAGGGGGGTGGGTTACATTGGTAACAATTGGGTCTATGATAATTCTATATGTTTTGTACATTGTTTGACTGCATTATATGGGGGAAAATAGACAAATGATTTTGATATGTTAAACTGACCAGTATGGTTGTATTAGTGAAGTTATTGTCATTTATGTTGAAAGTTGTCGGCGAAACCAAAGTAATTTTTCCGCTTTTTTGGTTTTTTTGCCGTTCCATGACTAAACTTGTACCAAATTTACTGCTTTAATGGGCCCTAGACATAACTGCGTCACGGTTTTTACATCGGTGCATTGTGGGGATAAGGCGGGTCGCCGCGGGTGGCCCTACGAAGGGAAAACTACGGCGATGGAAGAATTTCGAGTTATTTGCGCAAAATTGTATTCCGGGGTGCTATATTATGTGCTCTGTTCTCGCTGACAACACTATAGAGAAGACCTGAGGTAATGGGTGATGTGCATAGGTTCTAAACCAAGAAAACAGAGTATAACAGAGCCTCGTCAAAAGGTAAGCAACTGGTAGGTAAGTAATGTGTCCCTTCACTTGCTTACTTCTTAATGGGGACTCTGCTGTGACTGTTTCCTGGTTTAGAAGCCTTTGCACATCAACCATCACCTCAGGTCTTCTCTATGTTGTCAGCGAGCACGGAAATATAGCACTGGAATATCAATTTCGCCAAAACAACTCGAAAATTTTCAGCGTCGCAGTCTTCTCTTTGTTGGTTGTAGTACATATTCATGGTTATGATAGTATAAAAATACCTTATTAATTGAGTTTTTTTGTTGCCTTTCCCCATAATAAATAGTGGTACATCATGGTTTAAGTGTTTCTTGACGAGCCAAGAATACTCTTGAGTCTATACCAACATCACCAACCTTTGCTTTGATTTATCTTATTACTCCATCTATAAACAAGTTGCATAACCACCGTGACATTACCCACCCTTATTGGTACCGGGGTACTGTCGTCTACCGATATTTTTATCCCTACACAGATCGGGAAAACTCGCCGGCGGTAATGGCTAGGTTAGATTTTGCTTTGATTATCTTATTACTCCACCCATAAGCAAGTTGCTAACCACGGTGACTTTACCCATCCTTGCCTCATGGTACGCTGGTACCCCTCGTCTACCGAATGCTCGTCCCTACATATATCGGGAAAACTCCCCGACGGTAATGGTTGGGTTAGGGGTATAATGGACGAGAGTTTCGCGGTCTTTTTTTTTCAGAGACACAGACTTTTTCCTTGGCCTACAATAGGTGCTTGTTTAATGGAGATATTTTATTTTGGCCCCAAAAACCAAATAAAAAAAAAATAAAAAAAATGAAACCTAACCTAACCTTATAGGTTTTAATGAAACCTAACCTAACCTTAAACAAAAGTATACCTAAGCTAAACCTTATAGGTTTCATTAAAACCTAAAAGACCCAGATTCAGTGTTTTAATGGAAACGGTACCATAAAATTCGGATTTAAAAAAAAAAATTATGGGTTTCCGCAAAATAAAACTATCTCCATTGAACCAAGCACCTATTGTAGCCAAGAAAAAATAGTCGGTTTCTCTGAAAACGCCCGCGAAACTCGTCCATTATAACCAGGTAGTTACCGTTAGGCTAGGTTAAAGGTCAGTTAGGTTAGGTATTCATAATCACAGGTAAAAGCTTATTAGTTATACATACATACTCCATCCATACACACTCTTTAACCCTTCAATCATCCCACATTCCTCCCAGTCTACTCTGTCATATGATTTGGTATTAGCCCAGATAAAACACCGAACTCACTTTGGTGGACGAAACTATTTTTTTTTTGTGTGATTTTATGTGTTTTAATGAATCTGCTAACCATTTCTGTCGCAATTTTTTTTTTTTTTTTTTTTTTTTTTTAGTAAAGGTTTAGTTTTTTTTTTTTTTTTTTTTTAGTTAGGTAAAGGTTAGGTTAGGTTAGGTTAGGTAGGTTAGGTTAGGTAAGATAAGGGTTTGATAGGTATGGGTAAAGGTAGGTATAGGTAAGGTAGGTTAGGGTTTAGGTTTTTTTTTTTTTCATTTTGCAAAAAAAAAAAAAAAAAAAAAAAAAAAAAAAATGCGACAGAAACGGTTAGCAGATTCATTCAAAACACATAAAACAACATAAAAAAATAGTTTCGTCCACCAAAGTGAGTTCGGTGTTCATCTGGACTAATACAAAATCATATGACAGAGTAGACTGGGAGGGAATGTGGAATGTATTGAGGGTTAAAGAGATATGAGTGTATGGAGTGGGGTAGTATGTTAACTAATAAGCTTTTTCCTGTGATTATGAATACCTAACTAATGACCTTACCCGCCTAACGGTAACTAACTGGTTATAATGGACGAGAGTTTGCGGTTTTTCAGAGACACCCACTATTTTTTCTTGGCCACAATAGGTGCTTTTTCTAATGGAGATAGTTTTTTTTGCGGAAACCCATAATGTTTTTTTTTAAAACCGAATTTTATGGTACCGTTTCATTAAAAAAAAACTGAATCTGGGGCTTTTAGGTTTTAATGAAACCCATAAGGTTAGTTAGTATACTTTGTGGTTAAGGTTATGGTTAGGTTTCATTAAAACCTATAAGGTTAGGTTAGGTTTCCATTTTTTTTTTTTTTTTTAATTGGTTTTCGCCAAATAAAAAATATCTCCATTAGAACAAGCACCTATTGTAGGCCAAGAAAAAATAGTCTGTCTCTGAAAACGACTCCCGAAACTTCGTCCATTATTACCCCTAACCTAACCATTACCGTCGGCGAGTTTTCCCGATTTATGTGGGGACGAGCTTTTCGGTAGACGAGAGTAACAGGTACCATGAGGCAAGATGGGTAATGTCACCGTGGTTATGCAACTTGTTTATGGATGAAATAATAAGATAAACAAAGCAAATTAACCTAGCTTTACTGTCGGAGAGTTTCCCGATTTGTGTGGGGATAAAAATATGGGGTAGACGACAGTATACCAGGTACCAATAGGATGGGTAATGTCACGGTGGTTATGCAAACTTGTTTATGGATGGAGTAATAAGATAAATCAAAGCAAAGGTTGGTGATGTGGTGTAGACTAAAGGGAGTATTCATTGCTTGTCAAGTAAACTTAAACCATGATGTACCACTACTTATTATGGGGAAAAAGGACAACAAAAGGAACTTAATTAAAAAGGTATTTTAATACTATCATAACCATGAATATGTACAACCTACAAAGAGAAGAGTACGACGCTGAAAAAATTTCGCGTTGTTTGGGCGAAATTAATATTCCAGGTGCTATATTCCGTGCTCGCTGACAACATAGAGAAGACCTGAGGTGATGGTTGATGGCAAAAGGCTTCTAAACCGGGAAAAACAGTCACAGCAGATTTCTCATTAAGAAGTAAGCAAGTGATAGGACACTTTACGTACCTTTACGTACCATTTCCCTTACCTTTTGACGAGGCTCTGTTATGACTTTTCTGGTTTAGAAGCCTCTGCACATCAACCATTACCTCAGGTCTTTCTATAGTGTTGTCAGCGAGAAAGAGCACAGTAATATAGCACCTGGATATCAATTTTGCGCAAAATAACTCGAAATTCTTCCATCGCCGTAGTTTTCCCTTCGTAGGTCCACCCGCGGCGCCCCCGCCTTACCCCCACAATGCACGATGTAAACAAACCACGACGTAGTTATGGGTAGGGTCCATTGTTCTTATTACAATAGGCATTTTATTATTGTCACGTGGGCATGAAAACACTAGGACTAATAAAAAAACACTAACATTTTTCATTAGGGGGGGTTCCATGAACCCTCTAAAACAAAATTCTGAAAGCATTTTGAGCACCTCTAGGATTTCATCTTCCAAAACTCTGGTGTCCCCGATCACCAGTGAAAAAAAATGCCCCAAATGGGGTCATAATTAACAATTTCAAAGATGGCGTGCCGCCCGCATCCCCCGATGCTGTCGTCATATATCTCGGTTACTAATTCCGATTCACAAAGGAAACTGACAAGAAATGTTGTGAAATTATCGCTATATTTCAGTGTTTATACCTGTTATTTTTAACCTGTTCCCATGCATCTCCCTTAAAATTATTTGTTGATGCAGTTTGAGCATTCCTAGAGCATCTACTTCAAAAATGTTGATGTCCCCCAGTGAAAAAAATATCCCACGGGGGTATATTTAGCAAGTTCCAAGATGGCGGCCGCCCGCACCCAACCGATGCTTGCGTCATATCTCGGCTATTAATCGACCGATTTCAATTATTTGGTATCGTATTGTAGTTTTCGGGGTGCCGATGTCATTGCCGAGGATTAGAAACAATTTGAGGTCAAGATCAACCGTTCAAGGAAGTTTACAGACAATTTGTAAGAAATCACGTTTCATTAGTCATACAATATTATTGTACAAAAACGCCCTATATAACCACCTCCTGCGTCAGGGAGGCAGTAGGTGTATATAGGAGTGTTATATGAAAGTTTAGTGCATGAGGGCAAGGTGATGGTAATTTTGAGCGAGAAAAGACAGAGAGAATGTGGCGGTGAAGGTCGCCGCAGGTCAACACGCACAACACAGCACACGGCAGCTCTCCTACACATGTGAGTGGAGGCTATCACCAATATGAATGTGTCATAGGGGTGGGACGACCATCTAGAGTCTAGGGTACCTTTAATAAAAAAAGTACTGACAACTCGATTATGGCGCCATCTTAATGCCCTAAGTATATCAGTATATCATGTTATACATGTATAAATGATATACTGTATTCTCGGCAATGTTTGTTCTATAAGATTATCACATAAAACACAATAAAACACATTAAAATAAATGTCATTTTGAGACTGAAGCATGAACTTAAATTCATTAAACTCGTCGGGCCTGTAAAACTTTTCGAGACACATTATATGATGGAGCATATCAATAGAAGCAGAATTGTATTAGCTTTCCATTGATATTTTTCCCTTTTCTGATAAATGCAGTACCACCATGCATACATTAGGTTTAACTAAAAAATCGCCGCGCCGGCGCTCTCTCTCTCTCTCTCTATCTCGATATATATATTTTATAATTTTATATATAAAATTTTATAAAATATATATATATATATATATATTATATAATATAGAGAGGAGGATAAATGAGTGAAAGAGAGAGACAGAGAGAAAGAGGAGACAGAGTGAAAGAGAGAGAGATGAGTGAAAGAGAGATAAAATAAGATACTTGATCCTATCTAGACACTTGCAAGTACCAACTACAAGGTTATTGACTATACAAAGCGCCACACGCCAGGACGAAAATGGAGGGCTCGAACCGCTGACCGAATGCAGGGACGCTAAACGCGAGCCCGCAGCTCTACCAACCGAGCCACCCTGACGGGTAGTGAAAGAGAGAGATATTGATATTGATATGATAATTATTTGGCCATGTAGTTTTGTACATATGAATATATTACATAGTGATAAAGCCAGGTCCAATGAGTCGAAGCTTTTATAGGACCTGAAAGCTATAATACATATATGCATAGCAAGGGACTGGTCAGGGCATTTAAAAAATATAACATTTTATAGATGATAATATGGAAGTTAACAAATAGTAAGTAATCTTTACACTGGTCGACAAAAAAAAAATCGAAGATATGGTTCTGGACTAAATGAAGTTGATTATAGGTAAATCGACCCTGCTGAACTCGAATCTGATGTTCAATTAAACTCTATCACGTCCAGTTTTGAGAACAAGACGCAATTCATGAAAAAATATGGGTAAAATCAGCAGAAATAGGTTTCACCAATGTTTTCTTTTTAAACTCTTAATTTTTTCTTTTTTTAAGCCTATTTAGAGCGTTGCAGTGTTTTGAGTCAGTGGGGTTTTGTGCAAGTGAGCAGGGGAGGGTGTGCGCGCTGCGTATTGGCGAGGAGTTAGCAGGCTGTGTAGTACATTTTTACCTACTGATCGATACAGCTATGACATATTTTTTAAACGTTTATTTTTCTTTGCAGATATGATGTGTTTGATTTAGTGGAGTCCTAATTTTTAAATTTGGGTTTACCGTATATAGTACCTTGTACCGGGCTGTGATGGAGGCCGCCGTAACTGTGTGAATGCTTTCGAACAGTTTTTGTTACATATGGGGAATTTTTTAAACCCTGACAGTCTGAAGAAACCTCTTACAAAGAATTAAAGCAGCTTATCTGCATTACTTCAAGTGCCTTTATAAGTGATCAAGATAAGAAGTGGGCCCCTCACGTAGCATGCAGCCCCTGTGTAAACCCACTTGAATGAATGGATGCGTGGCAAACGCCCCATCAGGCATGGCATTCGGCATCCCAATGGTTTGGCGTGAAACAAAAGGATCACATTTTACTGACTGTTTACTTCTGCCTCATTAACATCAAAGGATATTCAGTAAAAAACGCGAGCTAAAATCAAGTATCCTGACGTACCTTCTGCCATCAGGGCCTGTGCAACATGGTCCTGTTTCTCCCAGTTCCAAATGTTCCAATTGCAAGTGTAAAGTGAATCAGATTCGAACGAGGAAGAAAATCCCATGGATACAGACTTTCAAGAAATGGCAGACAAAAAGAGAGCCCAAATCATCAGTCAGGAAATGCTACACGGCCTTTGCTAGGGACCAGATCTACCTAAGGAGAAAAGTGAAGTCCTTGGATCTCGTCTAAGGAATGGAATTTGCCTACAAGAAGGAGTTCTCATCACCACGTTTCGTCGTAGACATAAAGAACTTTCAAGCTTTTTTCAAGATGGAACACAAGCTCTGTTAACTGCTTTGATGTTGACACACTCTGGAACAACTTGTGAGTCTCACTCTTATGATAAGAGTGAGTGGCGGCTTTTCATAGATTCAGGAAAAAACACGCTAAAGGCCGTTCTTCTGCATAAAGGAAATAAGCTTCCGAGTGTTCCAATGCGCAGGGCCCATGAAATGAGTGAAACTTATGAAAACTATGAAGATAGCTGCTGTTAAAAATATGAAGAACATCAGTGGAATCTGTGTAGGGACCTGAAGGTAATCTCCTTTCTTCTAGGACTCCAGTTGGTTACACAAGCACATGTGTTTTCTTTGTTTGTGGACTCTAGAACGGACAGCAAACATTTCAAACAAAAGGAATGGCCCGCACGACCGAAAGACTCACCTGGCAGGTTCAACTGTAGTACAAACCTCTTGTTGACAGTGAAAAGGTGTTAAATTACCTCCACTGGGATCTGAAAAATTGGGTAATGAAAAATTTTTTGAAGGCCATGGATCAAAATGGTGCTGGCTTTCAGTATTTGTTGCAAAGTTTGAACGCACTGTATCTGAAGCCAAGTAAAGGCAGGTGTTTTCAATGGCCTCAAATTCGTTAACTACTCAATGATGATGCCTTTGTAAAGAGCCTAACTGCCTGGAAAAAGCTGCTTGGGAAAAGCTTTTTGGTGTTATAAAGAACTACCTAGGTAATGTTCGAGACGAATTATGAGGAACTTGTAAATGACATGTTGAAGATTACTATGCGCTTGGGGCTCGGATGTCACTCAAAATCCACTTTTCCATTCACATCTTGATTTCTTCCCAACGAATCTTGGCGCGGTCAGTGATGAGCAGGGGGAACGTTTTCCCCCAGGACCCTTGCCACCATGGAAACCCGATACCAAGGACGATTCAGTCCCAACATGATAGGGGACTATTGCTGGACGCTACAAAAGTGAAAGTAGCTGCTCCTACAAACGAAAAAGCACACTACAGAAACACTTCTGATGTACTATGGAGCAGGGTGAGACTTTTTTGTGTTAGGTATAGTTTTGAGCATATGTATATTAAACCAATTTGAGATCTGACTGTTCTTCGGAAGAACAGTCTAGATCTGACTGTTCTTCGAACTAGCGCATCTTTCTCTCAAAAAAAATCTCGAAGTTGTGTTCCAAAAAAAAAAAAAAAAAAATATATATAATTTTTATATATATATATAAAATATTATATATATATATATATTTATTATATATATATAATATTATATATATATATAAAATTTTATATATATATATATATATATATATATATAAAGTCAATTTTTTTTGTGATTGGCATATTTTGGATATTCCAAGATGTGGCACATTTTCGGATATATTTGGAACATAATTTAAGTATATTTTTTTGCCAGATATGACATTAAGCCCTAATAAAGCCGCAGGCACCACCAGAATTTAATTACGAGTAATATATATTAAAGTAGGGGGGTTGTTCGATTAATTATATAATTATAATACGTATATAGTTATAATAGCTATTAACATTTAAAATGCCGATATTTCAAAACTATACGTGCTAGAGAAAAAGCAATGCCATTTTTGAAAACAGCAGCGAAAAGCTTTCAACCCACACACATTGAACTCAGAACCATTTTTGGTGTCGACCAGTGAATTATCAATGCATAAAAATAAAAAAAACATTCTTTATAACCATAAAAAAAACATACGCAAAGAAAAAAAAAGAAAAAAAAAGAAAAACTATCCTATCACTTGGAATAATGTGCAATGGCCAATAATGTAAAAAATAAAGAAAATAAAAAACCATTGAAATTTCAAAATACACAACATGACATTTATGGTTGTAAAGAAATTTATAAATTTTCATTGTATTTTTCAAAATGTTTTTTTTCAATTTACGTTTGAAAGATTTAAGTTTTCATCAGTAATAAAAAATTTTCTGGTAAGTTGTTCCAGCTTTTAGTTCCTCTTGACAAGATACTCTGTTGTGCATGTGATGTCCTGCATAATCAATCAATCAATCATTCGGGGCATACGCCGGGGGGCGCGTCGCCTCGCCCACCCTACGACGCCACTCCCGAGGGTCACCACGCGGCGAGCTCCCATGCAGGCTCCTTTT
>JACEEZ010001294.1:0-2500 GCA_016584305.1 Chionoecetes opilio
TTTAATAATTTTAATATGTTTTATATATATATTTTATTTTTATAGTTATTATATTTAGTATATTTTATATATATATGTATATTATATAATATATTGTATATGGTATATGTATATATATAATGTATATGTATTATATATATATGGAAATATGTATATAAAAATATATTTTATATAATTATTATATATATATATATATAATATATTTTATATATATATATATAATATTTTATATTATATATATATTATATATATAAAATATATATTATATATATATGTATATAGATATATATATATATAATATATATATATTTTATTAGTATATATATATATTTTATATATATATACCAGGTATATATCAAATATATATATAAAATTATATATATATATATATATATATATAGATATAATATATATATATTTTTTATATATATTATAATGTATTTTTATATAGTAAAATTTGATATATATATATATATATATATAATATATATATATTTTATATATATATCTATATATATATATATTTTATATATATATATATATATATATATATTTATATATATATATATATATATATATATATATTATATATATTTTTATATATATATATATTATATTATATATATATAATATATATATATTATATATATATATATATATATAATATATAAAATATATATATATATATTTTATATATATATATATATATATATATATATATATTTTATATTATATATATGTGAAAATATATGTATATGGGTATAGGTTTAAAATAGGATATGTATATGTATATATTTTGTATATGTATATGTATATTAGGGGGGAGTGAAAGTGGCAATTTTAATTATGATATATATTTTTTTTTTCGGGTTTAGCATTAAAAAACTTGCTAACTGTTATTATAAACAAGATGGCGTTAAATAAAAAAAATAAAAAAATTTTTTTTGGCTAGCACATTCAGTTTGAAAATCACGCCTATTTATCAGAAAAAATGACATAAAATCGGCGAAAAAGGTCCACAATTTTAGTCGTCGCCCCAAAAAAAATGTACATATCTACCTCCCTACCTACCTACCTAGCTTAATTTAAGCTTTTTTTCAGGCACACAATGACTACTCCTGCCCAAGACAAGAGAAAGGGCGTATCATGCCCCTTTTTTGGAGCACCAAGTGCGCTCCCGAAAAACCCGGCTACCAACATACAGAGACGTAATGAAGTTGTATAACCTGATCAACCCGCACCCTAAAAGAACAATCCAACAAAGAACCTTCGCAGCACGATATCGCTGAAATTATTATAGTGGATGTTGTTATGATATGGGAGAAATCATCACTTCCACGGCCAGGCCACAGGCGCATACAGGATATGCTGAAAAACATATCATCACAAATATTTTGCGGGTCACGAGCGAAGAAACATATAGTAATCATATCGGAACCGGGGTTTCGTCTTATTTTGGACACTAACTCCAACCGGCGGCTTTACCCAAAGTTGTAACATTTGAACTGATAACATATTTAGACGAGAGAGGTGTAAAAAAAAACAGAAATAATGGCTCTGGGATGCGACGGCACAGTAGTCACCATGGAGTAAAAGGCGGCATCGTTCGATTGTGTGGAACTGTCTCTTAAAGCGACCAGTTAATTTGGTTCTCTGCCCAACTTCCCACGCGAATGAGCTTCCATTGAGGCATCTCTTCGCTCATCTCGACGGGAAGACCACAGGACCAAAAGGCTTCTCAGGAACCGATCGGTAAACAACTACCAACCTGTGAAGCTTACGCTAGTGACATTTTCAAAATTCAGTGTGAAATGCCCTCGACCCCTCCCCGATGATTTATCAACAGTCAGAAGTACTTCACGACATGTGTAACGCCATTCAGTCGGTGTGTTTCCTGTTGACCTTTCTCTACAAAATCCCGGTCTAATGAATTATTTGAGATGGTTAACTACAGGCAATCGCATTCTACGTCTGTATGTGTCTACAGCGAGCCCTCAGATCAACTCAAAGAGCTTGTCTCTCTTATTTTCAGAGTTTATGACCCATGTGGTTTGCGATAAAGATGAAACCCTCGTGCCCAAAGATTTGAGGAAGGCACGTGTTTGAAACGATCAACAAATCTCGCTACATGAAGAAAGATTCATCGTGGTCGTCGACCCCGTTATACAAAGAAATGGTTATTTCGGACATCCGAGAATCTTCTTCTCAGTATGATAACCGACGCTCGACCCCATATACGCGAACTCGGTGTACGTGCATCATGAAAGCAAGAAAAAAAGCGGAAACCGGTCACGGTCAGGGTCTTTAAGGTGCCCCAAATCTGAACTTTTTAAGGCCCAAAAAAAATACACTTCTATGATTGACTGGCGCAAGGAACCAATCACGGGGAAACCACGGGTGACCATGAAGATTGATGACGAGACTCTTCTAGCTTCATCCACGAGGATGTCACGCCAATCGTCGGCTTTTCACGCTACCCCTGTCACACGCAAGCAGTCGA
>JACEEZ010001294.1:10000-22963 GCA_016584305.1 Chionoecetes opilio
AAAATAGAAAAAAACTTAATATCTAAGAAAAAAAAGCTAAACACTCTCATAATAGAAAAAAAAATCTGAAAAAATTTGCGAAAATATACGAAATAATTGAAAACAATCATAATAAAACCGCAGATTTATTTTAGACCAACATTTCCCAGTGACTTATTAGTGACCTTCCGGCTCTTGGGTCACACTTGTAAGGCACAGGTCACCTTCTGAGTGACATTAGTACCTAGGTGACGCGGTCTTAGGTTTAAGGCCTTGCAATCCTGAAATATTTGCCTCCACACCAAGTGGTAGGAAGGATTGAGTGGACTTCACGTGGGATCGAATACTCTTCTTCCTCCTCTTCCTCCTCCTCCTCCTTCTCCTTTATCTCAATTCATATCCGTCCTCCTCCTCTTCTTCTTCCGCCTCCTCTTCTTCTTCCTCCTCCTCCTCTTCCTCCTACGTATTACAATTATTCCCCAACACTTTATCTCCTCTTCCTCCTCCTCTTCCACCTCCTCCTCCTCCTCTTCCATCTGACTCACTTAGTCACTGACTCGTCTTGTCACCACTAATCATCACTCATCACTATTCATCATCATCATCATCACTATGGACCCGGCCAAGCTGCTTCAAATCATCACCAACAGTACTTGGATGGGTGAGATGAGATGATTTAGCGTAAATTAGTGATGAGTCAGGGAAAATTAGTGATGATTCAGGGTAAATTAGTGATGCGTTAGGGACAAAATTAGTGATGATTTAATGATTATTTTTGTGTTATTTCCTCACCTCCCGTTTCTCGCACTTTCCTCCTCTACTCCCTTCATCTATCTCCCACTTTTTTCTGGTTTCTCTTTTTTTATCTGTGTCTGTCAACCTCTCTTTTTTTCCTTTTGTTTTATTTTATTCAAACATACATATACAAGAAACCCAAAGGTGCACTGTCGTGTGCTACTTATCTTAAGGGCAAGTAAATACAACTATATACACATAAATACATAGACCTAAATAACTAACATTATATACATATATGCATCACTAAAGTGTTTGTTGAGGCCCTGTTGCTTTCAAAAACTTTTTTCACGGAAATCACTAGCTTCAGCGGGGTGTGTTTTTTGACAGTCCCCAAACGTTTGGGCCCGCCAACTTACACATTGTGTTTCATCCCCTTTGGGATGTGAAGGACGGCGGCCCCCGGGGGAAAAAGGGTTCCAAAACCCTGGAAACGGGGCCCAAAAAAAAGGTCTTTGGGTTTGCTGGCTGGCACGGGGAAACGCTGCCCCCTTCCACGGGCCATCCCCAAAGGGGTAACCCACTTTTTTCCCGTGTTTCCCCGTGGCAAATTTTTCGGGGGGGGCTGTTTTTAACCCCAGACAGGGGGCACCCCCTTGCCCCTGTTCCTTATGGAATACCACAAGGGCCGCGACGCCCCGCGGTGTTCCAGTGAGTCAAAGGGGATTAAACCGGCTCGGGGTTTGGGGCCCCGGGGGGGGGGGGGATATCCCAAGCATCCACCAATAAAAAGGGCTCGACGCTGGGTTGCTGTCCAGCCTGTGGGGATTTTGCGGGGGGGTGCCTCCCCACACGACCCCAGGAGAGGGGCCTCGTACTCTAATTTATGGCCGTATCGGGGGCCTTGTAGACCCAAGGGGTTTCCCTCCATGTCGAGGAAGCGGTACCCTTTGCAAGGGCAGAGCCCCGGGGGAGGGGCCCTTTTAGCAATGTGTTTTGATGGGGGGCCCCGTCAAACCTTGGCCCCGGGTTTTCCACCTTTACCCCCGGAAAAAACCTTTTGACGGCCCTGGGGGGGGAGGGGGAAAACCCGCCCCCAAAAACCGAAAGCCCCCTTCCACTGTTGGGCCCGGGCAGAAAAGGGAAAACCGAAAAACCCAAATTCCCCGGTCTTTCCGGAGAAAAGGGTCACCTGCCAGCGGTTACCCACCCCCGGGTTTTACTACTCACCCTGCGTTTATCCCCTTTCAGCAGACCCCAAAACTGAAATGTCAGGGTTTAGGGGGAGGGAAAAAGGTATGGTCTTCACATAAACCCGAAAAGCTGGCAGCGGGCCGGGAAAAAATCGTCCACGTAAAAAGTTCCACAGGACGGGCCCCAGCACAGAGCACTGGGGGGAATGTTTGTTTTCCACGGGCAGGGATCAGGGGCCCTGCACTTTTTTGGACAAACGACTGGAGGGTTTTTTTTTCCCTGCAGGTATTTCCCCAGGAGCAGAAGGAGGCCCAACCCTGGATCCCTTTGGGGGGAAAGTTTTTCGAAAAGGGCCCCGGGGTTGGTGCCACACCGGTTTTTTTCGGTTTTTAGGCACCCGTATTTTTTTCCAAGGGCCCCCACCCCCCGGCCCCCGTGTCCGGGGGCCGGCTTTCCCAGTGCTTTCCTGCCATTTTCGGGTAAGGAGAAAAAAAAAGCGGGTTTCCGAGGGGACCTTTCCAGGTCTGAACCCAAATGTTGGTCCGAGGGAAGGTTTTATTTGTCGTTGAGGTGACGAAAAGATTACCTTCCCCATATCCTCTGGGAACTTTTTTCCCTCACAACAGAGAGCAAGGAAAAGGGGCCTTTCTATTTTTTTGGGGGTCAGAGATTTGGAAATCCTCTTGTGTACAGTAACCATCGAGCCCCCCTTCCACATGAAGGCCAGGTTTTTTCCTGAGGCAGGCAGTGAAGGCTGGGGTTTTTGAAGGGCCCGGCCCAGTTTCCGGGCGAAATTTTTTAAAACAAATGCGAGCGGGAGGGTTCTTTCGGGCCAGTGTTTTTTTTGGTGTCAACCCCCTCGCGGGAATTTTCCCGCCCTGCGCTTGCCGTCGGGCTCCCACCTTTGGGGGGACTGTTTTTCTTTTTTTTTTTAAATGTTTGCTCCTGCCCGAGGCGGGGGCTCCCCGGTGGGGGGGCCCCCAAACCTTTCACTTTGCAGGGGGAAAGAGATTAGCCAGAAACCCTTGACCCTTCCCCTTTGCCCCTGCCCCGGGGCCCCCCGCCTTGCGGGGCCATGGGGGTGGGGAAAGGGGAGGGAATTTTATTTGGGGGGCGTTTTCCCTGTTACTCTCTTTTTTCTCTCCTAAAATTTTTTCCTCCTCTCCCCTTTTCTTCCCTTCCTCTTTCCCCTTCTCTTTTCCCCCTTTTCTTTTTTTCTTCTTCTCCCTCCTTTCTTTCCCCTCTCCTCCTTCTCTCTCCCCCTTTTCTCCCTCTCCTCTTGGGGCCTTTATAGTCCTGGGGAGAAGGCAAAGAGGGTTCAAACGATATTTCCCCTTTTTTAAACCCCCAGTATTTAAAAAAAAAAAAAAAAAAAGACTTTTTTTTAAACTTAAACATTTAATTTTCCCCAATAAATTAAAAGGGGCAATTTTGAGGAAAATTTAAAGTTGTTTTGGTAAAAAGAAAGAGGTTTTTTTTTTGCGATTTTTTTGTGTTAAATGGGACTGGTATTTCCTGCACCCTGTTCCCCATGTAAATATACCTAACTACAACCTATACAGGGCGATAACGGTCGCGGCCGGGTTTTTTGTGTGTATGGAAAGCCCATCTCAGCTCTAAAGATTAAAAAAAACAAACTTTTGCGCAACAATTTTGGGGTTCGGGATATAGGATACAAAATTTCGGTGGAAATTCCCTTCTATATTGTGGGTTTGCATTTACAGCCCCCCCTAAAGCTCTTTTCTTCGACTAATTGTTGACCCCCTAAAAAACAAGGTCTTTCCTTAAACAAACCGTTTTTTTATACTCGGGGGGATTTAATGACGATCTTCTCAACAGTAAAAGGAACTCTCACGCTTTCATCACAAATAACAAATTAACCCAAAAAATAATTAGCAACCCCACTGGGGGTCACTCCCCCCCTCCGCCCCAAATAATTTTGATTTATCACAAAAAAGAAGCCTGACTCGGTGTGACCTCTAAAGCATTCCTCACCCCATAGTTACCATGCCCTGTCATTTGTCACCGCAATAAATAAACAAAACGACCCCGTTTTTTTTAAAATTTTTCGGACTTCACACTAGGGATGGGACACATTCTGCTCAAAATTTCTTAGTGAAAGGACAGATCAAAAAAAATTTTTAACACAGACGAGAAAAATGAAAAGAACAACTAAACCCTAAACAAGGCCTTGTTTGCTGGCCCCCGATGGTTACAAAGGGAAATACGCCGCCCCCCCCCCCGGGATGCCCCGATCAGATTTGGGGAGGCAATCCCAACACGAATACCGCCCCAACGCATCTAGAGCACCAGAACGAGCCACACTCTGCAGGCCCAAATAAGGACCTAAAAAAAATGTAAAGCCTTTATAGATAAAACGGGAAGGGAAACTATCACTTTCTACTAATTCAAAGAAAAACCATCCCGCTACTTGGAATTTTTTAAGGCCCAATCCCCCCCCTAAAAAGGCGTCTACTGAACATTCGTTTGAAAAAAGTAAAGCGGAAGTTTTTAATACTTTTTTCGCAATGTTGGTGAAATATTACAAAAAAAACAAACATCCCCTGCGTTAAAAATCCCGACCAAAATGTAACTATAAGAGAAAAGCTATACCCCTCTTTATAGAGCATTTCCCCCAGCCCGTCGATAAAAACACCGTATCTTAATATAAAGCCCCTTTAAATGCCAAAAAAATCTTTTTGGATAATATATTTCCCTCTTTTCGTTAAAATTAAATTTTTATGTTTTGCTTTTATTTAACTTTTTACTATAAACCTCATGTAACCGGTCTTTTTCCGAATCAGTTGGAAGCATGCTATCGTTTCCCCTCTTTTCAAGAATGGAACACAGATGAGTCAGTTTACCGCCCCCCCTTTCCCTCCTCCCTATCATTCTAAGTGATTTAAAAAAGTTTTCTATCAAAATCACAACTTTCCTCGAGTCAATGATCTCCTACTAACAACCACAGGCTTTCGTAAAATTATCTACCGAAACAGCCTTCTGTCATTACTAAAACATTTTTGACAACAGGACAGGAAGCGGGTGTCATATTATCCTTTGCGATTTTTAAGCATTGAAGTGTCAACCCCACCACCCCACTTAAAAAACTTGACAACACAAAATTGTACTTTTTTGGTTTTTACAGTTACCTAAATGGGAAAACGATCAACATTTCATAATACACTTCTTTGGAAAAATTTTGTTTTCCTACGGTGTCCCGTGGGCTCTAACTTTTCCCCAAAATTATTTAAAATTTTTCGTAATGATATGCGCATTAATTAACGACTGTTATTAGTGCAATCGTGATGACACACAAACCACACAAAAAACCTTATCAAAACTTTTACACCCCTTTATTTAGAAAACCAGGAAACCTACTTTAAAGGGAAAGTTGTACTTAAAGAAAAAAGGCTTACATTGAATACGAAAGAAAAACGTGATGTTCATAGGTTTCCATTTAACATTATCCCAGATACCAGGGCAAGACTATACAGCACCACGATCCCCTTCAACCCACCACACATGTAAAAAACCTTTGGGCTAACATGGACAGGGACATGACTTTTAAAAAATGTAGTAAATGAGTAAAAAAGTAGCCGGAACTCTAATGATAAAATAGAATAAAAGAATATTTCGAAAAGGGAAATCGACAGCAAATTTACAAACACTGACTTTGCATTATTTAAAATTTCTTTTAAATGGGGCCAGCAAACACAACTCTCCTAAAAAAAAGTTCAAAAAAAATAAGAATTTTTAGCAAAAGTAGAGATGGTTTTAACCAGGAAAATACGACACGTACTCCAATTTTGAAGGAAAATCAATGGCTGATGTTAAAGACCAAATAATTCCCCACCAGGGGTCATATGTTTAAGATATGACCATCTATATCCCAATCTGATTTGTCAACTGTAGGGGACGTTACGGGGAGCTCACCCAAAACGGATCACCCGTACGTCCCCAAGGCCCAAAAACAGAATGGGGACCAGATCCTCTCTCTGTAAGGGGCCCCCCAAGTTTTGGAACACCTCCCCTCAGTAGTTAAAGATGCTAACGCCCTACATCTTTCTAACTAAACCAAACTTGTTTCGGGACGGAAATTAATTTTAGTATAGAACTTTTTCTTTTTTATTTATAGTATATTTTAGATAAACTAAGTACCTTTTTTAATGATTTTACTATTAAATTTTTTTTTTCTTTTAAAAAGCTTTTATTCCTTTTCTTTTTAGAAAATAACTGTATATATAATTTAATTCGATTTTTTTTTATTTTTACAAATTCTATAATTTCCCTGTTTTTTAATGTTTTTAAAGCAAAATGTAAATTTTAATTATGTAGCTATTATCTGAAAATAAATGATTAACCAGAATAACCCCTGCCGGGGATAAAAAAATTTTTTTTATTTTATTATTCTCCCCCTCTCTCTCTCTCCCTTCTCTCCTCTCCTTTCCCCTCCTTTTCTTCTCCTCTCTCTCCCCTCCCTCCTCCCCTTTCCCCTTTTCCCTCCCCTCTCTCTCCCCTTCTCTCTCTCTCTCTCTTCTCCCCTTTTCCCCCCTCTCTCTCTTTTCTCTCTTTCCCCCTCTCCCTCCTCTTTCTCTCCCCCTCTCTCCTCCTCTCTCCCCTCTCCGCCCCCTCTTTTTTTTGTCCCCCCCTCTCTCTCCCCCATCCCAATGGTTTTTGAGGAAAACCTTACCCCTTTTTCCTTTCCCTGCTCTCTCGTCTCGTCGTTTTTTTTTTCCCCACCTCTCTCTTCTCTCTCTCTCTCTCTCTCTCTCTTCCCCTCTTCTCTCTTCCCTCCCTCGCTTCGCTCTCCTCTCTCTTCTCTCTCTCTCTCTCTCCTCTCTCTCCTCCTCTCCTCTCTCTCTCTCTCTCTCTCTCTCCCCCTCTCTCTCTCTCTCTTCCCCCTCTCTCTCTCTCTCTCTCTCTCTCTCCCTCTTCTCTCCTCCCGCTTTCACTCTCCTCTCCCCCCTCTCTCTCCCCCTTTTCTCTCTCCCCCTCCCCTCTCTCCTCTCTCCCCCCTCTCCCTCCTCCCCCTCCCCCCTCTCTCTCCTCTCCCCCTCCTTTTCCTCCTCCCCTCTCCTCTTCTTTTCCCCCTTCTCTCTCTCTCTCTCTTCTCTCTCTCCTCTCTCTCTCTCTCTCTCTCTCTCTCTCCCCCTCTCTCTCTCTCTCCTTTTCTCTCTCTCTCTCTCTTTTCTCTCTCTCTCTCTCTCCTCTCTCTCTCCTCTTCTCTTCTCTCTTTCTTCTCTCTTCCTTCTACCCTTTTTTATTTTTTTTTTATTTTATTTAAAAAACGACGGGTTTAACAGGGGGTAAAATAGCAAAGGGGTTGCTAAAAGGCATGGGGGGGCAGAAGAAAAAAAGATTCCCCCTTTTTCCCGGGGACATCTACCCAAAAAGCTATCCCTTTAGGAAAAAAATAAAATATATTTTTACAGGCGGGGGTCATGTCCGTCACAGGCATTTTTCAGGCGAAATAATTACCCGACACTGTGAAAGTGTAAAGGTGTATTTTGTGGTGTCAATGGTGTGGTCATTGTGTGTGTTCATAGGGGTGTGTGTCCCCTGTGTGTCCTATTACACGACACTGTGTCCGCCTTACGGGCACTAAGGCGGAGGAGGGGGGCACTTTTGTGGGGGCCGCCACCTTTAAAATGCGGGTGCATGGCCACGAATCCACCCCAACCGTGAAGGGCCCCACAGTGCGCCGTGGCCCAAAAGTAAAGGCTCGCTCCCCCATCACGGTTGGGTCTGGGGGCCTTGAGGAGGAGATCACCTGACGCACCGTCCCGTGCGGCTCTGACCCCTTCAGGGGGACCCGAAGCCCTGAAAGGGTGGGAAGAGTGTTGCCAGGGGCCCTTTGTGCAGCACTTGAGGGACCGACTCTCCCCCGGGGCCCCAGGCTTAAGGGGGGAGCGGGGATCACCCCCGCACTGTTCCTGCTTTAGTGTTGTTGTTTTGTTGCTGGTGTTGTTGGAGTTGCAGCTGATTCGTTTTGTTTTTTGTCGTGCTGTGCTGCCACTTTTCCCCGGGGGGCAAATTTCCATTGATATTTGGTCGTGGGTTGGGGTATGGGCGCTAGAGCCTCGACTTTGCCAAGGACGGTGGCACTGGGCACACTCAACCAGGGGGAGGGACGTACCATGAGGCCTCATTGGGCCCATACAGCCGCTGAGGCCGTCGCTCGAGCGGGTCCCTATCGGCGCAGGAGAGTCACCCCGGGGAGGCCGAGAGCCACGTCTCCGGGGCGGAAAAGCGGAGCCTGGAGTCAAATCCCCCCCAGGAATTGAGGGAGTTCTTGATGGCAAGGGATCGTCCCAACCTTTCAGTTCCCCTCGAGTACCCTGGGGTCCCCCCTTTTCGCCGGATAAACCCATGGCCTGGGTTTTCCCGGCGGAAAAATTGATTGCCCCATTTTCCCCCCACGCGTGTTTGTCATAAGTCGAGGGTTTTGGGGGATCTGTCAGTTCGCAGTCTCCTCTCGGTATGGGTGTGGGAGGGGTGACACGGTGACACGGTGCGCGTCGCATAGGAGACCCCACAGGGGGGCTTTGGAGGAGGTCTTTGAAGTAAAAATGTTCCACGGATGGGCCCAGGCCTTTCCCTGTGGAACGGAAGCCTCCATGGGTAGTGGTGACGGTCCCATTCACCACCACCCTCAGACACGGCTTGCAGGACTCGAGAAAAACGCCAGCGGGGTGTCCCGTGAAGCCGACGTTAAGTTTTTCCCAGGAGGCCCCTTGTGCCACACAAGCCCAAAGGCCCCGGGGCTTTTTGTCCAGGGAATCACCAGCGAGGGCGGCCAGGCCCCAGGGAGTCTGCCTGATTTGGAGACAATAGAAGCAGGTCCGGGGCGGAGCCCCCCTTCCTAGCCCCGAAACTGTTAGGGGACATGGTGGGCCCCTCTAGGGGGGGTCAGTTGCTCTGCAATAACCCTTTTTTTTTAAGACTTCTGAAAATGAAGGAGCGAGATGGACGATAGTTGGGGGGATCCGCCCTCCCCTTTTTCTTGTGCAGGGGGCCGTGACACGAGCCTCCTTCCACAGGCTTGGCCGGGCGCCCGATTGGAGGAAATGTAAAAGATGGCGTGGGGGGCCCTTATCAGCTCATCTGCACATGCGAACGGGAAGGGCCACACCATCAGGCCAGGGCCTTTTTTGGGTGTTGACGGTACCAGGAGGTGGGCCACGGTGTCCCCGTGACCACGGGCTGTCCGGCCCTTGGGGAACATACGGGTGAGACGAGGTGGCTGCCTTAGGGGCCTGTGTCGCATTTTTTCTGGGGCCACCAGAAAGGGCAGCCTTCCCCTGGTTTTTTACCACCCAGTCTCCTGCTGGTGTGATGAGGGGCGGGATCCTTCCTGGGGTAACGGTGTCTTGTCTCTCCTTTACCCAAAGGGCCACGATTGTTGGGTCAGCTTTATTTTGGGGGCTAGCTTTTCCCCCTGACGTCATTTTTTCCCCCCTGTTTCCGGCCCCGAAGCTGTCCGGTTTGGCCCTACCGGTGGCGCGGTGCAGGGCCCTTTTTCCTCGTTTTTGGGGGGGGCGCTTTAGCGCAAACCCCGGCCTTTTATTTATCCTCCCCGGCAAGGCGAACCTAAACCCAACCCCGGCTGGTATCGGACTCAGCCTCGTAACCCCATGTGGAAAAATGTTTGGGGCCCCCCCCCCGGCAAGGAGAGTGGCGGGAAGGTGGCCAATTGTTTACGCCGCAGAGCGCGGCGGCCCAGTCAGTGTCAGACAGGACCGCTTGATGGCCAGCCAGTCGCTCATCCCCCAGCCAAATGCCCGTGGGAGTTTCCTCGCTGGCGGGTCTAGGCCAATTGGGGAGACTGCATTATGCAGAGTGCCCCAAATCTGTTCAGCTGGTTCACTGCATGAGTCTTAGGGAAAACATGAGCACTGGGTCCAGAGAGCCATTTGTACGGTGTGGGGAAGGGCGTGATTGGTGACCCAGGACCCCGCAACTCTGTGAAGGCCCTTTTTAAAGTGCGATTCAGGTCGCCCACGAAAGTGTTTTTGGGAGTTCGGGGGCCAAGATGGTTTTCCCGCTGGCGGTGGGAAGGCTAATGGGTGCGGCCGTCCATTGGGCGGTAAAGAGCGCATAAAAAGACAGCACTTTTGTCCGGAAAAAGAAGGCGGGAAAAAAACATCGCTTTTTCCTCGGGGACCGGGACAGGCAGAATGAACTGCGTCCCTCCGGTGCACACTCTCACCCCCGCCTTGTCCGTGCCTCGACACGCCCCATCCCGTGACAAAAGCCCCTGATTCCCGTCAAAATGTCAACATCATCAGCAGGGAAAGTCCGACGGCCATACGACGCACCCTTTTTTCTGAGGCGGGGTTTGGGGAGCTCGCCCCACTTCCGTCCTGGGCCCGAACTTTGCAGACAGGATTTGAGGCACGTGTGCCATTCCTTGCCCTTTGCGAATTATGGGGGGGGCGGCAGCAGCGTATGCAATGGTGGGAAGCACTTGAGGATGCTGTGATGGGGGAGGGGCTGGGAGGGGGGGATTTGGGGAGGAGAGGGATTCGTTTATGAGCAGGGCCCGAAAATCGTTCCTGCCTTGCCCCCGTTGCCGAGTGAAACAATTGTCTGCAGATGTCCTAACGCAGACAAAACTCGCAGCTTTGGCTCCCTTTTTCCCACCAGCCCCTTTTTTTTTTTTTTTTTTTTTTTTTTTTTTTTTTTGTAATTTTTTTTTTTTTATACATTTGTACCTATAGCGCCTGTAGGCAGTGGTGACCCAGGGCTCGAATGGTAGGCTGTGGAGGGTTCACTTGGGGGTTCTGATGGTTGGTCCTCGCCCGTTGGTGGCGCAGGCAGGATTCTTATAGTGACGCCTGTGAGGCTCATGCCGCCCCCCTGTGTCCTCCGATTGCACTCGCTGTCGAAGGTAGAGTTGATAGGCAGGGCATGTGGGTGTTCCTAGACCACTCGACGGTGCAGAAAGGTCTACGGCAAAGGTCGTGAGTATGACCCCTTTTCTCGCAGTATTCACAGACGATGGCGGTGCAGTCGTCCCCCCATCTCTCTCTCTCTCTCTCTCTCTCTCTCTCTCTCTCGTTCTCTCTCTCTCTCTCTCTCTCTATCTCTCTCGTCTCTCTCTCTCTCTACTCTCTCTCTCTCTCTCTGTCCTCTGTCCTCTCTCCTCTCTCTCTCTCTCTCTCTCTCTCTCTCTTCTCTCTCTCTCCTCTCTCTCTCTCTCTCTCTCTCTCTCTCTCTCTTCTCTCTCTCTCTCTCTCTCTCTCTTCTCTCTCCTCTCTCTCTCTCTCTCTCTCTCTCTCTCTCTCTCTCTCTCTCTCTCTCTCTCTCTCTCCGCTCAGGGTACGGATTTTCATTTGTAACTTCACTCCACTCACACATTTAACTCTTTCCTCTCACCAGCCCCCCCCCCCCCCACACACATTGTAACACTAACACAGGTAACTTGCAATATCAACTCGTCATGTAAAGTAAGAGAATATTACATTTAATTAGGGGGAGGTGTCCTTGTTAATTACTCCCCCCTTTTCCCCCTTTCCCCTCTTTCCCCTCACCCTCCCACCTGTGTGCTTTCCCGTTACTTAAACACAAATATAACTTAAGTATAGGAGCCACAATAACCTTCAAGTTTAGGATATTCTGGGAGATTCATTCAAGAAGTTAATTGAATTCGGATAAAAAGATGGGTTGTGAGACGGTGAGTGTGGTGTTGAAGGCATTGGGGGTCACCAGGCTCTTGCGCGTTATGTTGGATTGCGCGATGATGGCAGTAAATTGTGAATAAGTGAGGGTAGCCATTGCAATTAGCGATGGGTTGTTGCTACGTTAGGTACTGAGAGAGAGTGTGTGAGAGTGTGGTGTGATATATATATATATATATATATATATATATATATATTATATATATATATTATATATATATTATATATATATATATATATATATATATATATATATATATATATATATATATATATATATATATATAATATATATACAGTTAGCGCCACTCGACTTTAGAACTTTCGGTGACGTAAGCGTTATTTTTCAAAAACTGGTAAACACCCTTTTTCAGAGTCTGTAAAGGGGCCCGGGAGAAAATGACTACATGGCAACTTAGCGTAGCCCCTCACACATCTCCACGGATAGATTTGAATTATTTAAAGGGTCCAGTGTTTGACAAAATATTGTTAGAAGGAGGATTATCTCACCGACCGCTCATTGTTTTGGCTTATAAAACGGTTGTGTTCGTTTTACACTTTGTATTCTACTGTGCTAATACGCGATGCCTGGGAAATATACAAGCCATGATGACATAGTATGAGTAATAGAGTTGCATAAGAATGATGAAACAAATCGAGAAATAAGCCGTATAACTGATGTCAACGAAAAGACAGTGAGTGTGTTGGTGAAGAAATGGCGCGGTGAGGGATGCCAGGATATCCCTCACCACAAACATGGGGGTGGATCAGCCAAAAAAGTTTCTAACAATACTTTACATATTATCAAAAGACAGTAAACTGAGGATTTATATACAACTGTCTTTTGATAATATGTAAAGTTTTGTTAGAAACTTTTTTGGCTGGTCCACCCCCATGTTTGTGGTGAGGGATATCCTGGCATCCCTCACCGCGCCATTTCTTCACCAACACACTCACTGTCTTTTCGTTGACACCAGTTATACGGCTTATTTCTCGATTTGTTTCATCATTCTTATGCAACTCTAATACTCATACTGTCATCATGGGTTGTATATTTCCCAGGCATCGCGCATTAGCACAGTAGAATACAAAGTGTAGAACGAACACATCCGTTTTATAAGCCAACACAATGAGAGGTCGGTGAGATAATCCTCCTTCTAACAATATTTTGTTAAACACTGGACCCTTTAAATATTTCAAATCAATCCGTGGAGATGAGTGAGGGGCTACCATAAGTTGCCATGCAGTCATTTTCTCCCGGGTCCCTTTACAGACTCTGAAAAAAGGAGGTTACCAGTTTTTGAAATATGACGCTCACGTCACCGAAAGTTCTAAAGTCGAGTGGCGCTAACTGTATATATATTATATATATATA
>JACEEZ010001296.1:0-2500 GCA_016584305.1 Chionoecetes opilio
CTTTCCCCCCGGGAAAAAAGGGGGCCACCCCCCGTGGGGGGTGGGAAGGGCCCCCCCCCCGGGGTATTAAAAACAAAAAAACCCCGGGCCCAAAACTTTTAAAACACGGGGGAAAAATTTGGTTATTTTTTCTTGAAAAAAAAAAATTGCCCAACCAAATTTTTGAAAAATTTTTCCCCCTTAAAAAAAAAAAAAAAAAAAAAAAAAAAAAAAAAAAAAAAAAAAAAATTTTTTTTTTTTTTTTTTTCGACCTTTCCAAAAAAAAAAATTTTTGTTTTAAAAAAAAAATTTTGGGCCCAAATTTATGGTAAGGAAGGTTTTTAAAAGGCAAATTCAATAAAGGTTTACTAACCAACAGGCCAAAAAAATTAAAAATGGATACGAATTTAACTGAAAAGACTTTATATTTTTAAGATGTTTCAAAGGCCAAAAATCTGGGGGGGGGGGGGGTGTGGGGTGGTGGGGGTTTGGTGTGTTTGTGTTTGGGGGTTTTGTAAGGGTTTTGGGTGGGGTTTTGGCATTTTTTTTCTTCCCCCTCCCCCCTTTTTTTCTTTTTCTTTTCTCTTTTTTTTTTTTTTTTTTTTTTTTTTTTGCTTTATTTTTCTCCCTCTCTCCTCCCCTCCCCCTCCCCCTTTCCCCCTCTCCCTCTCTTCTTTTCCCCTTCTCCTCTCTCTCCCCTCTCTCTTTTCTCCTCTCTCTCTTTTTCTCTTTCTCCCTCCCTCTCCCTCCTCCCTCCTCTCTCTCTTCTCTCTCTCTCTCTCTCTTCTCTCTTCTCTCTCTCTTTTTCTCTCCCTCTCTCTCTCTCTCTTCTCTCTCTCTCCCTCTCTCTCTTTTCCCCTTCTCTCTCTCTCTCTCTCTCTCTCCTCTCTCTCTCTCTCTTTTTTCCCCTTCTCACAACACACAATCACACATTCAATCCTTAATCACATTATTTTTTTCCTCGAGAAATGTTTGCTTTTCTTTTCCTTTTTCATACCTCCTCTTTCATTCATACCTTACTTCCTTTACCCTCTCCTCTCCTCCTTTCTCTCCTTCCTTACCCTCCCCCTTTCTCCTTCTCTCTTCTCCCCCCCTTTTCCTGCCCTCTCCTCACAAAAACCCTTTTTCCTCAACCCAATTTAAACTCCCCCCTCTTTTTCCCCTCTTTGTTTTTTTGCACCATCCTATCCTTCCCTCTTCTCTTTTCCCTCTTTTTTTCCCCTTTACTCTTGTCCCTTTCCTCCTCCCCCTCCTCGCCCCCTTTCCTCCCCCTATAAAAATTTCTGCGATAGAAAAGGTATGCGTTGTTGATATGGTGAACGAAGATATTTAAATCATGGCCCGTGAGCCACAAGGGGATAATAGTATCCTAGAATTTTTCACTACCGCATTGATCTGATTGTACTGCGATATAGGTGAACTTTTGGGAAAAAAGTGATCACAGGCAAATCAGATGGGCATAAATTGCAATGTAGACATCACAAAAAATCTTTTACTAGTCCCAAATTAAACGCAGATTCACGAAGATCAGCAGGGACTAAAGCAAAGTTAAGGTTTGATTAAAATGGTAATAACGCCGAAAAACATGGTAAGGTATTTCACAAATAAACCCCAATCGGGGGGGAAAAACATGTTCCCATGGTAAGAAACGTTTGATAAAAAAACAGACCCATTTGGATAATAAGAGACCCAAACAAATCTTTGACGGGCCCCCGAGCTAAAAAAGTTTACAAACATAAAAATGCAGCTGCGTTTCTAGAGAAAAAAAAGACTTAAAACGTCCCTGCAAAGGACTAATTAAGTCTAAAAAAGCGCAAATATGAAAAAAAAATTGCAAAGGAAAAATAAAACCCGAAAGGTTTCTTTTAATACGTTGAATAAAAAAAACGTCAAAAAAAGTATTGGGCCACTAAAAGATAAAAAAATATCTTGGTAAATGATAATAAAGATGGCGTTCGTACTAATGAAACTTTATGCGGATTTATTAAAGAAGACAAAACTCCTTTCCCAAACCATAAACATGTATGCGGGACTCAAAAGGGATAGACTGGTAATAGGAGAGATAACAGTAGACGAAATACAAAATATTTGCTGAAACTTGACCCGCAAAAACCCCGGGGGGACGAAATCTCGCCGCGACACTTCGCGAATGTTCCCCGTTAACTTTCGCTCCCCTAAAAATTATTTTCAAAATCGCTAAGGAAAAAATTTCCTAGTATGTGGAAATTAGCTTTTCCCGATATTAAAAAGGGGGTAAGAAGCCTCGCAAGTATTACGCCCAAATTTGTTAAAGTCCTGATTTTTAAACTATTTAGAAAATTGCGGGATAAAAAAGTGTCTTTCTCGATGAAAAACTCAAAATAAACTCCCACATGGGTTTCGAAATAAAGCCCCTTTAAAAAACCTACTGGTTTTTTTAAAGTCTTTTTTCAAACTGGGACGCTAAAATCCCTCGGGTGTAATATCCTGATTTTTAGAAAGCCCTTCGATACAGTTCCCTAAGCGACTGCTGACCAAACTA
>JACEEZ010001296.1:7500-55000 GCA_016584305.1 Chionoecetes opilio
TCATAGAGTTAAAAGTATTGTATACCCCATATTCACTAATCAAAAAACCCCAAAAACCATACACACAAAACAGTAAAACAAAATAAATACATACAAAACATATACAAAATTTTAATACAAAAACACATATACAAATTATACTTTAAAAAACAAAAATATACAAATTTTATACATACAAAAATATACAAATATATAAAATAAAAACCCACATATACACTACCCCACACGTACACATACAAAACACTTTACATATGCACATATCCCTACAACACATACACACATACGCATACAAAACACAAAAATCCAAAACATATACATACATTCACAAACCCCTAATCCACACACAAAAAATATATTTTATACATAACACAAAAAATTTACATATAACCCACATAAACTTTAATATACATTATCCTTTTGGGGTTTTTTTTTTAAAAATTTTTTTTTTATTTTATATATTTTTTTTTTTTATAAAACAATACATAAAATGAAATATACTATACAAAGGCTGCCCAAAAACATACTTCCTTTTAAAACCTAAATATTATCATTAAAAAAGATATTACCAATTACTCTTTCCCAAAGATATTACTCATTTTTTTATAAAACGGAAACTGAATTGTTACATCCGTTTAGAAAATTTTTTTGCTTTTATCTTAAAAAAAAAAACCCCCCATTTGTTTTTTATTCAGGAGAAAATTCCGGAAAGTTTTTTTCCCATTCGGGGACACCCTTGCGTAGGGTTAGGGAATTTTCCTTCGGGCTTCTAAATCGGGGTTTGTGGAGGTCTTAACATGTTTTTTTCCCTTTTAAATTTGAAATTCTGAACATTAGTTTACTCAAAACCAAAATCAATGATTTGTGGGAGTTCTTAGTGAAGAAAAACAAACTTTAAAATTTCTAGTTATGAATACCCGAATTTAAAAACCCCATGTTCAACGAAAAAAGTTTTTTCGGGTTGTGATCCCAAAAGCCCTACCCGAAATCACCCCCCAAATGACCCTTTTTTGTACCCTTAATAACGGCTGTAATATAGTTTTTAAAAAACCCGGGAGCCCCAAAAAAGGGATTAAAATTTTGTAAGTATGGTTTAATCAAACTGTAATCCCCAAATATGATTAATGTTTTCTTTTAAAGTTTATTTTAATTTTATATATAACCTTTAAACGACCTTTCGAAAATTTTTACTATAAATATATTTTCACTTTGTATTCCAAATAATTTTTTCATAAAATCAAATTCCAAAAATTTTTTTCCGAAGAACATCTTTAAATATCCCCAGTTTCCAATTTTTACTGAGGTGTGTTGGCAATTTTTTTTATCCCTGCAAAAAAAAGGAAGGGGGTTTTTTTAAAATTTTAAAATTGAAAGTCTTTTTGTTAAAAAAACCAATTAGCTACATTTATTTATTTTTGATTAATCAGGATTCTAAAAGGGTGTGTGATCGGGCTCAGAATGGAAAAGGGAATTTGTGTCATCACCCGAACAGTTTTAAAATCAATAGTGACAAAGGGAACGGGTTTATGTCATTGTAAAAAAAAACAAAAAACAAAAAACCCCTGAGCGGGGAAAACCCCGGGGAAAAACCCCATTAAAACCCATTTCCTTTGGATGATTTTACACCTTTAAATTTCAGAAACGTTTTCTCCCTGAATTTCCCAAAACCAAAATTTCAGTGTCCTTTTCTTATCCCATAGAATTCAATTTTTTAAGTAATATAGAAGGGTTTTTATTGTATCGAAGGCTTTTGTTTAAATCAAGGAATACTGCCATTGTAAATTTAATTTTTTTTCCCTTTTTCAACCCAAAATACTTTCCCATGATTTTAACAAATCGCCTTTTTGGGGTGGGGACATTTTTAGGAAAACCCCAAAACTGGTTGTTTGAAACATTGTTTTTAGTGTCTAAGAAAAAAATTGTATTAGTCTCTCAAAACTTTCACCTTTTTTATTTTATTTTAAAGTAAAAATAATAGTGATATTGGGGGGGTTATTTATGGGGCCCTTTTTTTTATCTCCCATTTTATAAATGGGAAAGGTTTTTTTAGCATTTTTTAGGTTGTTGGGGAAATATCCCGCTCTGAAAGGGACAATTGATCAGCTTCCCATAAAAATGGTGGGATTTTGCAGGGGAAAATTTAATTTTGATTTCCCTTGGATGAAATTTTCCCCGAAACCCGGGGACTAGATTTTTCAGTTTTTTGAGATTTTTATCATTTCCTCTGGAGTTGTTTTTTTCAGTTTTATACAGGGAAAATTCCCCCTTAAAAATCTTGATGGGGATACTTCGGAAAACCCAGGTAGAGCTGTATCCAAATTTTGCCCAATGGAAGAAAAATTTTTTAATAATTCACCACACACTGAAAATTTGGGTGTGATTTTAGTCCCCACCTTTTTTCCACTGCTTATCAAGCCGTTTTTAAGTCTGTTTAGAGTTTTAAAATTTCATTAATTGTTTTCCCAAATTTCTTTTTTTACTTTTACCAAAGGCGGTACTAATTTTTAATTTTTGTAGTAGGGTTTTTCTTGGCAAAACCCTAATCTAGCTTTAACCCGTTTTCCTTAAATTTCCTATATTTTTTCCATAGGTGAGAGGGCCTTTTTGAAAATTTCTTTTAAATTTTGGGTTTTCTGCTTTAATAAGAAATTATAATTCATGTGTAACCCAGGGCTTCATTTGTCGTTTCGGGTTATTGTTTGGTTTCCAGGGAAATATTTTTACTGTTCCCTTAGTGTTTTTTAAAATTAATCAATTGGGGTAAAATCTTCTTTTAGCCTTAATAGAAAAACTGACTTTCCCCTTAATAATCCCTCTGTTTTTTTACAAAATTTCTTAAGAATCAACATCCTTGTGTTTCCCTGAAAAGTAAGGGTTTTCTTCTTTATCGTTTTTTAAATTTTTCCCCGACATTTAAAATAAAAGGTCCCAAAATGGTCATTTATACAGTAGCTAGTATTCCAGACTTATTTAATTACTTTAAAATGATTTGCCCCAGGGGGGAATCAATGAGTGGGGGAAACCCCTGATTTCCCCACTTGGTTGGCAAGTTAATACACGGTAAAAATCCCATGACCATGAAAAAATAGCCGTTTTAATCCTGTTTTTGGTCTTTTTATTTTCCCAAATGAAGTAAGTTAAAAATTTAATCTCCTAAAAAGGTTAACATGTTTTTTTTTTTTAATTTAATGTTCCCCAAGTATTTCCCCCCAAAAAAATCATTAAAAAAAAAGTCAGAGTTGGGCCTCGAAAATTAGTCCTACAAAAAAGAATTTGGGCGTGTTGCCCTTAAAAAAACAAATAAAGATTAAAAAACGGGTCATTTTAAACCCCTGATTTTTCTAAAATTTTACATGAATTTTGTTATTAAAAATAATGGAACACCTCCCTTGGGAGGGTTTCCCCTTTTTTTTTTGTATAAAAATTAAACCCTTCGATCTTTATACAAATGTTCAATGCCCACTGATAACCGGTTTTCACAAAAGCAAAAAAAAAAAAATTTTGTTTAAAATTATATGAAGAAAAGGATTATAAATAAATGTATCCAAGTTAGGGGGGATGTTTTGATTTTAAAAGAGAAAAAATTTTTTAAAAACTATCAAAAATTTTTTGTCAAAAAAGACCCCTCAAACTCGGGTTTGGGTTTAAATACTAAATTTCCTGAGAAGGAATGCCCCGGGCTTCCAAAGGGTCCCTAAATCGTGCCCATGAAGCCCCAGGCATAGGGACATCCCCGTCGGGAGGGGAAAGGAAAAAATTAAAACTGCCCTTTTAAAATCAAAAAGGAAGGGAAATTTCCCAAAAATAATCTAACTTTAATTCAGAAAAGGTATCTTTCAATGTCAGAAAAGGGGCCTTTCGCCCCCTTCGGTGAGGGAGGGGGGGGTGAGGGTGGTGGCCACCCCGCCCCTTTCGGCAGAACACCCTGTTCTGGGGAAAAAACCGAACTTTTGATCCGGGGGGGAAAAAATGCACCGGGGGTTAAAGGATCAGAATCCCCTTTAAAGGGCCCTTAAGCCCACCTATATTTCTCCCCTTCCCCACCTACATTTTCCAGAAAACCCACAAAATGAGCAACACGCCCCCCCAGTAATACTTTTTTACCTGAAATTTAAAAACCGCCCCTTTTCCCTTTAAAACTGCCCTGTTTTTTCCCCCAAAAATGTTTATTCTTCCTCAAAACTTGCCCTTTCCTCTCAAAAATTTAAAGAGGGGGGTGTTTCGGGCGGTGAGCTGAGCGTGTGGGGAATTGTTCAATTTCCATCAGGGAGACGGGGCCCTAAAGGGGGCGGTTTAAAATAGTATACTGGGCGCGTGTTGCTCATTTTTGTGGGTTTTCCCCTAAAGGGTTGAGGGGGAAAAGAAGGGTTTGAAGGATATGAGGTGGATTTAAAGGGCCTTAAGGCATTTTTGATCCAACCCTCGGTGCTTTTTTTCCCCCGGATCAAGAGTTCTGTTGCCCCCAGAACGAGGGGTTTTCTGCCAAAGGTGCTGGCTGGCCCCCAATCATCAGGGCCCCTCATCACCGAAGGGCTGACGATGGCCCAGGGGTTTAAAGTGGTCAGCCCCAGGACAGCTGCCCCCCTTTGACCCCACGGGCAGGACAGGGGGGAGGGAAATTTTCCAGACCCTTTCTCCTTGGAGGGGGGACACTTTGTCCTAAACCCCATCAGAATATTTTTCCCCTTCGAAGAAATTTCAAAGGGCCCCCAAATTGGTAGAAAGCCTTCGGCCCGTTTCTCTCCAGGGCAGGTATCCTGTTCCCCCTGGAGGAGGGTGGCCTCTTTTTATTCCGGTGGGCGGGCAATATTGTATCCCCCCAATCGTTGGGAGTGGGTGATTTAAGCTAGGGGGTTTAAGACAAATTTATAAATTTGATATATAAAATAATTATAAAGTATTAAAAAACATTTCTTATAATGTATCAACACTTTGGGAATTCAGGTTTTGGGGTTAGAAAACCCCCGCGCCCCCTTCCTTTTTGCCGCCAATTAGGTCATGTTTTTTAACTCCAAAAATGAATTTTTCATCCCCATTTTGAGGTAGCCCTGCTTTTTTACGCGGCCCTTTAAACAGCCCAAATTTAAGACACAGAAAGTCTCTGTAAAAGCCCAAAAGTTTGTATGTGGTCCCCGTGGTTTCCCGGGGAAACAGAGCTGCGGGAGCTGGCCCCCTGGGCCCAGGCGGCGCCGGGGGGACGACCCGCGGCCCGCCAGGTCAAACGCCCGGGCGCAGCTGAAAAAAAAGGAAGCTGGTAAAAGCCAAACAACCCCGGGAGGGAAAAACCTTTGTACTAAAAAGAAGGAGGACCTGACCACGAAGAGGCGGGCGCCCCCCCGAACGAGACCCCGCGATTACGTTTGAGGAAAAATGAAATTTCGTTCTTGAGGACACCTTCCAAACCCCACCCTATCCCCCCCCCCCAGGAGGGAAAGGGCCTTTGGGCTCCCCCTGCCCTGTCCCGCCCCCCGGGGCCCCCGCGAGCCCCCTGTGGGGGGGAGTTACCAGGACCGTCGGGCCAGTACGGGTGGGGGTAAATCACCGAGGTTTGGGGGAAAAATTGCAGGGCCCCACCCGGGTATTTCAGGAGGACAACCCCCGCTCCCCGGGGGGAAAAAAGAAACCCCGACCCCGGAGGGGTGCGTTGAGCATCAGGGTGGCTTTCGAGGAAAGGGTATTACGGGTTTTTTGAGGACACCTTCCACCTCGCCCTGCAGGAAAAACCCTGGAGCAGGACCCCGGCGCCGCTGCCTCCCGTCCGGGCCCCTGGGGCCCAGCGAAAGGCTGTGGCGGAGATGATGTCGACAGCCCGGGGCCCTCGACGGCTATTATCGATACGGAAAACAATATTGCGGGCCAGCCAGGAATATCAAAGGGCTCCAAACGCTCCTGGGGAACAGGAAATTTCCCGACCGTTGGGAGAAGGGTGCGCCGAAGCCCTTTTCTATCAGATTGCCTTTTGATTGCCCCCCCAAGAGGAGGGTATTCTGATTTTGGTCAGCCCTTTGGCAAGAAAAACCTCGTTCTGGGGGAACAGGAACTCTTGATTTTTGGGGGCAAAACGCACCGGGGGTGAGTTTAGAAGGGTTTTAAAACATTTTCACTGTTGATTTCTAAAATTTTATTTCCCGAAAATGCGCAAACAATTTTAATGATGCAATGCTGTAACAATATTTTTTTTAGCTCTCACAATATTAAAATACTGAAATATTCCTCACTTCCCACATTTTATTCCCTCTTATTCCTGTTGCACCTCCTACTCCCCTTCCCCTTTTTCCCTCCCTGCCCTTTTTTCTATTCCTAAGGGTTTTCTTTCCCCATTTCCTTCTGCAACTCCTGCCCCCTTCTCTACTCCCCTTCCCTTTTTTTCCCCCTTTCCTTGTCTAACTCCGGGTAATTCTTTCCCCGCTTTTTCCTTCTTTATTTTGCCTTTAAAAAAGTAGTACCATAGTGGGAGAAAATAGTGACGCAGGGTTTGTCCCCTTAGCCCCAGTAGGGCTCTTACTGGTTTTGGGTTTTTCCCTTTGTATTGTAAATTTCCCCCTCCTCCCCCTTTCTTTTTCTCCCCTCCAAAATCCTGCTTATTCTTTCCAGCTCTCCCCCTTCCCGGCCTGCTTATTCTTCCCGGTTTCCTCCTCTTCCTCCCCCTCCTTCCTGCTCCTTCTTTTTTTTCCCCCCCAGCCCCCCTGCCCTTATTCTTTTACTTTCTCCCCCTCCCCCTTCCCCCTTCTCCCTCCCCCGCTCCCGTTATTCTTTCCTACTCTACCCCCTCCTCCCCCAACTTCTACTTAAACTCTCTAGTTTTTCCTTTTCCTCCTTTTTAACCCCCTGTATATTTTTTTTTGGTGTACTTCCTCCACTTCTTTCTCCTCCTTTTTAAATTTTCTCTTGTTTTCTATAAGTAAAATTCCCCGTGACCTGCAAGAGATAAGCTGTTCCCCCCACCTTTTTTTTCCTTCTTTTTATCCCGCTTTTTCTGTATGAGGGTTTAATTTTTTTCATCACGTCGGTCTCGTGGGGGCCCTTTTTTCAATTCCTTTGACTATATTTCATCAAGTTTTTTTTTACTTTTCTCTTTCTTCTTTTTCTATTTCGTTTTGCTGTATAAGTTTAAATTTCTCATCACGTTTTTCCTATGTCTGTCTCTGCCTTGGCCTTTTGTCTAATCCCTGACTAATCTAAGCCTTTGATCTATTTCGTTCAGTTTATTTTTTACTTTTCTATTTCTTGGTTCCAATTTTTTTTTTCTTGGATAGTGTTCATCAGAATGTCTTGATCTTACGTGTCTTCCCTAATCCCACACACAGGCCTCTCTTCAGGCATCTATGTTACCTGTGTTACAATCAGATTTTCCTGTACTCTTCTGAAGGTCGGAACTTGAGTATTTCTATGAAGCTCAAGGTTTACGATTCATATTCAGGAAAAATACATTCTTTCTCAGGTTTAGTTATCCTCGACACTCCATCCTCTGCTGTTCTCGTTGCTGGCTCACACTGACGCACACATATTCACTTTCGTTACAACATGTACCATCCAAGACTTTCTAAGCAGATATACTTTTCAACATCTATTAAATTGTGTTACGTTGTTGATGTTGTTACTTAACATTTTCAGTATTTGATCTTCGTCTCCTACAAGATTAACAAGCTTGATCAACATGTCTTAAAAACAGCCGCTTGTATTGTCTTTAGCAATGGCCATTATGACAACTAGTAAGGTTTTTGTACTTTTTTGTTACCCAATTTTTTTTCTTCTAAATTATATTCCTCCTCTCTTATGGATTCACTACACAGACTTGTTACTCATTTCTATCATTATTGTGCCCATCTTACTAATGCAAGCGTTGATTAATATCTTAATTCTTTCATAGCATTCAGTGAGAGATTCGGAGGCGGATTGTATTTCTCTGTCTTTCACCTTCCTTTGACTCAAGTGTACTATTTCAAAAGAACCATGTCATGCTATATCAAAAATAACATTGGTTTTCGTATCGTTAGGCTGAACTTCACTTCATATAATAATAACAAATGGTCTTTATTATCTTTACCAACCCTGGAACTGTCTCTGTCTTTGTAAACAATTCGAGTTGAACAAGATACAGGACGTTCTAATACTTGGACAATATTTTCTTTGGTTGTGGGTTCAAGGGTATCAAGAAATGAGTCTGTGTCTAACTACATCTGTCACGGCTATGAAAAGCAGAAATTGTGTGGCCTATTTCGAATCATCCATGACATCGCACAGCATTTCAATTTTTTCAGCCCTTGTCTGGTCTTGTTTTATTATTTCCCAAAGTTTTTCCATTTCTTGAACAAAAAAAAAACAAAAAAATTGAACCTAACCGAGCCTATACCTAACCTTCTCGCATTTCTTTAAATTTTGCCTCATACTGGTGCGTGTGGCCTATTTGGGAACTATATGAAACGAGGCATGTCAGAATGCAATGTCATGTATATTGTATCTAATGTGACGATAAAGATATGTTATTATTATCTTATCTTAGGTACGCGGGTCTCACAGGTGACACTCAGGACAGGAAGGGAGGGAGAACAGGTACTCCCAACAGACACTGGGTTTGTTAGTGTCAAGGAAAACGACTCTATATGCCACCTGTGTGATGAATCGTACAGGTATTCATCTAGCTGTATTTTTTTTCAATGATTTGTTTGAGGTGATAACTTAGGGAAGAGGCAGATGACTTTCCATTAGTTTTGCTACTTTCAAACACCTGATTCCTACCCAGGTATTCGATGGCAGTACATTCTAAACATTTCTTTTCGAAGGTAGGTTAATCGTGTTTCGTATTATTGCTGATCTAAAAACAAGCGTAACAAAAAGGCGAGATTTGACAGAAGACTATAACTATTTCAGAAGCATCACATATACTCAAACATCGGTAAATACAATCACAACCCAAACCTATAAATTCAATACATATCATCGAAAGTATTTAGAAAGTATTAAATGACATCAAAAAAGAGATGAAGACTAACAATTCCTAACAATTCCTCAGCCTATCAGCTTTGCAATACCTATACACACCCAATCATCAGGCGGTGCCAATCATCTGCTGACAATATATATCTACATAACGTTTTATAGAATTACAGACGATCAATCAGACAAGACCCTGATAACATTGAGTTTGTGTCTATCATTTAGCATCTGGAGACACACGTGTTCTTATATGAAAGAGTGTTTATTCTCATTTCCAGTGATGATGATTTGTTTTTGTTACCAGTTAGTGATGTCTTAATACTTCTTGACACACCACTCTGTCTACCACACCCTGGGTTTCTTTTATCATCAAACTGATTTTTTCCAAACTCTTTTCACTTCCCCAAGCTGTCTTTTCTTCTTCTCTCACGCTGTCGTTTTCTTCCCCAAAGCTATACTATTTCTTACCCCAATTTGTCCTTTTATCTTTTCCCAAACCATCTTTTTCCCCCCAAACCATCTTTTTTTCCCCCAAACCATCTGTTTTTCCCCCCAAACCATCTTTTTTCCCCCCAAACCATCTTTTTTTCCCCTCAAACCATCTTTTTTTCCCCCAAAACCATCTTTTTTTCCCCCCAAACCATCTTTTTTCCCCCCAAACCATCTTTTTTTCCCCCCATACCATCTTTTTTTCCCCTCAAACCATCATTTTTTTCCCCCAAAACCATCTTTTTTTTTCCCCAAACCATCTTTTTTCCCCCCAAACCATCTTTTTTCCCAAAAATCATCTTTTTTTCCCCCAAACCATCTTTTTTTCTTCCCCCAAACCATCTTTTTTCTTTTCCCAAACAATCTTTTCCCCTCAAACCATCTGTTTTCCCCCCAAACCATCTTTTTTCTTCCCCCAAACCATCTTTTTTCTTCCCCCAAACCATCTTTTTTCTTTTCCCAAACATCTTTTCTCCCAAACCATCTTTTTCCCCCCCAAACCTTCTTTTCCCCCCCAAACCATCTGTTTTCCCCCCAAAGCATCTTTTCCCCCCAACCATCTTTTTTTCCCCCCAAACCATCTTTTTTTTTCTCCCCAAAGCATCTTTTTTCTTTCCCCAAACCATCTTTTTTCCCCAAAACTATCTTTTTTCTTTTCCCAAACAATCTTTTTTCTTTTCCCAAACAATCTTTTCCCCCCAAACCATCTTTTTTTTCTTCCCCCAAAGCATCTTTTTTCTTTCCCCAAACCATCTTTTCTCCCCCCAAACCATCTTTTTCTTTTCCCAAACAATCTTTTTTCTTTTCCCAATCTTTTCCCCCCAAACCATCTTTTTTCCCCCACAAACCATCTTTTTCCCCCCCAAATCATCTTTTTTCCCCCCAAACCATCTTTTTTCCCCCAAACCATCTTTTTTCTTTTCCCAAACAATCTTTTTTCTTTTCCCAAACAATCTTTTCCCCCCAAACCATCTTTTTCCTTTCCCCAAACCATCTTTTACCCCCCCAAACTATCTTTTTTCCCCTCAAACCATCTTTTTTCCCCCCCCAAACCTTCTTTTCCCCCCAAACCATCTTTTTCCTCCCCAAACCATCTTTTTTCCCCCCAAACCATCTTTTTCCCCCCAAACCATCTTTTTCCCCCCAAACCATCTTTTTTCCCCCCAAACCATCTTTTTTCCCCCCCAAACCTTCTTTTCCCCCCAAACCATCTTTTTCCCCCCCAAACCATCTATTTTCCCCCCAAACCATCTTTTTTCCCCCCAAACCATCTTTTTTCCCCCCAAACCATCTTTTTTCCCGCCCAAACCTTCTTTTCCCCCCCAAACCATCTTTTTTCCCCCAAACCATTTTTTTCCCCCCAAACCATCTGTTTTCCCCCCAAACCATCTTTTTCCCCCCACAAACCATCTTTTTTCCCCCCAAACCATCTTTTTTCTTTCCCCAAACCATCTTTTTTCTTTCCCCAAACCATCTTTTTCCCCCCCCAAACTATCTTTTTCCCCCCAAACCATCTTTTTTTCCCCCAAACCATCTTTTCCCCCCCAAACCATCTTTTTTCCCCCCAAACCATCTTTTTTCCCCCCAAACCACCTTTTTCCCCCCCAAACCATCTTTTCCCCCCAAACCATCTTTTTCCCCCCAAACCATCTTTTTCCCCCCAAACCATCTTTTTTCCCCCCAAACCATCTTTTTCCCCCAAACCATCTTTTTTCCCCCAAACCATCTTTTTTCCCCCAAACCACCTTTTTCCCCCCAAACCATCTTTTTCCCCCCCAAACCATCTTTTTCCCCCCAAACCATCTTTTTCCCCCCAAACCATCTTTTTCCCCCCAAAACCATCTTTTTCCCCCCAAACCATCTTTTTCCCCCCAAACCATCTTTTTCCCCCCAAACCATCTTTTTCCCCCCCAAACCATCTTTTTCCCCCCAACCATCTTTTTCCCCCCCAAACCATCTTTTTCCCCCCAAACCATCTTTTTCCCCCCAAACCATCTTTTTCCCCCCAAACCACCTTTTTCCCCCCCAAACCATCTTTTTCCCCCAAAACCATCTTTTTCCCCCCAAACCATCTTTTCCCCCCCCAAACCATCTTTTTTCCCCAAACCATCTTTTTCCCCCCCAAACCATCTTTTTCCCCCCCAAACCATCTTTTTCCCCCCAAACCATCTTTTTCCCCCCCAAACAATTTTTTTTCCCCCAAACCACCTTTTTCCCCCCCAACCATCTTTTTCCCCCCAAACCATCTTTTTCCCCCCAAACCATCTTTTTTCCCCCAAACCATCTTTTTCCCCCCAAACCATCTTTTTCCCCCCCAAACCATCTTTTTCCCCCCCAAACCATCTTTTTCCCCCCAAACCATCTTTTTCCCCCCAAACCATCTTTTTCCCCCCAAACCATCTTTTTCCCCCCAAACCATCTTTTTCCCCCCAAACCATCTTTTTCCCCCCAAACCATCTTTTTCCCCCCAAACCATCTTTTTCCCCCCAAACCATCTTTTTCCCCCCCAAACCATCTTTTTCCCCCAAACCATCTTTTTCCCCCCAAACCATCTTTTTCCCCCAAACCAACTTTTTCCCCCAAACCATCTTTTTCCCCCCCAAACCATCTTTTTTTCCCCCAAACCATCATTTTCCCCCCAAACCATCTTTTTCCCCCCACCATCTTTTTCCCCCCAAACCATCTTTTTCCCCCCAAACCATCTTTTTCCCCCCAAACCATCTTTTTTCCCCACAAACCATCTTTTTTCTTCCCCTAAACTACTCCCCCTAATAGTCTCCTGGTAATCCGGTGCAGCCCAAGTCGTAGGTAGCAGCAATAAAGTGTTGAGATGGAAAAGGTTACTCCTGAGTGCAATATAACTGATGTTCACGAGACATGACAGAGATATCAGGTGAATGCACAACACACACACACACACACACACACACACACACACACTAACACACACACACACACACACACACACACACACACACACACACACACACACACACACACACACACACACACCACCCACGCGCGCGCGAGAGAGAGAGAGAGAGAGAGAGAGAGAGAGAGAGAGAGAGAGAGAGAGAGAGAGAGAGAGATGGACGCCAGCAGGGCTGGGTAAGTGGATCTTGGATGAACAAAGGTTTTCTCCATTAAAGTTGGGGACCTCCCACGGCCTTTGAGCATAAGTTCCAGACGTGCACTGAGGAGTAAGGTGCACATGAAGGGGGAGGACATGCCACGTATACACGAAGACGCAAACACATCCCAAGGCATTCATGAGAAGAGCCAGAGTATGTCCACACACGTACCCAAACCCTGTTGATGAAAAGAACCAGTCTGTACACACACTGAGCCAAGCCGAGCCTAGTGTGTAAAGGGGGCCGCGACAGGGCTTCTACGAGTATATATTCTTTTACCATAATCCCTCTTCCTGAAACGCCCTGAAATTAGACAAATTACATTAGATGCATCAAATAGACTTTCATGTTGAAATTTTACTCTGATAATGTCCTATGTAGTACTATATAATATTCTACATTTTCAGCACTGTTTACATATGAAACTATATCTTTTTTGATCATTATAACTGCTTTTGAGTCAGATTACTCTCAGAATCACAAGCACGTTATTAAATACAAATTTTACCATTACCCTAAAATCCTAAAATGCTACCCTAAAGATGGTCAAAATACCCTAACATGGGGTATTTTACCTTAAAGTGGAAGCAGTGCGCGTCACCACACCCTCCTGACCCTGAAGCTTCACAGGCAGGGCGTCACGTGTGGGGTCAGGAAGGGTTGTCTTGGCTCCGTCATCGTGTTCTACAGCATGTAATCAAGGCCTATAGAGTATACATGTGTACTCTACAGACCTTGCATGGAGTGATGTCTGGTTGTTGGCGTGTGTCTTAATAGGTATTTGTGGTTTGTGATCAATATTTTCGTTTAAGTTCTGTAAGCAAAAAAAAATGAACACTATTATTGTATAATTTCAACGAACCGTGGGCAAGACCGTGAGTGAATATACACACACACCACACCACACCACACACACACACACACACACACACACACACACACACACACACACACACACACACACACACACACAACACACACACACCACACACACACACACACACACACACACACACACACACACACACACACACACACACACACACACACACACAGACACACACACACACCACACACACACACACACAACACACACACACACACACACACACACACACACACACACACACACACACACACACACACACACACACACACACACACACACACACACACAGACACACACACACAGATACACACACACACACACACACACACACACACACACACACACACACACACACACACACACACACACACACACACACACACTTTCCTCACTGCCTCCTTCACCCTTGCTACCCATCCCCTCGGCCGCATGACTGTAAATATATAAGGAACAATCGCGTTTCCTTACCTCATACTAAACACCAAGGCTTTCATAGTGTGTCTAACTAAAGGATCAATGTCAAAGGATCAATCAAGGATGAATGTTTGTCTTAACTATCTATTATTATTATCTATTTTGTCTATTTATTTATATTATCTATATTATCTATTATTATATACCTATCTAGCTAATTATCTATATCTATCTATCTAGGCCTTGGTTTATTTCGTCTCAAAACACATGCTCGTGAGTGGAGTTTTAGGAATCGATACTCCCTTAGATGTTTCTCGGGATGGCAAGTTCTCTTAATTCTCGTAGATTCTGTAGTATGTAGCAGTAGATTCTGTAGTAATAGATTCTGTAGTAGATTCTCGAGTCTGTATTTCCTTAGGTGTGTTCCTCGCGATGGCAGGTTTTCTTAATTCTCGTAGATTCTGTAGTCTGTAGTATTCTATTCTGTAGTAGTAGATTCTGTAGTATGTAGTAGTAGATTCTGTAGTATGTAGTAGTAGATTCTGTAGTATGTAGTAGTAGATTCTGTAGTATGTAGTAGTAGATTCTGTAGTATTTAGTAGTAGATTCTGTGGTATGTAGTAGCAGATTCTGTAGTAGTAGATTCTGTAGTAGATTCTCGAGTCTGTATTTCCTAAGGTGTTCCTCGCGATGACAGGCTCTCTTAGCTTTACTGTTTACATGTGTCATCTGAGTGATCATTATCCGGGGAGAAAGCGGGATGATAAACAAACGAAGGAAGATAATGAGTTGAAGGCGCCGAGGAAAGATCAGTCACTGGGCTAATGATCACTTGTCTGTCCAGGCTGTGACGCTGTGAGGGCTGGGACGTGATGGGATGTGGGTCATGTCTGTCTGTCTGTCTGTTGGTCTGTCTGTTTATCATTGTATATATATGTTCGTCTTTCGCTGTTAGTATGCTTTGTATTGGCTGGAAGGGTGTGAGCGAAGGGGGTCCTGTCTGTCTGTCTGCCTCTGTCTGTCTGTCTGTTTTATTATGTTTTCTATCTGTTATCTGTTTTCTATCTGTTATCTGTTTTCTATCTGTTATCTGTTTTCTATCTGTTATCTGTTTTCTGTCTGTTATCTGTTTTGTATCTGTTATCTGTTTTCTATCTGTTATCTGTTTTCTATCTGTTATCTGTTTTCTATCTGTGTACTGTTTTCTATCTGTGTACTGTTTTCTATCTGTGTACTGTTTTCTATCTGTACTGTTTTCTATCTGTTATCTGTTTTCTATATGTGTACTGTTTTCTATCTGTGATCTGTTTTCTATCTGCTATCTGTTTTATATCTGTTATCTGTTTTTTATCTGTTATCTGTTTTCTATCTGTGATCTGTTTTCTATCTGTTATCTGTTTTCTATCTGTGATCTGTTTTCTATCTGTTATCTGTTTTATATGTTATCCGTTTTTTATCTGTTATCTGTTTTCTATCTGTGATCTGTTTTCTATCTGTGATCTGTTTTCTATCTGTGATCTGTTTTCTATCTGTGATCTGTTTTCTATCTGTGATCTGTTTTCTATCTGTTATCTGTTTTCTATCTGTTATCTGTTTTCTATCTGTTATCTGTTTTCTATCTGTTATCTGTTTTCTATCTGTTATCTGTTTTCTATCTGATCTGTTTTCTATATGTGATCTGTTTTCTATCTGTTATCTGTTTTCTATCTGTGATCTGTTTTCTATCTGTGATCTGTTTTCTATCTGTTATCTGTTTTCTATCTGTTATCTGTTTTCTATCTGTGATCTGTTTTCTATCTGTTATCTGTTTTCTATCTGTTATCTGTTTTCTATCTGTGATCTGTTTTCTATCTGTTATCTGTTTTCTATCTGTTATCTGTTTTCTATCTGATCTGTTTTCTATCTGTTATCTGTTTTCTATCTGTGATCTGTTTTCTATCTGTGATCTGTTTTCTATCTGTTATCTGTTTTCTATCTGTGATCTGTTTTCTATCTGTGATCTGTTTTCTATCTGTTATCTGTTTTCTATTTGTTATCTGTTTTCTATCTGTTATCTGTTTTCTATCTGTTATCTGTTTTCTATCTGTGATCTGTTTTATATCTGTTATCTGTTTTCTATCTGTTATCTGTTATCTGTTTTCTATCTGTTATCTGTTTTCTATCTGTTATCTGTTTTCTATCTGTGATCTGTTTTATATCTGTTATCTGTTTTCTATCTGTGATCTGTTTTCTATCTGTGATCTGTTTTCTATCTGTGATCTGTTTTCTATCTGTTATCTGTTTTCTATCTGTTATCTGTTTTCTATCTGTTATCTGTTTTCTATCTGATCTGTTTTCTATCTGTTATCTGTTTTCTATCTGATCTGTTTTCTATCTCTTATCTGTTTTCTATCTGATCTGTTTTCTATCTGTTATCTGTTTTCTATCTGTTATCTGTTTTCTATCTGATCTGTTTTCTATCTGTTATCTGTTTTCTATCTGATCTGTTTTCTATCTGTTATCTGTTTTCTATCTGATCTGTTTTCTATCTGTTATCTGTTTTCTATCTGTGATCTGTTTTATATCTGTTATCTGTTTTCTATTTCTGTGATTCTTGTTTTCTATCTGTGATCTTGTTTTCTATCTGTGATCTGTTTTCTATCTGTTATCTGTTTTCTATCTGTTATCTGTTTTCTATCTGTGATCTGTTTTCTATCTGATCTGTTTTCTATCTGTTATCTGTTTTCTATCTGTTATCTGTTTTCTATCTGTTATCTGTTTTGTATCTGTTTATCTTTTCTATCTGTTTTTCTTATCTGTATTTAAATATTCGTTCTTATTTTCTATTCTTCAGGTCTGTCCCTCCCTATCATCATACTATGTCTAGCGCTGTTAGTATATTTTTTATTAGTTTATATGCCGCTATATCTGCCTTTCTTTTTGTCTCGTGTTGTATAATTCATGTTATAGTTTATGTGCCTACCTGCCTCTCGCCCTGCCTGCCTCTCGCCCTGTCTGCCTCTCGCCTGTCTGCTCTCTGCCCTGCCTGCTCTCCCTGCCTGCCTCTCGCCCTGTCCTGCTCTCCTTCTGCCCTCTCGCCTGTCTGCCTCTCGCCTTGCTGCCTCTCGCCTGTCTGCTCTCGCCTGTCTGCTCTCTCGCCTTCTCTTCGCCCTGCCTGCCTCTCGCCCTGCCTGCCTCTCGCCCTGTCTGCCTCTCGCCCTGTCTGCCTCTCGCCCTGTCTTGCCTCTCGCGCTGTCTGCCTCTCGCCCTGCCTGCCTCTCGCGCTGTCTCTGCCTCTCGCCCTGCCTGCCTCTCGCGCTGTCTGCCTCTCGCCCTGCCTGCCTCTCGCGCTGTCTGCCTCTCGCCTGCCTGCCTCTCGCCTGTCTGCCTCTCGCGCTGTCTGCCTCTCGCCCTGTCTGCCTCTCGCCCTGTCTGCCTCTCGCCCTGTCTGCCTCTCGCCCTGCCTGCCTCTCGCCCTGTCTGCCTCTCGCCCTGTCTGCCTCTCGCCCTGTCTGCCTCTCGCCCTGCCTGCCTCTCGCCCTGTCTGCCTCTCGCCCTGCCTGCCTCTCGCCCTGTCTGCCTCTCGTCCTGTCTGCCTCTCGCCCTGCCTGTCTCTCGCCCTGTCTGCCTCTCGCCCTGCTGCCTCTCGCCCTGCCTGCCTGCCTCTCGCCCTGCCTGCCTCTCGCCCTGCCTGCCTCTCGCCCTGCCTGCCTCTCGCCCTGTCTGCCTCTCGCCCTGCCTGCCTCTCGCCTGTCTGCCTCTCGCCCTGCCTGCCTCTCTGCGCTGTCTGCCTCTCGCCCTGCCTGCCTCTCGCCCTGCCTGCCTCTCGCCCTGCCTGCCTCTCGCCCTGTCTGCCTCTCGTCCTGTCTGCCTCTCGCCCTGCCCTGGCCTCTCGCCCTGCCTGCCTCTCGCGCTGTCTGCCTCTCGCCCTGCCTGCCTCTCGCCCTGCCTGCCTCTCGCGCTGTCTGCCTCTCCGCCCTGCCTGCCTCTCGCGCTGTCTGCCTCTCGCCCTGCCTGCCTCTCGCGCTGTCTGCCTCTCGCCCTGCCTGCCTCTCGCCTGTCTGCCTCTCGCCCTGCCTGCCTCTCGCCCTGTCTGCCTCTCGCCCTGCCTGCCTCTCGCGCTGTCTGCCTCTCGCCCTGCCTGCCTCTCGCGCTGTCTGCCTCTCGCCCTGCCTGCCTCTCGCGCTGTCCTGCCTCCTCGCCCTGCCTGCCTCTCGCCCTGCCTGCCTCTCGCGCTGTCTGCCTCTCGCCCTGCCTGCCTCTCGCGCTGTCTGCCTCTCGCCCTGCCTGCCTCTCGCGCTGTCTGCCTCTCGCCCTGCCTGCCTCTCGCCCTGTCTGCCTCTCGCCCTGCCTGCCTCTCGCCCTGCCTGCCTCTCGCCCTGCCTGCCTCTCGCCCTGCCTGCCTTCGCGCTGTCTGCCTCTCGCGCTGCCTGCCTCTCGCGCCTGCCTGCCTCTCGCCCTGCCTGCCTCTCGCGCTGTCTGCCTCTCGCCCTGCCTGCCTCTCGCGCTGTCTGTCCTGCCTCCGCCCTGCCTGCCTCTCGCGCTGTCTGCCTCTCGCCCTGCCTGCCTCTCGCCCTGTCCTGTCCCTCTTCGCGCTGTCTGCCTCTCGCCCTGTCTGCCTCTCGCGCTGTCTGCCTCTCGCCCCTGCCTGCCTCTCGTCGCCCTGCCTGCCTCTCGCGCTGTCTGCCTCTCGCCCTGCCTGCCTCTCGCGCTGTCTGCCTCTCGCCCTGCCTGCCTCCTCGCGCTGTCTGCCTCTCGCCCTGTCTGCCTCTCGCGCTGTCTGCCTCTCGCCCTGTCCTGCCTCTCGCGCTGTCTGCCTTTCGCCCTGCCTGCCTCTCGCGCTGTCTGCCTCTCGCCCTGCCTGCCTCTCGCGCTGTCTGCCTCTCGCCCTGCCTGCCTCTCGCGCTGTCTGCCTCTCGCGCTCCTGCCGCTGCCTCTCGCGCTGTCTGCCTCTCGCCCTGCCTACCTCTCGCGCTGTCTGCCTCTCGCCCTGCCTGCCTCTCGCCCTGTCTGCCTCTCGACCTGTCTGCCTCTCGCGCTCTATCAAAATGTATTGTTATTATATATATATCTTTTATCTTTCCCATCTTACATTCGTTCTACATCGTCTTGTTATCTTACATTCTTCTTTCACGTCTGTTTATCATTGCCTGTCGATTTGTTTGCATATTCCTCGATATTTCCAGTATACATTTCTTGTGCATAGTTATATACACGAATATTTCCTTTATCTTTTCTAGGCAGATAACACCTACACACATATTTAGTTGCATCTCATCGTGATATTATTAAACCTAGTAACAACTCATCATCCCAATTCATCACTATTAAGCCCTGCAAGTCATTAAAAAACAGCACATTGTAGTGACCTTGTCAGCTACATGGTTGATAAATAGACACCCAGGGTTGATGGTTGGTTTATTGGAGACTGTGGACAGAGCTTGTGTGTGGTACAGTGGTTGAGCTCTAACTAACTCTGCCTCTGCACGAGGCTCTTTATAAAGGGGGCCCCGATACTCAAGACCTGACACCTGACGGCTGAGGTCGAGATTAAGAAGGAGGGTCAGGTCGAGACTACTGGAGGATTAGCCAGGTGTGGTGTGACTCACCACAGTACTCTCCTTCCTCAAAAAAAAAAAAAAAATATTATACATATAAAACTTATGAAAAAAAAACAGAGGTGCCAAGTGCCGAGGTAATGTAGGTAGGGCAACTGTCCAGTCTTCACGTTGCAGCGGTAGCTGCAAGATCAGAAAGGAGGTGCCGAGGGTCGCTGCTGCTGTGATTGCTGTCACAAGATCTGGAGGGAGGCTTGCGATGCAAGGTGTCTTCGTGGGAAAGCGAAGTGTCCAAGACAATCGGCTCCCAAGATAGCTTGTGTTGCTATGCAGTGCCCGTGCGTTGCAGGGCCTTGCTGGAGGCAGCGGAAGGCTGCAGGACGCAGCGTGAGGCAGCAGGAAGCAGCGTCAGGGAGCAGGAGTCAGCGGAGGACGAGGAGTAGCACGTGGCGGCAGGAGGCAAGGGCGGGCGGCGGGATGCGGTACCCGTGCGTTGCAGGGCCTTGCTGGAGGCAGCAGGACGCAGCGTGAGGCAGCAGGAGCGAGGAGTAGCACTTTGGCGGCAGGAGACTGGGCTGATGGTGCCCTTAGATGGCTTCGTCAGGCGTAGCGTGGCAGCATGCTGGACCGTGGGCGTGGGCGGCTAGTGGCGCTGGTGACGGTGACGGCGGCGAGGGGCAGCACCAGGGGTGGCGGCAGGGGCGGCGGCAGGGCTGGGTGGCAGGGCGTGGGACACAAGCCATAGGAGGGCGTGTGTGAGTGCTGAGATGGGTGGCGGCAGGGCTGGGCCGAGGTGAGCAGCGTGCCGTGGCGTCGTCAGGCATCGTGGACGGCAGGCGGCGGGATGCGGTACCCGTGCGTTGCAGGGCCTTGCTGGAGGCAGCGGAAGGCAGCAGGACGCAGCGTGAGGCCGCAGGAGCGAGGAGTAGCCCGAGGCGCCAGGAGGCAGGAGGCAGGGCTTGGAAGGCGGGTGGCGTGTGGTGAGCCCAGGCAGCGCGGCAGGAGGTGGCTGTGGGTAGCGCGACATGAGGCAGGAGGTGCAGGCCGCGGCGGCAGGGGTGGCGTGGCGGCGTGGCGGCGTGATGGGGGGGGCGAGGGGCAGGCCCCCCCCCCCCTGGGTGTGTCTTGTCACTCCGTTGGTCACCAACTGTAGTGACCTTGTCAGCTACATGGTTGATAAATAGACACCCAGGGTTGATGGTTGGTTTATTGGAGACTGTGGACAGAGCTTGTGTGTGGTACAGTGGTTGAGCTCTAACTAACTCTGCCTCTGCACGAGGCTCTTTATAAAGGGAGCCCCGATACTCAAGACCTGACACCTGACGGCTGAGGTCGAGATTAAGAAGGAGGGTCAGGTCGAGACTACTGGAGGATTAGCCAGGTGTGGTGTGACTCACCACAACATAATAGTAAACTTAACGTTATTTCGCTCCATGAACACCGGAGCATAAAAATGATTATAACTCGCCGCAAGTTAAGTTGGCGAAAATTGGGCCCCTCACTCCCCCCTTCCGAACGCACGGGATTGGCTGAGTTGTTGAGTGTTGGGGCTTCAGGGTGGAACTTGAAGTAAGGCATTCTCACCCAATAGCAACACCTCAGCCAATCCCGTGCGTTCGGAAGGGGGGAGTGAAGGGGCCCCATTTTCGCCAACTTAACGTGCGGCGAGTATAGTTAGTCAATCAGTGTGAGACCCAGACAGGTGTAGGTCGTGGCAGGTCAGCAGGGCGTATGGGTAAGGACTGTATGTACATAAGAACATAAGAAAATAAGGAAGCTACAAGAGGCCGCGAGGCCTACACGTGGTAGTTCCTGTCACCTAACACAACCTACATCCACCTTTCATCCCCATCCATGAACCTATCCAGCTCCTCTTTAAAGCTCCCTAATGACTCTGCACTAACTACCTGTCTACTGAGTCCATTCCAATCATTCACCACCCTATTTGTGAACCAGTTTTTCCCTATTTCCTTTCTAAATCTATGCCCTTCCAGCTTGAATCCGTTACTTCTTGTTCTACCCTGGTTAATAGTCGTAAGAACTTTTCCTACCTCTCCTTTATTAAATCCCTTTATCCACTTAAAAACTCTATCAGATCGCTCCTTACTCTGCGTCTCTCGAGTGAGTCTAACTTTAATAACTTCAATCTCTCCTCATAACTAAAGTTACGCATCCCTTGTATCATTTTGGTCATCCTTCTCTGCACTGATTCTAACAAGGCTATATCCATCCTGTAATATGGAGACCAAAACTGAACCGCATAGTCTAGGTGAGGCCTGACTAGAGCCAGATAAAGCTTTAGAATAACTTCCGCACTTCTACTTTTAACACTTCTGGTAATGAATCCTAACATGCATGTATGAGGGGTGTATGTATGTATAAAGGCATGTATATATATAAGGGGTTCCTGTATGAGCGCTGGGAAGGGCGGGTCTGAAGGCTGTCTTGTGGGGGTTAAAGAAACACCCTTTACATGACTATCCGATAGCTGGTGGGACGGAGATGATGTACGAGGATGTATTGAATTGCATTTTATTCATTGTTTACTTATTCATCAAACTGTCTGGTGATGTTTGATGAATGAATGAATGGCCAGCGGGGTCGTGCTATGTGGGTGTGCTCATTAAATGTGAAGCTAGCTTTTTATCTGTCAAAGAATGATTTATACATCGAAGGTGCATGACCGAGGGAGGGGTGCAAGGGTGAGGGAGGGGTGCAAGGGTGAGGGAGGGGTGCAAGGGTGTGGGAGGGGTGCAAGGGTGAGGGAGGGTTGCAAGGGCGAGGGAGGGGTGCAAGGGTGAGGGAGGGGTGCAAGGGTGAGGGAGGGGTGCAAGGGCGAGGGAGGGGTGCAAGGGTGAGGGAGGGGTGCAAGGGTGAGGGAGGGTTGCAAGGGCGAGGGAGGGTTGCAAGGGCGAGGGAGGGGTGCAAGGGTGAGGGAGGGGTGCAAGGGTGAGGGAGGGGTGCAAGGGTGAGGGAGTGGCCCTGTTTACATGGGAGGGCGTGTGGCTCCTGCCGGTCTGTAATGGCAAGGCCTAAGACTTGAATGTTATTTTTATCAATGTGTTGATAGTGTGTGATGCGTAGTTTGTGTCTTTAATTATTATATTCGAAAAAAAATAATGATATGTTTACAAGAAAGGGAACCCGCCGACCACAACACCGCTATTGCTGGCTGCGAAGAAAACAAAATCTAAGAAATTAGGTGATTTTGAAGGCAAGTGTCATTAATTACTGATTTCATTCAATATTGGTCATGAGGTTTACTATCCGTGAACATTTCTTAAGGATTTTAGGGAAGTGTGTCTCTTAGGATCCCGGAAACCACAGTGACTCCCAGGGAATATAGATGAATTGATGGCCAGGCTGTGGTTGCTGGCAAAGGCTGTGCGGACGCGGTGCTGTGTTGTGTCTGTCCAGGGGCGTGCACAGTATGGCTCTCTTCTTTTTTTTTTTTTTTTTTTTTCTTCTTCTTCTTCTTTTTCTTCTTCTGACCTTTGACGCCTAGTATCGCTTTATGGGTCCTCTTCAACTTCGTCTCCTTAGTTAACAATCCTGTCAATTCTTCCCTTGGTTATTTCACCTGGGATACTTAAAACATTTTCATTAGTTTTCGGTAGTATTAGTATTTTCGCCATCACAGGGACGTCTTCCGCACCGCCACGCACGCTACCCAAGCCTCCCTGTCACCCTTATGTCTGTATTGTCAAGTTTTAATGTAAGTCTCCCGCAGCCAACACGTATTCCCCGCAAAGCGTAAAGAAATTGCCTTCCTTACAGAACCTGACTCGTAATTTTGTTTAGTGTGACTGCGATTATAAGCGGCAAAAGATAATCAAGACGATGCAGCCATTCTTTCATTATGGTAAATCCTTTGAGGAACAATATCTGTACCACAGGAAGGACGAAACATTGCTACGATAAACATTATAACACACACGAAACTTGTCTTTTTACCCTGTAGCGCCCCTGCTATATAGGGTGCCAACACGAGCCCTGCCCCAACCCTGCCGCAGTGCCATGCCCCTCCCTGCCCAGCCCTGCCGCAGTGCCATGCCCCTCCCTGCCTCAACCCTGCCTCAGTGCCATGCCCTTCTCTGCCCCATCCCTGCCTCAGTGCCATGCCCCTCCCTGCCCCATCCCTGCCTCAGTGCCATGCCCCTCCCTGCCCAACCCTGCCGCAGTGCCATGCCCCTCCCTGCCTCAACCCTGCCTCAGTGCCATGCCCCTCTCTGCCCCATTCCTGCCTTAGTGCCATGCCCCTCCCTGCCTCAACCCTGCCTCAGTGCCATGCCCCTCCCTGCCCAACCCTGCCTCAGTGCCATGCCCTCTCTGCCCCATCCCTGCCTTAGTGCCATGCCCCTCCCTGCCTCAACCCTGCCTCAGTGCCATGCCCCTCCCTGCCCACCCTGCCGCAGTGCCATGTCCCCTCCCTGCCCCCAACCCTGCCTCAGTGCCATGCCCCTCCCTGCCCCATCCCTGCCTCAGTGCCATGCCCCTCCCTGCCCCATCCCTGCCTCAGTGCCATGCCCCTCCCTGCCCAACCCTGCCTCAGTGCCATGCCCCTCCCTGCCCAACCCTGCCTCAGTTCCATGCCCCTCCCTGCCCAACCCTGCCAGTTCCATGCCAATCCCTGACCCAACCCTGCTGCAGTTCCATGCCCATCCCTGCCCGACACTCCCCCCCCCCCCTTCCTGTAGTGCAGAAGGGAGTTAAGTCAATATAATTAGACACAAACTCACTTCAAAGTTATAGCCAATAGTTGCTCGGTACTCGTGCGCCAGGCAGGAGGGAACTTGTGAGAAATGTCTGTTATTAGTGCGGGCAAAAATGCAAGAAAGAGAATGATGATAAGTTGGCAGAAAAGTATTGATACTCACTCTTGTAAATGTAAAGAGGGGATGTAAGAAATATGTGATGTAAAAAAATTAAAAAAAGCTCCTAGTGAGACATTCTGGAAAGGTTTTGTCGATAGGTTTGTTGACGAAAGTAGCCAACCCTAACTAAAGAAAGTTCCGTTGTTGCATAAAATAGGTAACGCCATGAAATAAGTAGCGCCTTACCTCACCCCCCCGCCGTTCCTTAATTATTTACCACAAAATACTCCTAGATGGAAGTTTTTGAACAAGATAATCCCTTCACCTGCCTTTTCATACATATAAGCACACTTGACATAGACATAAGACGTGTACAGAGCTAGATCACTCAATGCCTTGCTCTTACTAACTAATCACTACACTAATGCCCTCTTCCCTTCTCCTGTCTCCTCCAGTACCTCCAGCAACCACAGTACCACACACGTCCTGGTTAATCACTTATAAAGGAGTATTTTGTGGTAAATATGTAAGGAACGACGGGGGGGTGAGGTAAGGCGTTACTTATTTCGAGGCGTTACCTATTTTATGCAACACCGTCAACAGCGCTGCGGGGAATTGTAAGTCAGGATGAGTTATTATTGCATGACTTGTATTATTGCATGACTTGTATTATTGCATGACTTGTATTATTGCGGTGCTTGTGAGTGTGTACCGGCGACCCGTCATGCGCAGTCTGTCATTTCCCCCTCCAATAATAGTTCTTGTATTATGGTGCTCGCTTGGCTTCACATTTAAAAGAAAAAACGGAAAAAGACAAAAGAAAAAGGAAATAGACATACGGGAGTCAGTAATAAACATCATCATTGGCGTGCATGTTTTTCTCTTCCGATGACTAATTTTTTTATGTTGCTCGCTTGCCTTTAGAAAGATGGAAAAGATAAAAAGAAAGGAACTAGATATATAGAATTCAGCAATATACATCATCATGGGCGCGCATGTTTTCCCCCTCCGATGACTAATTTTATTATTATGTTGCTCGCTTGGCTTTATACTTCAAAGAAAAGATGAAAAGGGGAAATAGATATACGGAAGTCAGCAATAAACATCGTCATCGTCGGCGTTGCGGGGTCGTATTGGGTCTTGCAGCGGCCATGCCATCACCACCAACACAACAGACAGATAGATAGATAGAAGAAAATAAGTGACGTTAAACAACAAAAAAGTTAGACAGTAAGACAGAAAAAGAACAGAAGAAAAACGGAAAGACAGACTGAAACAGATAGACAAAGAAACGTAAAGAAAAGACAAACAAGACAGACAGACAGACAAGACAAGACAAGACAAGACAAGACAAGACAGACAAGACAAGACAAGACCAGACCAGACCAGACCAGACAGACAGACAGACAGACAGACACTAAGACACTAAGACATACAGATATATGCATATTTTATTGACCACAACATTCTGTAGTAGGATAATGATTGTAATATTATGGTCCAACAAATACGTAACCTTGAAATAAAATTATACTACACATTAAAAAACAAAACATAGTATAAAACACATGAAAAAAAACCGGGACATAAAACATGACAAACGAGGTATTAACTAAACTTAACAATTTAAACTGATACTACACAACATACTAAAAACCATAACATAATATAAAGCACATCAAAAAACGAGTCAAAACATGAATTATGACAAACGATCCGCACAAAACCAGTAAAATATGTTACATCAAACACATGAAAACATACTACACATAAAATTTTAAAAACACACAACCAGGTATTTATATTAAGGATCTTGCCAAGTCGTGCACGAACACAACACAGAATGAACGCACTTTAACGCACCTGAACGCACCCGAACGCACCTGTCTGCTTTCATTACGGCGGGTTGTACAGACTTCCACAAAACTGCACTGCATAATAACAAAAATATCTGAAGTCTTAACCCCTTGAGTCCCAGAACGTAATTTTCATTGTAATATAACTAACATTCGACGCTTTAATGAACACAAGCAATATTTTATAGATATGACCGGTTTAGTATCCTTGTCCATTAGCTAATTTGGTATATTTAGTTACTTTTTCGTAGTTTTATGCTCGACAACAGACAATTTCATATAGCAAAGGAAAGATCTGGGCGTGAGGGGTTAAAACAATAAAAAAAACCAAGACAACAAAGGCGCGTACTTGATGAAAAAACAAAAACAAATATCAAACAAGATAATAAAAAAAATGAAAATAGACGAAAATATGAAATAAGAAAATTAATATAGAAAGAAGTGGAAGCAAAGGCACTTTCAGGTAAATAGAACCGATATTTAAATTCCGAAATATAAATTCATCGATAATCTGGGTATTATTCCAGATGAACACCGAATTCACTTTGGTGGACGAAACTATTTTTTTCTGGCGAGTTTTGATGTGTTTATAATTAATCTGCTAACCGTTTCTGTCGCAAATATTTTGTAATTTTTTTTTTTTAAATATTAAAAAAAAAGTTAGGTAAAGGTTAGGTTAGGTTAGGTAAAGGTTAGGTTAGGTTAGGTATAGGTAAAGGTTAGGTTAGGTAAAGGTTAGGTTAGGTAAGGTTAGGTTAGGTTAGGTTAGGTTAGGTAAAGGTTAGGTTAGGTAAAGGTTAGGTTAGGTTAGGTTAGGTTAGGTAAAGGTTAGGTAAAGGTTAGGTTAGGTATAGGTTAGGTTAGGTTAGGTTAGGTAAAGGTTAGGTTAGGTAAAGGGTTAGGTTAGGTTTAAGGTTCGGTTAGGTTTATTTTTTGTGTCATTTTTGTTCCAAATCACTACACAAAAAAAAAGTGATTTGCGACAGAAACGGTTAGCAGATTAACTCAAAACACATCAAAACACACCAGATAAAATTTGTTTCGTCCGCCAAAGGAAGTTCGGTGTTCATCTGGAAACTCACCGATAATTATAATCTTTCCTGCCCACCTCATATCCCTCCCGCTTTTTTCTCGGATATTTTAATCCTCTTGTACTTCCTAAATAATCGTCGTCCACACCCGCTCAATATCTTCTTTTCCTAAATTTCCTCATCCTCTTTTTCCCTCATGATAAAAGCCAGCGTTAATATGTCCCCGAAGCTTCTTATGCTCTATATTTTCGCTAAGACGTGGTACAGGCTTGCCAATACATCCTTTATGATTATGCCTGCCGTAATTTCACATTGTTTTGATATAATTTATTACGAGGAGCTACAGCGTCTATTCTTCTTTCCTCTGATGAACCCACCTGCCCTTCCTCCCTCCCTACCTTCCTTCCATTCCTCCCTCCCCACCTTTCCTCTCCCCTTCCTCTATTCTTCCCCTTCCTCCTTCCCCCTTGCCCTCTTGCCCGTCCTTTAGTCTAGTAGTCCAGTGAACCCCCCCCACGTGCACCCCCTGGACAATCTAATGAGACCTACTTTTTTAGATGCACAAATATGTCCAGAAAACAAAAATCAATGTTAACACTGTCAACTAATGTCTCATGGGGTTCGTATGGCGGCCATCGTCGATCGTACTCCCGCCCCTCCCTTCCTTCTCCCCTTCCCCTCCCGTCACTCCCTTCCTTCTCCCCCTTCTTCCCTCCCCCTTTCCCTCCCCTCTCTCCCTTCCTTCCTTCTTCCCTCCCCTTTCCCTCCCCTCTCTCCCTTCCTACCCTCTTCCCTCCCCCTTCTCCCTCCCGCCCCTCCCTTCTTTCTCTCCACTGCTGCATTGACTGACGCCAATTTTTATATCCGCGCCGCCCACCACCCAGCCTTCTAATGAGACACTTTTTACACCTTTGATTTACCTGAAGACATTTTGCATCCACTTCTGTCTTTATTTCTGATACATATTTCCGTCCATTTTCATTTTTCGATTCTGTTGTTTGATAATTATTTTTCTCGCGTTTTTTTCTTCATCATATACCGTAGATAACACTAAAGCCGCCAGGACAACGTTTTTTATTTTATTTACAGACGTGTGGTGGCGTTAATACTTACATTTCTACATTCATGATTTCAGGAAAGTTAGAAGGGGCTATCTGGAGAGTCTGTGTCATTTTGTGTCTTCATCTGTGTCATAGTATGGCTATAAATGAACAAATTGCAAAAATAAAACCGAGTGGTGACATTGGTAACGGAGCTCTAAGGTCGCTATCTAGTGTTTAATTACTGAGTGTCCTCCCGCCGTCGTCGTCGCGCGAAAAAAAAAACGAGTTGCGAAATTTGAAACCGTATATACTTGCAGATACAAAGCATAAAACAACGCTGAAACAGGGTAGATTATACAGTCATGATATAAACTACTGTATATCATCTTCAGTGGCACATAAAAATCAGTAGGGATGCTATCATTCGTAATATATGACGCCTGGCGACATTATTGCAGATGGCGACTAAAGTGTTATCTACGGTAGGCTACGTGGGTTTTTTATTGTTTCAAGATTTCATATATTTTTGTTTTTATACAGTGCAATAGTTAAATATTTTCTTTTTTTACGTGCATGTTATGGTCGTGTGAGGAGTGTGTGGTGTGTGTGTGTGTGTGTGTGTGTGTGTGTGTGTGTGTGTGTGTGTGTGTGTGTGTGTGTGTGTGTGTGTATGTGTGTGTGTGTGTGTTTAGTTGCGTATATAGGTCACGTGATCACGCGAAGCTACTTCCTGTATACACACACACACACACACACACACACACACACACACACACACACACACACACACACACACACACACACACACACACACACACACACACACACACACACACACACACACACACACACACACACACACACACACACACACACACAATAATAAGTTTATTATGCTGATGCAAAGCAAAAATACTGTATTACTGTACCAGCTGGTATCATTTTTTAATGTCATATTCAAACTTTACAGATGATCCAAAGGAAAAAAAATGTACACAGAAACTAATATGTATTTTAGTCAATTTTATTTTGGATGTATTTTAGTATGGGATTGAACGGAGCTGTGCTCCATACTTTTGTAACAAATGTCTGAGCAATAAATAATTTTCAGTTTTTTCAGTTGCACAATGGTCAGGTTGATAGCATGCTGGTCTCCCATTCTGTGGGTAGGCGGTTCGAATCCTCACGTTCCCGGGGACTTCACTGACAAATTCGGGCGGTTACTGTCCCCCTTGAGCAAGGGGATGGGGGTGTGTGGTGTGTGAGGTCCCAGCATTGCCCAAAGATCGGTAATAATGAGCTCCAAGCTCGCACTGAGAGGGTGAAAACTGGCAATCGCGAGCCAGCTCGCGTGGACAAGACCATGGGTGAATAACACACACACACACACACACACACACACACACACACACACACACACACACACACACACACACACACACACACACACACACACACACACACACACACACACACACACACACACACACACACACACACACACACACACACACACACACATTCAGCTGAAGCCATCCATTAAAGCTTCCTTCATTAGCATGCACGACCCACGCAGCCCACCTTTCCATGTCCTACTTCTCTATGCACCCACGACCTCACACACGGCACTCCTTACATTCATAACCTTTCGTCAACACACTTTTTCCTCCCCGCTCGGCTGACGCTTCCCGCACGAATCCGAACCTCGTGAAATTTGTGTGATATGTATTGTGTGTGATACGTATATGTAGAAAATCATGTTTGCTTCCATGACATCCTTAACAGGCGTGGGAAGCTGTGATTGGGCTTACGTGGGAGGTCATGGAGGAGGAGGAGAGAGAGAGAGAGAGAGAGAGAGAGAGAGAGAGAGAGAGAGAGAGAGAGAGAGAGAGAGAGAGAGAGAGAGAGAGAGAGAGTTGTGATTGTTATAGCAGATGCTGGAATAACGGAAGTAATAGTAGTGGTAATAGTTGTAGTAGCAGTAGTATAGTAGTAGTAGTTATAGCAGTAGTAGTAGTGTAGTAGTAATAGTATAGTAAGTAGTAGTGTAGTATATAGTAGTGTAGTAGAGTAGTAGTAGTAAGTAAGTAGTTATAGCAGTAGTAGTAGTTGTAGTAATGTAGAGTAGTAGTAGTAGTAGTAGTAGTAGTAGTAGTAGAAGTAGTAGTAGTAGTAGTAGTAGTAGTAGTAGTAGTAGTAGTAGTAGAAGTAGTAGTAGTAGTAGTAGTAGTAGTAGTAGTAGTAGTTATAGCAGTAGTAGTAGTTGTAGTAGTAATAGTAGTAGTAGTAGTAGTAGAGTAGTAGTAGTAGTAGTAGTAGTAGTAGTAGTAGTAGTATAGCAGTAGTAGTAGTTGTAGTAGTAATAGTAGTAGTAGTAGTAGTAGAAGTAGTAGTAGTAGTAGTAGTAGTAGTAGTAGTAGTTATAGCAGTAGTAGTAGTTGTAGTAGTAATAGTAGTAGTGGTGGAAGCAGTAATAGGAGTGTAGAGCAAAGTTAAGGGAGCAGCAGATGCGTTGGCAGGTCATTAAGAATTGTGTTAATTGTTATCCACGTGTTTGTTTGGCTGGTTTATTTGTCTTATTTTTTCCCTTTTCTTTCTTTCTTTCTTTTTTTCTTTCTTTTTCTTTTTTTTCTTTCTTTTTTTCACTTTTTTCTTCTCTTGTTTTACTTTTTCTTTCCTTAATTCTTCTTATTTTTCCCTTTGCTTTCTTTCTTTCTTTATTCTTTTTTACATGTTTCTTCTTTTCTTGTTTTACTTCTTTTTCTTCTTTCATTTTTTCTTCTTCTTTCTTCTTTCTTTCATTCTTACTTCTTGTTCTTATTGTTGTTGTTGTTCTTGTCTTCTTCTTCGTCTTCTTCTTCCTCTTCTTCTTTTTCTTGTTCTTTTTCTTCAACTTCACCTTTTTTGTTGTGACCATCATTGAGTAAAAGGTGGCGATCGTCCGTCCAGCTATCGTGGACAAGACCATGGGTGAATGACACACGCGATAAAATGCACATTGTCCCTGCGTCAATGATTGCATCGCTCACATTTCTAAACAGTCTGACATTTAGCTCAGGAAAAAAAAAATAGAGTGAAGACATTAGCTCTCATAAACGTATTTCCGGCTTAATGAAAATGGAAAACTCATTAGCATTGCGTGGAAGGCCAGAGGAGGATGCCTTTGTATTGTGTGTGTGTGTGTGTGTGTGTGTGTGTGTGGTGTGTGTGTTGTGTGTGTGTGTGTGTGGTGTTCCAAGGTTGTATTTATCGAGGTGCAAGATAACTAATACCACTTTGATGAGATGAAATGATGAGGTGAGGTGCAGAGAGAGAGAGGAGAGAGAGAGAGAGAGAAGAGAGAGAGAGAGAGAAGAGAGAGAGAGAGGAGAGAGAGAGAGAGAGAAGAGAGAGAGAGAGAAGATTTCTAGGTAATTCCAAACACTATCAATTATCCACCGCCGGGATAAACGTTGTTGGGCTGCTGTCTCTATCATAAAGGTCAAAGTTCACCTCACGTGGAACTCATACTTTATTATACGTTGCATTATCTGCCACAATAATGCAAACAGGTAATAGCTTTTTCATGCCATAGTGAGTGGATAGTATTAATAGTGGATAGTAGTAATAGCCTTTTCATACCATAGTGAGTGGATAGTATTAATAGTGGATAGTAGTAATAGCCTTTTCATACCATAGTGAGTGGATAGTATTAATAGTGGATAGTATTAATAGTGGACAGTAGTAAAAGCCTTTTCATACCATAGTGAGTGGATAGTATTAATAGTGGATAGTATTAATAGTGGATAGTAGTAATTGCCTTTTCATACCATAGTGAGTGGATAGTATTAATAGTGGATAGTATTAATAGTGGACAGTAGTAAAAGCCTTTTCATACCATAGTGAGTGGATAGTATTGATAGTGGATAGTATTAATAGTGAAGTATAAAGCCTTTTCATACCATAGTGAGTGGATAGTATTAATAGTGATAGTATTAATAGTGGATAGTAGTAATAGCCTTTTCATACCATAGTCAGTGGATAGTATTAATAGTGGATAGTAGTAATAGCCTTTTCATACCATAGTGAGTGGATAGTATTAATAGTGGATAGTATTAATAGTGGGTAGTAGTAATAGCCTTTTTCTACCATAGTGAGTGGATAGTATTAATAGTGGATAGTATTAATAGTGGGTAGTAGTAATAGCCTTTTCATACCATAGTGAGTGGATAGTATTAATAGTGGATAGTATTAATAGTGGATAGTAGTAATAGCCTTTTCATACCATAGTGAGTGGATAGTATTAATAGTGGATAGTATTAATAGTGGATAGTAGTAATAGCCTTTTCATACCATAGTGAGTGGATAGTATTAATAGTGGACAGTAGTAAAAGCCTTTTCATACCATAGTGAGTGGATAGTATTAATAGTGGATAGTATTAATAGTGGATAGTAGTAATAGCCTTTTTCTACCATAGTGAGTGGATAGTATTAATAGTGGATAGTAGTAATAGCCTTTTCATACCATAGTGAGTGGATAGTATTAATAGTGGATAGTATTAATAGTGGATAGTAGTAATAGCCTTTTTCTACCATAGTGAGTGGATAGTATTGATAGTGGATAGTATTAATAGTGGGTAGTAGTAATAGCCTTTTCATACCATAGTGAGTGGATAGTATTAATAGTGGATAGTATTAATAGTGGGTAGTAGTAATAGCCTTTTCATACCATAGTGAGTGGATAGTATTAATAGTGGATAGTATTAATAGTGGATAGTAGTAATAGCCTTTTTCTACCATAGTGAGTGGATAGTATTAATAGTGGATAGTATTAATAGTGGGTAGTAGTAATAGCCTTTTCATACCATAGTGAGTGGATAGTATAATAGTGGATAGTATTAATAGTGATAGTAGTAATAGCCTTTTTCTACCTAGTGAGTGGTAGTATTGATATGGATAGTATTAATAGTGGTAGTAGTAATAGCCTTTTCATACCATAGTGAGTGGATAGTATTGATAGTGGATAGTATTAATAGTGGATAGTAGTAATTGCCTTTTCATACCATAGTGAGTGGATAGTATTGATAGTGGATAGTATTAATAGTGGATAGTAGTAATTGCCTTTTTCTACCATAGTGAGTGGATAGTATTGATAGTGGATAGTATTAATAGTGGATAGTAGTAATAGCCTTTTCATACCATAGTGAGTGGATAGTATTAATAGTGGATAGTATTAATAGTGGGTAGTAGTAATAGCCTTTTTCTACCATAGTGAGTGGATAGTATTAATAGTGGATAGTAGTAATAGCCTTTTCATACCATAGTAAGTGAATAGTGTGGATAGTTTTGGAAGCCCCAGTGCATATACCCGCATGCTTAATGATATAGAGGCTTGTTTAAAAGTGGCTACATAATATACAGAGCTTCCAATATCAGTGGTTATTCAAGGAGACAACAATATATAAGTGAATAATGTTGGACGTCCCATGTGTATATACCCGCATGCTTAACCCCTTCACGCCAGGTCTTTCCTTTACTATAAAAAAAATGGTCTGTTGTTAGCCATAAAATTACGAAAAGTAACTGAATATACCAAATTAGTTAGTCGACAAGGATACTAAACAGGTCGTATCTATAAAATATTGCTTATATTAACTAAAAAATCGTCTAATGGTACCCAAATTGCAATGGAAATTACGTTCTGGGTCTCAAGGGGTTAATAATAATAAATAATAATAATAATAATAATAATAATAATAATAATAATAATAATAATAATAATAATAATAATAATTTATTCTCACCCGGAGGCATACAAGAAAAACAACAACATAATATATAGACGAGGGAATGAACTTAAGTACTAAAGCAAATAATTGATAATAGCTATATACCTCTATACTAATACTAATAATAATACTTATACTAATGATATAGAGGCATGTTTAAAAGTTGCTACATTATATACAGAGCTTCTATTACCAGTGGTTATACAAGGAGACTCGAAGGTGTACAGATTCAGTACGTTTTTTAGGAATCATTGGCTTCTATGGATTAGTTTAGCATCTTCTCTTACCGGATTATCATCTTTAGTTGTATTTTGTCATGGTTGTTGCTATGATGGTATACTTATTGGGTTGTAATATATCTTATGGTGTCTGTAGGTCATTGGTTATAAGGTTATGATAATTGTTAGCGTATCTATGTCTGTATGTCTCTCTCTCTCTCTCTCTCTCTCTCTCTCTCTCTCTCTCTCTCTCTCTCTCTCTCTCTCTCTCTCTCTCTCTCTCTCTCTCTCTCTTTCTCTCTCTATCTCTCTCTCTCTCTATTATTATCAGATCCCAACGTCCTGCACTCTGTTGAACCCCCTTGGTATGAGAGAGAGAGAGAGAGAGAGAGAGAGAGAGAGAGAGAGAGAGAGAGAGAGAACCCGAAAGAACCGCCTTAGGACGACTCAAGGCAAAGTTTAAAATTTAACATGAATATACGAGTCAAGTTTAACCCCAGCTCTCTCTCTCTCTCTCTCTTCCTCTCTCTCTTTCTCTCTCTCGTCTCCTTCTCTCTCTCTCTCTCTCCTCTCCTCGTCGTCTCTCCCATCCTCTCTCTCTCCTCTCTCTCTCTCTCTTCCTCCCTGTGCTCATGTATCTACAGATCCTTGAAGAGCAAAAAAGGTATAAGAAAAAAGGTAAAGAAGGAAGGAAGGAAGGAAGGAGGAGGAGGAGGAGGAGGAGGAGGAGGAGGAGGAGGAGGAGGAGGATTACATAGGATTACATAGGAATAACAGACACCAGGAGACCTATTGGTCCATAACGAGGGTATCTGCTGCACTACATACTACTAACTATCAACTACTTGTAAGAAAACAGTTGGAAAATGATACCATGTCCCTAAAGAGGATAGGAATATGGAAGTTTCATAGTGCAGAATGATAGGATATGAAAAATACTAACTACAACTACCACTACCACTACAACTAATCGATACGGGGGACTAGATACGAATTCGCACTATCAATACCCATTTACTTTACAGTGCGCTTCAAGTCTGTTTTTAAATGTAGTTATTGTGCTGGCTCCGACAACATTTGCTGGTAACTTGTTCCATCGATCAACGACTCTAACATTGAAATAATATTTACGGAGATCGGTGATGCAACGTTGACCGTTTAGTTTTAAACCATTATTTCTTGTTGTCACTTGAGTTGAAAGCTCGAATAGGTTCTCTTGATTAATGACATCAAAACCTTTTAGGATCTTAAAGGTTTCTATCAAGTCCCCACGGATTCTTCGATCCTTTAAGGAAAACATATTAAGTTTCCGCAGTCTCTCTTCATAAGATGAATTTCGCAGAGATGGAATTTGTTTGGTTGCTCTTCTTTGCACTGATTCCAATTTGGCTTGATCTTTTACGAAACAGGGCGACCAGGATTGAACGGCATATTCCAAGTGCGGCCTAACCAAAGACGTGTATAATTGTGTCATTACTTTCGGAGTTTTATGTTCAAAGTTGCGTTTAATAAAGCCCAACATCATATTTGCCTTTTTACTGGCAGCTAGGCAATGCGGACTGGTTTTCAGATCATTACTGATGATGACACCTAAATCCTTTTCCTGCTGTACTTCAGTTAACGATTTATTTTGCATTTGATAATTATATTTGAGGTTGGAGGAGGAGGAGGAGGGAGGGGAGGAACCACCCGAGGGGAAGAAAGAAGGAGGCATGGAAGGAAATAAAAGAAAGGATAAGAGAGGCTACAAGTAAATGTTTACAGTAACTGGAAGGGAGAGGAGCGCCCCCCCCACGACCTTAAAAATAAAGGAATATGAGGAGGAGGAGGAGGAGGAGGAGGAGGAAGAAGAGGAAGAGGAAGAGGAGAAGGAGGAGGAGGAGGAGGAGGAGGAGGAGGAGGATTACATAGGATTACATAGGAGTAACAGACACCAGGAGACCTATTGGTCCATAGCGAGGGTATCTGCTGAACTACATACTACTAACTATCAACTACTTGTAAGAAAACAGTTGGAAAATGATACCATGTCCCTAAAGAGGATAGGAACATGGAAGTTTCATAGTGCAGAATGATAGGATATGAAAAATACTAACTACAACTACCACTACCACTACAACTAATCGATACGGGGGACTAGATACGAATTCGCACTATCAATACCCATTTACTTTACAGTGCGCGTCAAGTCTGTTTTTTAATGTAGTTATTGTGTTGGCTCCGACAACATTTGCTGGTAACTTGTTCCATCGATCAACGACTCTAACATTGAAATAATTTTTAGGAGGAGGAGGAGGAGGAGAAAGGAAGGAAGGAAGGAAGGAAGATAGGAAGGAAGGAAGGAAGGAAGGAAGGAAGAAGGAAGGAAGGAAGAAAGAAAGGAAGGAGGAAGGAAGGAAGGAAGGAAGGAGGGAGGGAGGGAGGGAGGGAGGAGGAGGAAGAAAGAAAAAAAGAAAAAAGAAAGAAAGAAAGGAAGGAAGGAAGGAAGGAAAGGGAAAGGGAAAGGGAAAGGGAAAGAGAAGGAGGGAGGGAGGAGGGAGGGAGGGAGGGAGGGAGGGAGGGAGGGAGGAAAGAAAGAAAGAAAGACAGACAGACAGACAGACAGACAGACAGACAGACAGACAGACAGACAGACAGACAGACAGACAGACAGACAGACAGACAGACAGACAGAAAGAAAGAAAGAAAGAAAGAAAGAAAGAAAGAAAGAAAGAAAGAAAGAAAGAAAGAAAGAAGGAGGTGGTGGTGGAGGATATGTAAAGTAAACGTAGGGAATATAAGAGAAATTGGGGTAAATGTGGAGGAAGAGCAGAAGGTGGAGAGTATGTAGCGAGGCTGAGAAAAGAGCAATGGGGAAGGACGCGTGTGTTAGGAATGTTCAAGGGGATGAGGGGAATGGAAGGAGGGGCTGGCAAGGTTAGGAAGGGAGGAACAGCAGGGTTTGGAAGGGAGGGAGGGGCTGGGAGGGGCTGGCAGGGTTAGGAAGGGAGGGAGGGGCTTGTAGGGCTGGGAGGGAGGGAAAGTCTGGCAGGGTTAGGGAGGGAGGGAGGGAGGGAGGGAAGGGAAGGGCTGGCAGGGTTAGGAATGGAGGGAGGGAAGGTCTGGCAGGGCTAGGAAGGGAGGAACAGGAGGGTTAGGAATGGAGGGAAGGGCTGGCAGGGTTAGGGAGGGAAGGCAGGAAGAACGGTACCATTACAGACTTTGTTGTTGTGCAGTGACTATAACATTCACTACTACTACTACTACTACTACTACTACTACTACTACTACTACTACTACTACTACTACTACTACTACTACTACTACCACCTGTCTGGGGGGAGGGGGCACCAGAACACCTGCCTTCCTCACCCTCACACACGTCAGTCATGGGGCGGGGTCGGTAGGGTCAGTGGCAGATTTTAGAATGCTTCACTATATGATTTATATTCAGTGATGTAAAGAAACAGTCTCTCCCTTCCCTCTCTTCCCTATGAATAAATTGTGTGGGTAATAGTGTATGTCTGTCTGTCCTGGCTTGGCTGTCATACGCTAATGCACTATCGCTACACTCACTACCTTTATATAATATTTCCTTCATTCTTTATCAAACCACTCCCTTCCTAACCCTGCTGATCCTCCCTCCCTAACCCTGCCAGCCCTTCCCTCCATTCCTAACCCTGCTGTTCCTCCCTTCCTAGCCCTGCCAGCCCTTCCCTCCATTCCTAACCCTGCTGTTCCTCCCTTCCTAGCCCTGCCAGCCCTTCCCTCCCTCCATTCCTAACCCTGCCAGCCCTTCCCTTCCCTCCCTCCATTCCTAAATCGCTGTCTGTCTGCTGTTGTTGTCTGTGTATGTCTGTCTGTCTTTTTGTTGTTGTGTGTCTGTCTGCTATTGCTGTCTTTTTCTGTCTGTTGTTCGCCCGTCGTCCTCTATTGTTGTTGTCTGTTCCTGTCCTGCTATTGCTGTCTTTTTCTGTCTGTTGTTGTCTGTGTTCGTCTGCTATTGCTGTCTTTTCTGTCTGTTGTGTTGTCTGTTGTCCTGTCTGCTATTGCTGTCTTTTTCTGTCTGTTGTTGTCTGTGTCTGTCTGCTATTGCTGTCTGTTTCTGTCTGTTGTTGTCTGTGTCTGTCTGCTATTGCTGTCTGTTCTGTCTGTGTTGTCGTGTCTGTCTGCTATTGCTGTGTTCTGTTGTTGTTGTCTGTGTCTGTCTGCTATTGCTGTCTGTTTCTGTCTGTTGTTGTCTGTGTCTGTCTGCTATTGCTGTCTTTTTCTGTCTGTTGTTGTCTGTGTCTGTCTGCTATTGCTGTCTTTTTCTGTCTGTTGTTGTCTGTGTCTGTCTGCTATTGCTGTCTTTTTCTGTCTGTTGTTGTCTGTGTCTGTCTATTGTTGTTGTCTGTGTCTGTCTGCTATTGCTGTCTGTTTCTGTCTGTTGTTGTCTGTGTCTGTCTGCTATTGCTGTCTGTTTCTGTCTGTTGTTGTATGTGTCTGTCTGTTGTTGTATGTGTCTGTCTGTCTGTCTGTCTGTTGCTCAAAAGACATAATAAAAACATACCCTTGTGAATATAATACTAATAAATTGTTTGAGTAGTACTGTATATATATGTTTGTCCTTGCTTGGCTATACACTGTTTTGATATATCTCCATCATCCTTCATCAAATCGCTACTAAAATATTCGCGTTGCTCAAAAGACTAATAATAAAAAAATATCCTTTTATTCTCGCCAATCCTGCGTTGGCTCTCCCTGTTGTTACACTTTGCGTCACGTTTAATCCATGCCCCAGACAACAAAGCCATGGCACTTGTTTTAATCCTTTGTTTTCAATATGCAAATGGTATCGTGTATCTCATTTATCTCTCTAATAACCATACACTCCACGACTTTGTTATGTTTAGGTTAGGTTAGGTTAGGTTAGGTTAGGTTTGGTTTGGTTTGGTTAGGTTTGGTTTGGTTAGGTTAGGTTTGGTTTGGTTTGGTTAGGTTATAGCCCGGTCTCACCGGGCTTAAGTCGTGTTCACGATGGGTTTCCGTTAAAAATACGCTGCGTTCAAGTTGAGATTTCGAGAAAACCTTACCCTATCGCAGACTATTCTGCGTTAGGAAGCAATCACTGCGAACAGTCTGCGAACAGTCTGCAACCGATCGGGGGAAAACATAAAAATTGGGGGAAAATTAATTTACTATTCTGTGTCTTATCTGCTAACAGTTTGCGAATAGTCTGCGAATAGTCTGCTATAAGTTTAGAATCATTTGCGTTCTCTCTGCAAACAGACGCCGATTTTTACCACAATTTTGTATATAAGGGTCTTCCTCAGAATTTTTCCTATCAGTTGTTCATAAAATTTCTAGGAGAAGGATCAAATGTTGGTTACTATAGTATTATACAAACATCCATAGAACTGTGATTTGTCTGATTGGCCATGATTGGATTTATGTAGAATATATGTGGACTTGGAGTAACTAGTAGAACTTTATACTAGGAGTAAAATTAATGCAGATGTACACCGATCTGCTAACAGTCTGCGTCCTGTCGCCGAACACTCTGCGAACGATCTGCGAACACCTGGAAGAACCTGGACAAAATTCAAATTATTTTGTTTATTCACCGATCAAACGCAGACTGTTCTGAGACTTTCCGCAGACTAGTTTGCGAATGGCAATTTAACACAGACTATTCTGCGAGTGGTAGGGGGTCGGTAGGCGGTGTATTTCAGATTAATCTGTGTCCTATCTACGTGGTCGATCCGATGTTTTTGTCGCAAGGAGGAAATGCTGCATGCAGCAAATCCTGCTTGCGTTAAAAAATCGTAGAATGGATTGTACACCGATCTATTCCTATTTAATCCTCGTTGCGTCCAAGTTGCGAACAGCCAAAAAAGACATCGCAAACCCATCGTGAACACGACTTAAGCCCGGTGAGACCGGGGTATTAGGTTAATAGTATAGTATAATAGACAACAAAGCCATTGCACTTGTTTTAATCCTTTGTTGTCAATATGCAAATGGTATCGTGTATCTCACTTATCTCTGTAATAACCATGCACTCTGCGCCTTTGTTATGTTTATATGTAATGATTTTTCTAACGTGGCTGCATTCACTGTGTATTTGATCATGTATATTACCATCATCATTATCGTCATGTGACATCTAGCGTGACATGATAAAGACAACTTTTAGTGTAGGTTAGTTTAGTTAAGGTTAGGTTAGGTTAGGTTAGGTTAGGTTAATAATTTTTAGAAGTCTTAATTCCGATCCTGTGTGGTAAATCGCTTTAGTTTAGTTTAGTTTAGGTTAGGTTAGGTTAGGTTAGGTTAATATTTTTTAGAAGTCTTAGCTCCGATCCTGTGTGTGGTAAATCGCTCTGCCTACCCGTCCTACACACTGGTTGTTAAGTAGGCGTCCGGTATACGCGGGGCGGCAATACAGAGGCCGCCCCGCCGTGAATACCGATGCCGAAGAGAAGGGGAATGGGACGGGAGGGAAGGAGTGAGGAGATTACTACCAGGGTATCTCAGCGTGCCTCTCCACACCACCTGTTGGGCTGAGGTACATGACTTGCACGGGGGTTACGGGACCATCGCATCCATGCTGCTCTTATGCATGTCTGTGTTGGTGGAATCTTGGTCTTGGTCGGTGAAGTGTGACTGTGTGAGACGCGGTAGCAGGAGTAATGACAGAAGTCCTTACCAACACAATAAGAAAATAAGGAAGCTACAAGAGGTCGCGAGACCTACACGTGGTAGCTCCTGTTACTTAACACTACCTACATCCACCTTTCATCCCCATTCATGAATTTATCCAGCCTCCTTTTAAAGCTCCCTATTGACTCCGCACTAACTGCCTTACGACTGAGTCCATTCCAATCATTTACCACCCTATTTGTGATCCAGTTTTTCCCTATTTCCTTTTTAAATCTACGCATTTCCAGTTTGAATCCGTTACTTCTTGTTCTACCCTGATTACTAGAGAAGCTTTCATCATGGACATAAATAGCGAATAAAACATGACACTTTATTACAATGAAGGTAATTTGTGTACCTAAGGGAAGGTAGGTGTGTGAGGGTGTAGGTAGGCTGGCTAAACACCTGGCCAGGCCACTCTCGCTACGCACCTGCTGCCCACTCAATAAATTAATCACTCTGTATGCAAATGTAATCTAGACGGGGATGGGGGGCCGGTGGGGCTAGGGTGGTGCTGGAAGTGGGTGTGTTTGGGTCTGGTGGTGATGGTGGTGGTGGTGCCTGGCGTGGGGACGAGAGGAGGGGGAGGGGGACACATAATCAGGCTTTGTGTTAAGGGGAAGGGGGAAGGGGCTTGGATAGGTACAGAGGGGATGAAAAAAGAGCTTGATCCAGGCTTGCACGTGTGTTGGGTTTGTGTATTGATTGGTCATCGCCGTGGCACTTATGGGATGGTGTTGGTGTTGCCATTAGGATTTGGAAGGTGTGGCAGGCTGGCCCGTCACCTGCCCGTGGGTGATGGGTCATGGGTAGGGAAGGGGGGAGGCATGTGGATAGGGAAGGAGGGGGGGCATGTGGATAGGGAAGGGGGGCATGTGGATATGGGCCCATGGGTGTTAGGGGCGTGGGTAGGAAAGGAGGGGGCATGTGGATAGGGACGGAGGGGGAGCATGTGGATATGGGCCCGTGGGTGGTTTGGGTGATGCTTAGGGAAGGAGGGGCATGTGGATATGGGTCCGTGGGTAGGGAAGGGAAAGGGGGAGGAGGCATGTGGATATGGGCCCGTGGGTGTTAGGGTCGTGGTTAGGGAAGGAGGGGGCATGTGGATATGGGTTCGTGGGTGTTTGGGTTATGGGTAGGGAAGGGGGGCATGTGGACATGGGCCCGTGGGTGTTAGGGTCGTGGGTAGGGAAGGGGGGCATGTGGATATGGGTTCGTTGGTAGGGAAGAGGGGGGGGAGGAGGCATGTGGATATGGGTTCGTTGGTAGGGAAGAGGGGGGAGGAGGCATGGGACATGGGCCCGTGGGTGTTAGGGTCGTGGGTAGGGAAGGGGGGCATGTGGATATGGGTTCGTTGGTAGGGAAGAGGGGGTGGGAGGAGGCATGTGGATATGGGTTCGTTGGTAGGGAAGAGGGGGGAGGAGGCATGTGGATATGGGTTTCGTTGGTAGGGAAGTAGGGGAGGGGGTAGGAGGCATGATTGGATAGGGTTCGTTGGTAGGAAGAGGGGGGGGAGGTAGTGGCGTGTATGGGTCAAGGAGTACATAGTGAAATGTCATTTTCAGGAATGTTGGTGATGATTATGATTAATAGCTGTGTTAATTAATTTTGCTCTTTTATATAATTTTTTAATTTTTTTATTGTGTTTCTGCTTCTAATTATTATCATTGTTGTTTTATTATTATTATTATTATTATTATTATTATTATTATTATTATTATTATTATTATTATTATTATTATTATTATCATCATCACGTCATGAAGCGTTTTTCTAGATGTTGCGATCTGTTTCTATTTGCCGTTCTCTCTCTCTTCTCTCTCTCTCTCTCTCTCTCTCTCTCTCTCTCTCTCTCTCTCTCTCTCTCTCTCCTCTTCTCTCTCTCTCTCTCTCTCTCTCTCTCTCTCTCTCTCTCTCTCTCTCTCTCTCTCTCTCTCTCTCTCTCTCTCTCTCTCTCTCTCTCATTTTTTTCGCATGCCACAATAGTCTAGTAGTCCAGTGAACCCCACCCCACGTGCACCCCCTGGACAATCTAATGAGACCTACTTTTTTAGATGCACAAATATGTCCAGAAAACAAAAATCAATGTTAACACTGTCAACTAATGTCCCATGGGGTTCGTATGGCGGCCATCGTCGATCGCGAAATATTTGACTTTCTCGAAATTACCAAAATGTCCATAAAATCACAAATAATGTAGTTACAAATTTCATTTTGGTGCCCACGTGACAAGAATAACATGGCCTATTGTAATAAGAACAATTAATGCAGTAATTCGTACAAGTTTAATCATGGAACGGCAAAAACCTAAAAAAAGGCGGAAAAATTACTTCGGTTTCGCCGACAATTCAACATAATGACAATAACTTCACTAATATACAACATACTGGTCAGTTTAACATATCAAAATCATCGTCTATTATTCCCCCATCTAATGCAGTCAAACAATTGACATACATATATGAGTATCATACACTAATTGTTACCAATGTAACCCACCCCCCTAGTGAAACTTTACTTACAACAAATACATACATTCGATAAAACTTAGTTTTATATTAAATTTTACCAGTTAATCACGGGCAACTAGATAATACAACTTAGTATTGTTCAGTTGCCATTTGTAAACACTGTTTTGCTCCATATGTCATGTCATATATGTATATATATTGTATATATATATATATATATATATATATATATATATATATATATATATATATATATATATATATATATATATATATATATATATATATATATATATGTTTGTTTCTCATACAATACTGTATTGCTCATGTGTATCGCTAACCTGTATACGATGTCAATTAACACTACTTTCCTTCTCCTTAGATGCATCGGTGATAGTGATAGTGTAGATGGTATGTCAGTGACCTAACATTCTGTGTGGTACATCCGTAGTTCTTTCTGGTGGTGGAATATCAATCAATCAATCATTGGGGGCATACGCCGGGGGGCGCGTCGCCTCGCCCACCCTACGACGCCACTCCCGGGGGTCACCACGCGCGAGCTCCCATGCAGGCTCCTTTCCCATACCAAGCAGCTCTCGACAAGAAACATCGACTTGCCCCAGCCACGATCCTTTTGGGCGCCCCCTTGGCCTCCTCCACGCCGGATTGTCTCTTACAGATACAACCCGATGGGAAGGATCGGTTTCAGGGTAGCGTGCCACATGCCCATATAGCCGAAGTTGGCGCTGACGGACTATGCAGGTAATAGGCCTCGATTCAGTCTCACGGTGCAATCGCTGATTTGACACGTAATCATCCCAGTGATACCCCATGATTCTGCGAAGACACTTATTACCAAAGGCATTGATTCGTCTCTTCAAGTCACTATTTAGTGTCCATGTCTCACAACCATAGAGTAAGACAGGGATCACAAGCGACTTGAAGATCCGAATCTTTGTCCTTCTGCACAGGTACCGACAATGCCAGATACTCCCGCTGAGCGAGTCCATAACACCGTGGGCTATGCCAATCCACCGTAAGACTTCTTGACGTGACCTGCCGTCATTATGGACTGCGCTACCAAGGTATGTAAAACTTTCCAAGATCTCAATGTCCTCGCCACACGCATGAACAGACTGTACTGCTTCATCTAGTAAGTCTCCAAACACCTGGACCTTGGTCTTGAGCCAGGAGACCTCAAGTCCCAAAGGCTTTGCCTGCTCGTGCAGCGCCTCGAGAGCCATCACCAGGACCTCCAGCGACTCAGCAAAGATTACTGCATCATCGGCAAAAACAAGATCAGTGATCTTGGTGTTGCCGACGGATGCTCCACAATCACTTTGATCTACAACCTTGTCCAATACCCAGTCCATACAAGCGTTGAAAAGTGATGGGGCAAGGACGCACCCTTGCCTCACTCCTGTATTCACAGGGAAGAAGCTGGATACACCTGCCCCACACTTCACAGCACTCTCATTCCCAGAATACAGACCAGTTATCAAACCAATAGTCCTTGCAGGAATCCCTCGAAGTCGCAGAAGGTCCCAAAGTGACTCACGATACACTGAGTCAAAAGCCTTCTTGAGATCAACATAGGCTGCAAGCATCCCCTGTCGATGATTATTATGGTGGAATATAACTGAACTAAATCATGGCTAGCACGAGGAAACGAAAAAGCGACAAAATATCAGCCAGATCTGAAAACCCTAAATGCCCATCATGTATCGTACACGCAATAGACATCCGAGACTATGGTCCCTTGACATCTTTCAGAAATGTGAGAGGAAACCCAGATGAAAAATTAGCATATCTACATGAAATCCGTGAAAATCGAATGGCTGAACCTCTCAATTCACCTCGCCGTATGGAAGCAGTGTGTGCTCAGATACCAGAGACTCTCGAAGGCGTTGACTTGGAGATGATAGGATACCACAGACCATGTTACCAGCGCTTCACAGCAAACTTACATCGCTTGAATGATTCGACCGTAGCATCTATGTCCACGAAGCATCACTCTCCGCGCAAACTGTCATCTGCTGAGAGTTCCCAACTATTCCCACCTGAATGTATGTTCTGCGAGAAGTTTGAAATAAAGGTATCTGGAAAAACCGAGAGACCCATCAAATTCCTATCATGGAAACACAAAGAGCCTGCTTGGAAAAGCATCGAGTCCCAGGCCCTTGAACTGGGAAAGACTCGTCTATACCGACAGGTGAAAGGAAAGGACTTATTTGCCGTTGAAGCACAGTTCCATTCCGAATGCAGAATGTCCTTCACCACGGAATATCGAAATCACATCCGGGCACAGGAGCGAGAGGAGAACCGTAACGTAGACACTGATCAGGCCCATGGGGCCATGCTGCCCATAACGCAGCCTTCAACTTGGGGTCAGGATTTGACTCTCTGTTATTTGTAATTATACCAAATGTCAATTACTCACTTCTACTGACAGCGTACCTAGCTGCCCTACATCACTTGTTAAAGTTTAATAGAAAGGAAACATTGTTTTCTGACTTTGCTCGAATGTTTGTATTTGACAACATAAAGTTTCACTAGGGGGTGAGTAACATTGGTAACAATTAATGTATGATAGCCATATATGTATGTCAATTGTTTGACTGCATTAGATGGGGGAATAATAGACGATGATTTTGATATGTTAAACTGACCAGTATGTTGTATATTAGTGAAGTTATTGTCATTTATGTTGAAAGTTGTCGGCGAAACCGAAGTAATTTTTCCGCCTTTTTTTAGGGTTTTGCCGTTCCATGACTAAACTTGTACCAATTACTGCATTAATTGTTCTTATTACAATAGGCCATGTTATTCTTGTCACGTGGGCACCAAAATTAAATTTGTAACTACATTATTTGTGATTTTATGGACATTTTGGTAATTTCGAGAAAGTCAAATATTTCGCGATCGACGATGGCCGCCATACGAACCCCATGGGACATTAGTTGACAGTGTTAACATTGATTTTTGTTTTCTGGACATATTTGTGCATCTATAACAGTAGGTCTCATTAGATTGTCCAGGGGTGCACGTGGGGTCCACTGGGCTACTAGACTACAAGCCCAGGTGATGCGTTTCTCCTCCACTGGTTCATAAGTGTCCCTGGTTCATCGTGACAAGTGTCGCACACTTGTCACGTTGTGCCTTAGGACCACCATTAATTATTGTCTTATTATTATTGTTTCTTATCATTATTGTCGTATTGTCATTATTGTCACCACTCATTATTGTCTCGTCAATGGCGTGGAATCGAATACATATTTAAAAAAGAGATCATAGGATTACGAGATTGGCCAAATGCTACGAAGAATTAAAACAACAACAGCAACAACAGCAATAACAAAATCCTACTTAATCGCCTTTTCCATAAAGTATATAATGGATGAGTTTTAAAAAAGGAAGGGTCAATTTTAGTTCCTGTTAGATGGAACAACAACAATAAAAAAGGCAAAGTGTTCTAGAGTTTAGTAGTGTGATATTTCATGTTGTATTTGATATTGTAATTTATAGTGTGATTTCATATTGTCGATTCATTCCCTGTGTTCATCATGTCCCCTCATTGGCTGCACACATAATTTACGTCTTTCAAAAGAGGTCAGGGTTTATTGCAGATGAACACCGAATTCACTTTGGTGGACGAAGCTTTTTTTCTGGTAGTTTTGATGTGTTTTTGAAATAATCTGCTAAACGTTTCTGTTCGTAAATATTTTTGTTTGTTTTGTTTGTAGGTAAAGGTTAGGTTAGGTATAGGTAAGGTTAGGTATAGGTTAGGTTAGGGTAAGGTTAGGTTATTTTAGGTTTAGGTTATGTTAGGTTAGGTATAGGTTCAGTTAGGTTCAATCTTTTTTTTTGTCATTTTTTTGTTGCACATCACACACACAAAAAAGTGATTTGCGACAGAAATGTTAGCAGATTAATTCAAAACACATCAAAACTCACCAGAAAAAATAATTTCGTATTCCAAAGGAAGTTCGGTGTTCATCTGGAAATTTACCGAGGTCAGTTCTGGGCCGTTATGACATCCTCGTCGTAATTATGAAAGGTAAGGAAATACATTTACTGTTCTTATAAAAGGAAAAATAAAGTTCCCTTTATGTTTGTTGTGACTTTTAAGGTTGTGCCCTGCAGTGGGGTAAAAGGCCTAAACCCACTGACCGTTTTACCCCGCATATGGGCCAAGACGCCCCTCTGGCTTTTTTTTTTTTCCAAGTCTGTTTTCACAAAGTGAGA
>JACEEZ010001296.1:60000-85000 GCA_016584305.1 Chionoecetes opilio
AGAGAGAGAGAGAGAAGAGAGAGAGAGAGAGAGAGAGAGAGAGGAGAGAGAGAGAGAGAGAGAGAGAGGAGAGAGAGAGAGAGAGAGAGAGAGAGAGAGAGTATAACCAAAGACTTGTATGTGTGTTTGTGTATATTTATTTTTATTATTTTTCGTGTTTTATAATATGCTGCTTTTTAATATGTGTAATATCAGTTTTATTTCAAGGTTTTGTGTTTTTGGACCATATTTTGGAACAGAAGTATAGTTCTCTATGTTTGGAATTATTTCGATTATCCTATAGTACAGCATGTTGTGGTCAATAAAATATCTATCTATCTATCTTTGTATGAGAGAGAGAGAGAGAGAGAGAGAGAGAGAGACGAGAGAGAGAGAGAGAGAGAGAGAGAGAGAGAGAGAGAGAGAGAGAGAGAGAGAGAGAGAGAGAGAGCCGCAGAGTAAAAGGAAAAAAAAAAATAGTTCTTTCCAAACTTATCTTCCTCACTTAACACTAATGTCCCAGATACTCAGACAAACAAACAATCCAAGTAAACGCCAGAGAAAAGAGCAAACATCACACACACACACACAGCTTTTTATATATATGTATAGATTTTTAGTTAAACAGAAGTAAGCATAGAAGCAAAGGAAGTCAGGAAGGTCCGAGGAGTGGCAGGCCGCGTGGCTGGGCGTCACCGCTCACTCATCGTGGACCACAAATATCTCCTCCTGCTGCTTCTCCGTCAGGTTGTGCAGCATGGCCTCCACCTGCTACTGCAGCGTGCTGAGGGAAGGCCTTTTCTTGGGCTGGTCCACCAAGCACGCCTCCACCAGGGGCATCAGCAGCTCGTTCAGCAGCGGGTGCTTCGTGAACTTGCACACGTGCAGCATGAAAATCCCGACGCTGAACACGTCGCTGGAGGGCTGCAGCTCCCGCCCTGCCTTGAGCTCCGGCGACCTGAAGAACACATGCTTCTGTTTCTCCAGTCTGCGAGGCTGCTCAAACAGCTCGAAGTAGAAAGTGTCGTCGATCCTGGTGGTGAGCCCGAAGTCGATGATGTGGACGTCGGGGCTGGAGGGCGAGCCGCTCACCGTGATGTTGTCCACCTTGATGTCGTTGTGGACAAAGCCCTTGTGGTGCACGCGGCGAGCTGCTGCGCCACTCCCACCACAACGCGCAGCAACGTGCCCACGCTGCAACCCTCTCGGTAGTAACGGTGGAAGGGCACGCCGGTGTAGTCCATGATGACTGCAGGCTCCTTCCCGAAGCTCATGGCGTGGATGCGGGGCGCGCCCCCTGCCCCGTCCAGCTCCAGGGTCACGCGCGCCTCCCACTTGAAGCAGGCGGTGGATTTGCCGGGCTTCAGGCTCTTTCGGATGACGTCTCGACCCTTGAAGCAGACGCGGTCCACGCGGCCGAAGGAGCCCTCGCCGAGGACCTCCGTGACGAGGTGCGTCTGCACATAGTCCTATGAATCACGTGATGGAGCTATGGCGTCGAGGAGGAGGCGCGTGGCGGCAGGAAAAAGACCGGTCGGTGGTTGAGATAATGGAAGAGATTAATTCAATAATCTTTATGATCGCCCCCACCCAGTCTATGTACGTACGTCATGATAGCGCCTGGGTGCTTTCTTGCCCGTCTGTGTGAGGAAAAACGAGGCACGTGCGATGCCGTAAAGTATGCAGATTGAGGTAATGACGTGTGATTAGCAAGGCAACGCACGACAACTTAAGGATAGCCATAAATCAGTACCAGCGCGGCGCATCCCGGGAGACAGTTAGACATCTCGGTGGACGGTTACACTGCTTGCTCGGCCCTGCTTTTGTATTGTAGTGAAGAGGTTTTACGTTTATTCATGCACTCATTCGTTTATCCATGTATTTATACTTTGTTTATTCATTGATTGGTCGTTGTCGATTCCTGTTGATCATCATCATCCTTGCTCTTATTGTTGTTGTTGTGTTGTTGTTGTTGTTGTTGTTGTTGTTGTTGTTGTTGTTCTCTTCCTCCTCCTCCTTCGCCTCCTGGTTTGTTTCCTGTAAAGTTGACACGCTTCACGCCCAGATCTTTTCTTTGCTATAAAAAATCATATGTCGTTAGCCATTAAATTACGAAAAGTAACTGAAATATACCAAATTAGTTAGTGGACAAGGATACTAAACAGGTCATATCTATAAAATATTGCTTAGATTACTATAAATCGTCTAATGGTACCCAAATTACAATGGAAATTACGTTCTGGGCCTCAAGGGGTTAATGATTATTTCCACTGCAAAACCAAAAAAGACAAAAATTAATCAGACATGAAACAAACTTAATCAGACACATATTTCCGTCGTAAAAATACCCAAACTTAGACCAGGATTCTTTTTATTACACACGCAATTGATCATACTCACAATTGCGTGTGGCTGTAATTAGAAAAGTGTTGATAATAATTACATAATTACTCCAGAATTGCTTTGGTTATGCTATTCAGAGCCCGAAGCTGAGCCAGGATTGTTCTGCGTCGCACGTGCTTCACACACACACACACGCACACACACACGCACGCACGCACGCACGCACGCACGCACGCACGCACGCACGAAACGCACGCACGCACGCACACGCACACACACACACACACACACACACACACACACAACACACACCACACCACACCCACACACACAGTCACACACACACCACCACACACACAAACCACCAACACACAAGGACACACAACACAGACCACACAGCACAACACTCCACCAAAAACCAAACAACACACACAACAACACATCAGACATCACACCACCACACACACAACACACACACACACACACCACACACAATACCCAACACCTGCACACCACATCCTAACACACACACACACATCATACCACACAGCGGGCACACAGAAACGTACACACATACACACACACACACACACATCACACACAGCACACAAGCACACAGATCCACACACACCACACCCCAAACCCCAAACACACACACACACACACACCGCACAGCACGCACACAGCACACACACCACACACACGCACACACACACACACACACACACACACACACACACACACACACACACACCACACACACACACACACACACACACACACACACACACACACACCACACACACACACCACACACACACACACACACACACACACACACACACACACACACAACACACACACACACACACACACACACACACACACACACACACACACACACACGACACACACACAGACACACACACACACACACACACACACACACACACACACACACACACACACACACACTCACACACCCACACACACGCACACACACAGTCACACACACACACCACACACACACACATAAAAAGTCTGATGGATGCCGGAAATGTACTACAATTGAAGAAGAAAATAAAGACTTATTTATTTAATTGTCAAAATACTTTGTAAACTTGTGTTGAAACTTTGTCAATTGTCTGTAGTGTATATGCGTAGCTATGTTTTTTTTTTTAGGGTTATTCATATTGTATAGTTGGTAGTCACTTATAAAGCCTGTACTACTGAACAACCATTTAGTTATGATTGTGTCTGTCTAAGAGCTCGACAGACCGACCAGACATTACGTTTTTGTTGTATATATTCAATTTTCTATGGGTGATTTTGTAATGGCAATACATTTACTTACTTACTTACTTACTTACTTACTTACTTACTTACTTACACATCAGCGAACAATTCGTATAAGATCATCATTTCTGGAGCTAAACTACGCACGTGTTAATAGCCTGGTGGTCTAATTTTCATGACGATGCTAATTTTCTCTTCCATCTTTCTTTTTCCTTACGTGGTAATAACCTTTAATTGAGCACAGAGGTTTTTCCCAAAAACCCTCCCCCTATGTATCCCCTCCCCAACACCCCAACACCCTCCCCCCATGTATCCCCTCCCCAACACCCCAACACCCTCCCCCATGCATCCCCTCCCCAACACCCCAACACCCTCCCCCATGTATCCCCCCCAACACCCCAACACCTCCCCCCATGTATCCCTCCCCAACACCCAACACCCTCCCCCCATGCATCCCCTCCCACACCCCAAACACCTCCCCCCATGTATCCCCTCCCCAACACCCCAACACCCTCCCCCCATGTATCCCCTCCCCAACACCCCAACACCCTCCCCCCATGCATCCCCTCCCCAACACCCCAACAACCCCCAACCTCCCCAAACACACCCTCCCCCATGTCCTCCCCTCCCCAACACCCCAACACCCTCACCCCCATGCATCCCAACACCCCAACACCCTCCCCCATGTATCCCCTCCCCAACACCCCAACCACCCTCCCCCCATGTATCCCCTCCCCACACCCAACACCCAACACCCTCACCCCATGATCCCCTCCCAACACCCCAACACCCTCCCCAATGATCCCCTCCCAACACCCTCCCCCCATGTATCCCCTCCCCAACACCCCAACACCCTACCCCATGCATCCCCTCCCCAACACCCCAACACACCTCCCCCATGCATCCCCTCCCAACACCCAACACCCTCCCCCCATGTATCCCCTCCCCAACACCCCACACACCCTCCCCCCATGTATCCCCTCCCCAACACCCCAACACCCCAACACCCTCCCCCCATGTATCCCCTCCCCAACACCCCAACACCCTCACCCCCATGCATCCCCTCCCCAACACCCCAACACCCTCCTTCCATGTATCCCCTCCCCAACACCCCAACACCCCTCCCCCCATGTATCCCCTCCCCAACACCCCAACACCCTCCCCCATGTATCCCCTCCCCAACACCCCCAACACCCTCCCCCATGCATCCCCTCCCCAACACCCCAACACCCTCCCCCCATGTATCCCTCCCCAACACCAACCCCCCAATCCCTCCCAACCCCACACCTCCCCCCATGACTCCCCTCCCCAACACCCCAACACCCTCCCCCCATGTATCCCCTCCCCAACACCCCAACACCCCAACACCCTCCCCCCATGTATCCCCTCCCCAACACCCCAACACCCTCCCCCCATGTATCCCCTCCCCAACACCCCAACACCCTCCCCCCATGCATCCCCTCCCCAACACCCCAACACCCTCCCCCCATGATCCCTCCCCAACCACCCCCAACACCCTCCCCCTATGTATCCCCTCCCCAACACCACCAACACCCTCCCCCCATGATCCCCTCCCCAACACCCCAACACCCTCCCCCCATGCATCCCCTCCCCACACAACCCTCCCAACCTACCCCAACCCTCCCCCCATGTATCCCTCCCCAACACCCCAACACCCTCCCCCCATGTATCCCCTCCCCAACACCCCAACACCCCTCCCCCATGCATCCCCTCCCCAACACCCAACACCCTCCCCCATGTATCCCCTCCCCAACACCCAACACCCTCCCCATGATCCTCCCCAACCCCCACCCTCCCCCCATGCATCCCTCCCAACACCCCAACACCCTCACCCCATGTATCCCCTCCCCAACACCCAACACCCCAACACCCTCCCCCATGCATCCCTCTCCCCAACACCCCAACACCCTCCCCCCATGTATCCCCTCCCCAACACCCCAACACCCTCCCCCCATGCATTCCCTCCCCAACACCCCAACACCCTCCCCCCATGTATCCCTCCCCACCCCCAACACCCCAACACCTCCCCCCATGTATCCCCTCCCCAACACCCCACCAACACCCTCCCCCCATGCATCCCCTCCCCAACACCCCAACACCTCCCCCCATGTATCCCCTCCCCAACACCCAACACCCCCCCCATGATCCCCTCCCCAACACCCTCCACATGTATCCCCTCCCCAACCCCCAACACCCTCCCCCATGTATCCCCTCCCCAACACCCCAAACACCCTCCCCTATGTACCCTCCCCAACACCCCAACACCCCCCCATGTATCCCCTCCCCAACACCCCAACACCTCCCCCATGTATCCCCTCCCCAACACCCCAACACCCTCACCCCATGTATCCCCTCCCCCCAACACCCCAACCCCCCCAACACCCCAACACCCTCCCCCATGCATCCTCTCCCCAACACCCCAACACCCTCCCCCCATGTATCCCTCCCAACCCCAACACCCCCCCCCCCCATGCATCCCCTCCCCAACACCCCAACACCCTCACCCCATGCATCCCCTCCCCAACACCCCAAACATCCTCCCCCATGTCATCCCCTCCCCAACACCCCCCAACAACACCCCAACACCCTCCCCCCATGTATCCCCTCCCCAACACCCCAACACCCTCACCCCATGTATCCCCTCCCCAACACCCCAACACCCTCACCCCATGTATCCCCTCCCCAACACACCCAACACCCTCACCCCCATGTATCCCCTCCCCAACACCCCAACACCCCAACACCCTCCCCCCATGATCCCCTCCCCAACACCCCCAACATCCTCCCCCCATGTATCCCCTCCCCAAACACCCCCCACAACACCCCAACACCCTCCCCCTATGTATCCCCTCCCCAACACCCCAACAACCCTCACCCCATGATCCCTCCCCAACACCCCAACACCCTCACCCCATGTACCTCCCCTCCCCAACACCCCAACACCCCAACACCCTCACCCCATGCATCCCCTCCCCAACACCCCAAAACATCCCTCCCCCCATGTATCCCCTCCCCAACACCCCAACACCCCAACACCCTCACCCCATGTATCCCCTTCCCCTCCTATATGTTGTGGTTGTGAGGCGGAGGTGGGGAGGGAGGGGTGGTTGCTGATAATGACAATGGGTGGTGATAAGAGAGAGAGAGAGGAGAGAGAGAGAGAGAGAGGAGAGAGAGAGAGAGAGAGAGAGAGAGAGAGAGAGAGAGAGAGAGAGAGAGAGAGAGAGAGAGAGCATATTATTAACAATCGCATGTATGATAATCGTTTATTCCCATATCAAGGGTTACCAAACACAAACCCGTACGTATTAGAAAGGATTTGTAGGGTTTATTATCTTGTTCTGCTTTTCTTCTCTTACTTTTTCACTGTTATGTGTATGCTTATGCTAAGTCTGTCCACCTTGAGCAAGGGGATGAGTTGTGTGTGGTGTGCGGGGTCTCAGTATTACCTGTCATTACAAGTCTAGACCTTCCTTCTCTCTCTCTCTCTCTCTCTCTCTCTCTCTCTCGTCTCTCTCTCCTCTCTCTCTCTCTCTCTCTCTCTCTCTCTCTCTCTCTCTCATTACCCAAATATCGGTCACTACAAGATCCAAGGTTTTTCCGGGAGGTAAAACTGGCGATGGCGAGCGAGTTCATGTCGCGTGGGCAAGACCGTGGGTGAATACACACACACACACACACGCACACGCACACGCACACGCACACGCACACACACACACACACACATATACATACACAAACACTCATTATCTCAGACAATACCTTTCCACACTTGCACATAAAGAATGGGATTTATCGTAATGAGAGAGAAAACATACCGACAAAGGTGACTGCAGATAATTAAGTATAATTTTACGTCGTTACTGAGCCACGTCGGTGAAAAGCAAACAAGGAGGAGGAGGAGGAGGAGGAGGAGGAGGGGGAGGAGGTCAGGGGTGGGATGGAGTGGGGTAAGACAAAGGTGCAAGTGAAGAGACAGCAGAGGTTATAAGGAAGAAAAACAGGTTTAAAAGAAAAAGAGGCAGGAATTGTGGGTTATGGAAGCAAGGATTGTAGGTTAATTGGATTGGTAGGATTGTAGATTGTAGGTAAGGCAGGGGTTGTAGCTGAGAGAGGTAAGGGAAAGCAAGGGTTTAAGATACTGTATAAGTATGATGGAATAGAGTTGAGGAATTTGCGATAGATGTTTGTGGTGGTAATGGTGGTGGTGAGGTTGTAACTGTAATTTGTTTTCTCTATGAATTGTTATGATGATGATTTTTGAAGCATTGTTAGGGGTGTAACAATCTAAATAACAATCCAATCTAGATCTAAATATCAATCCATTAGAAATGAGTCTCTCTTTCCAGCTTAGAAGAACAACACAATCGGAATACAGTCAATATTTTAGATATGTACAACACAACATAAATTCCAAAGAAAAAGAATACGGAAAGAAAGAAAGAAAAGAAGGCATTAACTTTCCTTCTTACCTTCTTTCCTTCCTTCCGTTTACCTTCACGCCCAGATCTCTCCTTTGCTATATAAAATCGTCTGTAGTTAGCTATAAAATTACGAAATGTAACTTAATATACCAAATTAGCTAGTGGACAAGGGTATTAAACAAGTTATATCTATAAAATATTGCTTACATTCATTAAAATTGTCTAATGGTAGCCAAAATGCAAAGGAAATTACGTTCTGGGTCTCAAGGCATTAACATCAACATTATCGCCGACACAGTTCATCTTATCTGCTTGAGACTCAAGTTTTATTTTATTTTTGGTGAAAGAAAAAGACCCGAAAAAAGGATAAAGAAAAGGCGGGGGGGTGAAGGCTTTTGACTAGCGGAGGCCTGCGGGAGTTTCAAGGTAGGAGGAGGGAAAATAAGGTTGGGAAGACGAGAGGGGGGTACAAAGAGATGAAGAGAAAAACCCAAAACCGAAAAGGTTCAGAAAAAAAAAATTTGAATCAGACAAAGGGGATGAATGAGAACAAAACAAAAACCGGAAAAAAGAATAGGGGAAAAAACAAAAACAGAAAAAAAAAACAAAAAAAAAAAAAAAGAAAAAGAAAAAAAAGAAAAAGGAGATTTTGGAAGGGGAAGAGAGAGAGAGAGGAAGAAGGAAAAAAGGAGAGGGAGAGAGAGAGGGGAGGAAGAGAGAGGAAGAGAGGGGAGATGGGAAGAGAGCCCGAGCCCCCAAAGGAGAGGGGAGAGAGGGGAGAAGAAGAGAGGAGAGGATGAGGAAGAGGAAAGGGGGGGAGAGAGAGAAGGGGGGGGGGAGGAGAGAGAGAGAGAGAGAGAGAATATATGAATAAAAAAGTTTCTCGTCTTGGTGTCAGGTTGAAGATGACGGGACATTGGAGAGGGATACAGTGCATTATGTAGAGTGAATGAATGTATAATGAGGCAAGTCAGGGAGGAAAAAGGTGAATGATTCTGACCCGTGACGCGATGAAGAAGAACAAACAGAAGACGATGAATAGTCGAGGTGTGGGGTACGTTTTTTTTTTTTTCTGTATTAATTTATTTCTTCGTATGTTTTTGTGGTTTGTTTTTTGAGGGGCTTTGTAATATTAAAGGGGTTTTATTTTTTTGAAGTACTGCCCCCGTGAAAAAGGTTTTTTGTTCAGGCTTTTATTATTTATTTTATTTATTTCTATTTGTTTTATTTATATTTATTTTGTGTGTGTCCTACCATTGCATTTCTTTATTTATGTATTTCTTTATTTATTTATTTATTTAGATATTCATTCATTCGACACGGAAAGGCAATTGATCACTGCCTTTAAAAAAAAAAAAAAAGTTTAAAAAAAAGAGAAAGGGGGAGAGAGAGAGAAGAGAGAGAGAGGGAAGCGGGGGAGAGAGAAGGGAGAGGGAGGAAAAAAAAAAGGGGAAGGAGAGAGAGAGAGAGAGAGGAGAGAGAGAGAAATCCAATCGAGTGTTAAAGTTCACATCAGATAGAGGAAGAAACAGATGTCCTTATGTCCGTAGCCGTAGGGGAAAAAGGAAAGGTAGAAACAGAGGTCCTGTGTCCCTATTCATAGGGGGGGGTAAAAAAACAGATGTCCTTATGTCCGTAGCCAGTAGACAGGAGGTAGAAACAGATGTCCTTTTGGGCCGAGCCAAGACAGGGGGGGGGAGAAAAAATGTCCTTTTTTGTCCGTAGCCGTGACAGGGGGGTTTTTAAAACAATGTCCTTGTGTCCGTAGCAGTAACAGGGGGTTTGGAGAAACAGATGTCCCCTTTGTCCGTACGTAGACAGGAGGTAGAAACAGATGTCCTTATGTCCGTAGTCTAGCTAGGCGGGGAAACATACATGTCCTAAATAGTGTCCGTAGCTAAATAAGAAGGATAAACGCATGTCCTTTGGTCCTTAGCCTTGAGCCTTAGTCTAAGTCCTTCTAGCCTTCTCTTTGATTAGTAATTTATGATATCCAAAAAAATATATGTTGTTTTAACCCTTTGAGGCCCAGAACGTGTATTTCCATTTTAATTTGGCGACCATTATAGACGATTTTGATTAATATAGACTATTTTATATATATGCCCTGTATTGTACCCTTGTCTATTAGCTAATTTGGTATATATTATGATATTTTTCGTAATTTTATGGCTAACGTCAGACGATTTTATATAGCAAAGGAAAGATCTGGGCGTGAAGAGGTTAGTTAATCTTGGATCTTGGATATGACATTTTAATAATCTAGACAAATTTGTCTCAGTCACGTCTAAGATAGGCTTATTTAATGCCTGATGGTTAGAATAGTGATAAAGATTTAGGCCTATAATTACGGTAAAGGTCAACGTATTTGTCAGGTGATAAATGCACTAAGGTAATAATAATGTCAATACTTGATTAATAAGGCTTGTTTAATGCCTGGTAATTATGATAGTTATTAAAATTTAGGTCATTATTAATGGTCAACGCATTAGTCTGGTGATAAATCCACAAGGTTGATAACCCCTTGAGGCCCAGAACGTAATTTTCATTTTAATATAACCACCATGCGACGATTTTAATGAACATAAGCAATATTATATAGATATGACCTGTTTAATATCCTTGTCCATTAGCTAATTTGGTTTATTTAGTTACTTTTTCGTAGTTTTATGGCTAATAACAGACGATTTCATATAGCAAAGGAAAGATCTGGGCGTGAAGGGGTTAAGGTTATAATAATGTTCCCAGAAGTTTTAGTCTCCAGCCATACAGTGTGTACTCGCAGGACTGTAGTAGTACCAGCAGACCAAGGCTTATCTCAGGGCATTTTTCATCAGTTATTTTTCTTCTATTGAGAGGCTGTTGGCGTGCCCTGTTTGCTTTCCTTTAACATTTATGAATCAGTCTCCTTGAAGGGGTTCTTTTCAATGCCCTCCTCCTCCTCCTCCTCCTCCTCCTCCTCCTCCTCCTCCTCCTCCTCCTCCTCCTCCTCCTCCTCCTCCTCCTCCTCCTCCTCCTCCTCCTCCTCCTCCTCCTCCTCACTTTTCTCCCAAACCAAAATATATTTCTGTTGTCTTTGAATTGTTTGTCCTTTTGAGGAATTTTTTAACCTCCTTTCCGCCCATCCCTTCCTTCCATCCAGCCTCCTTTCCGCCCATCCCTTCCTTCCATCCAGCCTCCTTTCCGCCCATCCCGTTCCCTTCCTCCCACTTTTTTCTCTCCAGCCTTCCTTCCTTCCCTCGTTCCTCCTTTCCTACTTGCCTCCTTCCTTTCCTACACCTGCCTACCTGCCTTTCTGTCTTTCCTCCTTCATCTTCCTCTTTGCCTCCGCCCCTTCGTCCCTCCTTCCCTCCCGACAACCTCCTCTTTTAGCCAGAGGGAGAGAGAGGGGGGGGGGGGAGAGAAACAGGGGGGGGATGAGAGAGAGAGAGAGAGAGAGAGAGAGAGAGAGAGAGAGAGGGGAGAGAGAGAGAGAGAGAGAGAGACGAGAGAAGGGGAGAGAGAGAGAGAGAGAGAGAGAGAGAAGGTCTAGGCTATTCTCTCCTCTCCTTTTATAATACATTTTTTTGTCCTGTATTTTTCATATGGTCGAGCAAAGAACGCGACCCGACCGTCCGGCCATTCACCAAGGGCGTCGGGAAATCGGATTGAGGTCATGTCAGGTCAGAGAGGGAATCAAAACAAACACGTGTTGACCCGAGTAGGGGGAGAGTGGGTGGGGTGAAGGAATAGGGGGAGGAGGGTGTCTGGGGGGTTGGAGGCAGGGGGAGCGAGGGGGGAGAGTGTCTTGGGGATTAGAGGCGGGGGGGTAGGGGGGAGGGTGTCTGGGGTGTGTGGAGATAGGGGGGAGCGAGGGGGAGGGTGTCTTGGGGGTTAGAGGCAGGAGGATAGTGGGGGGGGAGGGTGTCTGGGGTGTGTGGAGGTAGGGAGAGAAAGGGGGGAAGGGTGTCTGGGGGGGTGGAGAGGGTGGAGGCAGGGGGAGATAGGGGGGGATTTTTGGGGGCTGGAGGCAGGGGAAGAGTGCGGGGAGGGTGTCTGGGGGGGGGGGGAGGCAGGGGGAGAGATTTTTATATATTATTATTTGCATCATTTTTATACTATTATTATTTGTTGTATCTGGATTCATGCATCTGCTTTCTTTTTGCAATGAAATATTCTTCAATTTATATTTTTTGTTATCGGAGGGCTTCCCACTGTTTTTAAAAGGACCGAGGTATAAAAAATAATAATCATGGTGATCATTATGTACACAACACAGAGAAAGCATCCTAGGAAGGGAGAAATAACAAAAAAACTAAACACAAGACATTTAACCCCTTGAGACCCAGAGCGTATAATTTTCATTGTAATTTAGCCACTACTAGACAATTTTCAGTGACTATAAGCAATATTTTATAGATATGACCTATTTAGTATACTTGTCCACTAACTAATTTGGTATATTCAGTTAGTTTTCGTAATTTTATGGCTCGAAAACATACATTTTTTTTTATAGCAAAGGAAAGATCTGTGCGTGAAGGGGTTAAGGTCAGAAGGGAACAGGTCAAGTTAAGTAGGTGACGAAGGTTTTTTTTTTTTTTTTTTTACCTTTTTTTTTGTTTTTTTGCCGACACCTCCCTTGGCAGTTCACCTCGTCCCTCCGGCTCACCGTCTTTTTATCGGCGCTTTGATTACACACCTGAGAGCGGCGTAACTCTCCTGGTAAAGAGTTTCTGTGTAAACCCCTGTAACATACACGTTTTTAGGGTGAATTTACGGATTTTTTCACTTTCTTTCTTTCTTTTTTGTTTTCTCTTTTTTTTTTCTTGCTTTCTCCCTCTCTGTTTCTCTCTGTTTCTCTCTCTCTGTTTCTCTCCTCTCTTTCCTACTCTTTCTCTTACTCTTTCTCTTACTCTTTCTCTTCTCCTCTCTCTCTCTCTCTCTCTCTTCTCTCTCTCGCTCTCCTCCTCTCTCTTCTCTCTCTCTCTCCTCTCTTCTCTCTCTCTCTCTCTCTCTCTCTCTCTTTTCTCTCCTCTCTCTCTCTCTCTCTCTCTTCTATCTGCTCTTTCTCCTCTATGCCTCTCTCTTCTTCGCCTCCTCCCTCTCTCTCTCTCCTCTCCTCTCTCTCTCTCTCTCTCTCTCTCTCTCTCTCTCTCTCTCTCTCTCTCTCTCTCTCTCTCTCTCTCTCCCCTCTCTCTCTCTCTCTCTCTCTCTCTCTCTCTCTCTCTCTCTCTCTCTCTCTCTCTCTCTCTCTCTCTCCTCTCTCTCTCTTTTCCCCTTCCTTTTCTCTCCCCTAATCCTTACCGTCATTACGTCAGCAGCATTATGTGTCATAGCGCTCCATGCTGCAGATCCTTCCTTGTCATTGCTCACATTTTTTCATCCTTTCCTCAGTTTACTGGCTCTCAAAGTAAAATGTTGCGTCTATATTTTGCGACATTAAATTTTCTTTCACTTCCGCGACCTTGAAAGTCTTCTCACCTTCTGGCTCAGAACTTAAATGTCACTCTTGCTAAATATAACTGCATTGTATTTATACCTGAGCAGACAGTGGAATTTTCTATTTTTAACTACTTGTTTTTAAAAGTGGGTTACAGTCTTGTATTTATCACAAACTTCTTTTCGTATTGACAGTTTCAGGGGATCTTAATGGTGGGAGTTTTGCGTTGAATCTTTTTTGCTCTCGTGTGAAGTAAAATCTACCTCTTTCGCCATCGTTAATTACCTACAGTAACCTACCCAGACCATATAAGTTACCTGGAGCTCCCGTTAGCATATTCCCGTTCTCTATGCGAGTATGTGGTTTCCGAGTGAAGACGCTTGGCTGCAGCTCCGAAACTAACCATAGGAATTTCTCGAGAATATCCTCATTGTGATTCCCACGCAAAGGTACCAAACTAATACCGGGACAACCTAACGCACCCTAACCGTAACTTAATGTAACGTAACGTGTTCAAGAGTAAACGCCACATTCTCTTCCAGAAAACGGGAACATGCCTCCCGTTACACGCAAAAGACCTGCAGCATCTGGTACACATCCTTAACACAACACACGATAAACTGATCCTTAACATTCAGTCGTTCATGTTAGAATGTTACACTTTTCTTAGTGTCACATCAGATTTTTTTTTTTTCGTTTTATGAACTACATTGGCACTTAGATTAGAACAAAAATCTATGGAAGGAATATACAAGCGTTTATAGATAGGTTCCAACGTTAAGAAAAAGAAAAAAAGAAAAAAAAATCTTGCCGGGGTCTAGACTTCACTAATCGATGGTCTGACGTGACATCATGCATCGGTATATAAGAAGCTGAATTTATACTATTCTAGTATTCCTAGTTACGAGCACCGTTTTCGTGGCATGGAGATGTATAAACTCCACACGTCCTTCAGCCTTATGAATATAAAGCGCTGTTTAACCTTCCCTTGCACTCTCAAAAAGTCGAAGGTGACTCACAACAACCGTCAGTATCCAGGAACGCTTGGCATTATACCTTGAGTTGTGTTCAGGGAAAGGCCGGTTCCTTCATCTTGAATCCTTTTTCGTAAATTGAATTGTTGAAAGACAGGTTTTACGAGGTCGTGTCGCAAGGTGGACGTCAGGCTGCAGGAGCGTGGTGAGCGTGGTGGGCAGGGTCGTAGAGGCTCTAAGGGACAGCCTGGCCACTCAGGCTAGGTGGCCATCCCGATGCGGCCAAGTAGTGGCGCGGGAATGCTGCAGCAGCGAGGAGGAGGAGGACCGCTGCAGCACTTGAGTGGGTGGCGGCGCCTTCACGCACCACACGCCAGGCTGCAGGGAGTAAAATGTCTCCTTCCTATACTAATTTTAAACCCATCCTAAACCCCCCCCCCCACACCCCACACCCCCCCCCCCCCAAACCCAAAAACACACAAACCCCCCCCCCCCCCCCACCACAAACACACACACACACACACACACACACACACACACACACCACACACACACACACACACACACACACACACCACCACCACACAAACACACACACAAAAAACAAAACACAAACACACACACACACACACACACAACACACACACACACACCACACAAACACACCCCACACACAACACCACACACACACACACACACACACACACACACCACACACACACCCACACACAACCCACACCCCACACCCCACACACACCCCACCCCACCCACACACACCCACAAACCACACACACCCACACCAACCAAAAACCACACACACACACACACCACACACACACACCACCCCACAAAAAAAACACACACACACAAAAACCCAAAACCCAAAACCCCCCAACCCCACAACACACACACACACCCCCACCACAACACCACACACAACACACACACAAAACACACACCACCCACACACACCACACCCACACACACACCACACACACACACACTGTGGGGAAGGGTTTTGGGAAAAAAGACCCGCCCCCAAAAAATGGTAGAAAAAAATTTTTTATTTCCTTTTTTTTGGTCGTGTTTTTTGCCCTTCCCCCCCTTCCCCGTCAGGCCCCCCCCCCCTTCTTTTCCCCCGGTCGGGCCCCTTCCCCCCTTTTTCCCCTTTCCCGGGTAAAGGCCTTCCCCCTTTCCTTCCCCGTCAGCCCCTTTCCCCCCTTTTTCCCCTTCCCCGTAAGCCCCTTTCCCCCCTTTTTCCCCTTTCCCCCGTAAACCCCCTTCCCCCTTTCCCCTTCCCCGCCCAGTCCCTTCCCCCTTCTCCTTCCCGTCAGTCCCTTCCTCCTTCTCCTTCCCCGTCAGTCCTTCCCCCTTCTCCTTCCCGTCAGTCCCTTCCCCCTTCTCCTTCCCCGTCAGTCCCTTCCCCCTTCTCCTTCCCCGTCAGTCCCTTCCCCTTCTCCTTCCCGTCAGTCCCTTCCCCCTTCTCCTTCCCCGTCAGTCCCTTCCCCCTTCTCCTTCCCGTCAGTCCCTTCCCCTTCTCCTTCCCCGTCAGTCCCTTCCCCCTTCTCCTTCCCCGTCAGTCCCTTCCCCTTCTCCTTCCCCGTCAGTCCCTTCCCCCTTCTCCTTCCCCGTCAGTCCCTTCCCCTTCTCCTTCCCCGTCAGTCCCTTCCTCCTTCTCCTTCCCCGTCAGTCCCTTCCCCCTTCTCCTTCCCCGTCAGTCCCTTCCCCTTCTCCTTCCCCGTCAGTCCCTTCCCCCTTCTCCTTCCCCGTCAGTCCCTTCCCCCTTCTCCTTCCCCGTCAGTCCCTTCCCCTTCTCCTTCCCCGTCAGTCCCTTCCCCCTTCTCCTTCCCCGTCAGTCCCTTCCCCCTTCTCCTTCCCGTCAGTCCCTTCCCCCTTCTCCTTCCCCGTCAGTCCCTTCCCCCTTCTCCTTCCCCGTCAGTCCCTTCCCCCTTCTCCTTCCCCGTCAGTCCCTTCCCCCTTCTCCTTCCCCGTCAGTCCCTTCCTCCTTCTCCTTCCCCGTCAGTCCCTTCCTCCTTCTCCTTCCCCGTCAGTCCCTTCCCCCTTCTCCTTCCCCGTCAGTCCCTTCCCCCTTCTCCTTCCCCGTCAGTCCCTTCCTCCTTCTCCTTCCCCGTCAGTCCCTTCCTCCTTCTCCTTCCCCGTCAGTCCCTTCCTCCTTCTCCTTCCCCGTCAGTCCCTTCCTCCTTCTCCTTCCCCGTCAGTCCCTTCCTCCTTCTCCTTCCCCGTCAGTCCCTTCCTCCTTCTCCTTCCCCGTCAGTCCCTTCCTCCTTCTCCTTCCCCGTCAGTCCCTTCCTCCTTCTCCTTCCCCGTCAGTCCCTTCTCCTTCTCCTTCCCCGTCAGTCCCTTCCTCCTTCTCCTTCCCCGTCAGTCCCTTCCTCCTTCTCCTTCCCCGTCGTCCCTTCCTCCTTCTCCTTCCCCGTCAGTCCCTTCCTCCTTCTCCTTCCCCGTCAGTCCCTTCCTCCTTCTCCTTCCCCGTCAGTCCCTTCCTCCTTCTCCTTCCCCGTCAGTCCCTTCCTCCTTCTCCTTCCCCGTCAGTCCCTTCCTCCTTCTCCTTCCCCGTCAGTCCCTTCCTCCTTCTCCTTCCCGTCAGTAATGGTCACTCTACTGTAGAATATATATGTACATGCTGGAGAAAGATCAAAGAAGAGTTACTAAAATATTCCGCGCCTGCGAAACAAGCCATACGGAGAGCGACTTAAGGAACTTAACTTGTTTAGTTTGTCAAAACATAGGTTGCGAGGAGACTTAATAGAGCTGTTTAGAATATTCCATGGCTGCGATAATGTTAGGCATAAACGACTATTAGAGCATTGGTCGGACAAGCATGACTCGTAATTGATTCAAGATTATTGGTAAACGATTTGGTCACTTGAAGCAAAGCACTTTTTTTTTTTTTTTACAGAGGTGTTAATACTTAGAACTTTCTTCCAACACAAGTAGTTACTATATCACGGTTGAGGCGAGGCGTTCACACTAGATAAAAACGTAGCATTAACTGCCTAACTCCATTACTTCAGTCTTAAGTATTATTATTTTTATTATTATTATCATATTGTTACTATTGTTATTGTTATTATTATTATTTTTTTTTCTTTTTTTCTTAGCTTTAGTCTTAGCTAAGAGTATGTCTCTCCTTCAACCTTTCTTATCACATTTCATGGCAGTTTTTCGATACTCCATAGCTTTTTTTTCTCACTTTTTTTCCTGCCGGCCTCGAACTGAGGGAGTGGAAGGTGGGGAGGAGCCTTCAACTTTGCTATTCTTTTACCTCCAGCACGTAAAATCTATAGTGGTAGAAAGGAGTCACACAGGCAGCCCCGTTTGCCCCAGCAAGAGTGTTGCTGTCTGTTCTTCCTTTGTATTCCTACGCCTCTTCCTTCTCCTCTTTCTCCTCCTTCTGCCGCGGCTGCTTCTGGAGATGTTGTAAGTGATCGTGTGTCTTCCGCAGCGAGGGAAAGCATTAGGGGATTGGCCCGCGGGGTGTTGCGGCGGCGGAGGTGGCTGGGAACCTCGCCTGATTACTGAAGGCTGAGACGGCGCCGCAGGGGAGGTGTGGAAGGTGTGGCGATTGATGTATGGCAGGAGAGGGAGGTTTGGAGGTACAGGTGTGTGAGGAGGGGAGTGTTGAGAGGTGTGTGGGAGTGAAGAAACAGGTGTAGGAAGGACAGGTGTGCGTGTGTGTGTGTGTGTGTGTGTAGTTGTGTGTGTGTGTATTCATCTAGTTGTATTCATCGAGTTGTATTTTACAGGGCCTGAGCAACGCTCGTATGGCCCCGTTTCCATATCAACATTTTTATCATTCATCCTTAGTGCTTAGTTTTGGCCGAAGCCAGCACCCGGAGAGCAGGTCACAAACCCCGGCTAACACCCTTTACCCATTGGTGGGTGGACAGGGGCTCGGGTTTTAAGGAAACAGCCCATATGTTTCCGCTCCGCCCGGGGATCGAACCCGGGACTTCTCGGTTGTGAACCGAGCGTGCTACCCCTACACTACGGAGTACCCTAGAGAGTGTGTGTGTGTATGTGTGTATATATGTGTGTGTGTGTGTGTGTGTATTCATCTAGTTGTATTTTACAGGGCCTGAGCAACGCTCGTATGGCCCCGTCTCCATAGCTACATTTTTTATCATTCATCCTTAGTGCTTAGTGTTGGCCAAAACCACCACCCCGGGAGGCGGGTCACAAACCCCCGGCTGACACCCAGTACCCATTCACTGCTGGGTGGACAGGGGCTCGGGTTTTAAGAAGACCGCCAGCATGTCTTGGCTCCGCACGGGGATTGAACCCGGAACTTCTCGGTTGTGAGCCGATCGTGCTAACCGCTACACTACGGAGTACCCTCAGAGTGTGTGTGTGTGTGTGTGTGTGTGTGTGTGTGTGTGTGTGTGTGTGTGTGTGTGTGTGTGTGTGTGGTGCAGGGTCTACTTTATGTCCGTCGAAGTATTCAGCATTTTTCGGTTTTACTACAGAGGACAACAACCGTCTCAGGAATACACAGGAAGAAAACATATATGCCTTCCTTCGAACTCACACACAAAGAATAACTGAAAAAAGGCGAGACCCATAAAGTAAAGGCTGGGAGGGTTTTTGCCTTGGCGCGGCGCTCTTCCTCGCTTCCTTGACCATCTTCGGCCAGACTTGGGGAATCGTATAGTGTGTACGACTCTTATCTTCCGCGTCGTAGATCTTTTCCATATCCGGGCTCTCCAGACACCCAGATAGGGAGTAGCCGAGAAAGCAGGAAGAAAGAAAGGAAGCAAGATTAATGGACATACTATCTTTCTATCATACTATACTTTAAAAGTCTATCGATCTTGGAAGGAGGGACGTATAGAGTGGTAGGCTGTGCGTCGTATGTATCCAGTATGGGTGTGTAGAGCGATAACTAACGTATATACAAACAACTAAAGAAATAGGATGTCAGAAAGTGAGTCATGGTGTTCAGAATAATTAGTGCTGAAAAAATATCAAACTGAATTTAGTGCACCATGGATATAAACAATGTCTGACAGTTGATAGATTTCATATTTGTGATGGCTCTCATTATTATTAAAAACTCAATATTATTAAACACACACACACACACCACACACACACACACACCACACACACACACACACACACACACACCACATACACACACACACACACCACACACACACACACACACACACACACCACACACACACACACACACACACCCACCCACCCACCCCCACCCCCACACCCACACACAGGACAATCCCACCTGACAGGACGGCCCATAACCTTGTTGATATGTTAAAGAGTTTACTGCTGTCAAGTGGGGAGTGTGTGCATGTGTTGTTTTAAAGGTATGGTGTTGAAGGCTGAAGGAAAACACGAGATTGTATAATGTGTGTGTGTGTGTGTGTGTGTGTGTGTGTGTGTGTGTGTGTGTGTGTGTGGAAGGGAGGGGGGTATGGGGGTGGCAGGTGTGTGGTGAGGAGGATTATAGGTGTATGTATGTGGGTGTGGTTGTGGTGGTGGAGGCTGGGAAGTAAGAATGTAGTAGTTATGGAAATGTAAAAAGTGAGAAAGTGAGTGAGAAAGCAGTGTAAAAGGAAGCTAGACAATATCATGGATGGGGATGAAAGGTGGATGTAGGTAGTGTTAAGTAACAGGAACTACCACGTGTAGGTCTCACGGCCTCTTGTAGCTTCCTTCTGTTCATATTTTCTTATGTATGTAGTGGTAGTGGTGGTGAGGGTGGCAGTAGTGATGTGTGGTGATGGAGGCAACAGCAGCAGAATTACTCGACATAGGAGGCAACAGCAGCAGAATTACTCGACATAGGAGGCAACAGCAGCAGAATTACTCGACATAGGAGGCAACAGCAGCAGAATTACTCGACATAGGAGGCAACAGCAGCAGAATTACTCGACATAGGAGGCAACAGCAGCAGAATTACTCGACATAGGAGGCAGCAGCAGCAGAATTACTCGACATAGGAGGCAACAGCAGCAGAATTACTCGACATAGGAGGCAGCAGCAGCAGAATTACTCGACATAGGAGGCAACAGCAGCAGAATTACTCGACATAGGAGGCAACAGCAGCAGAATTACTCGACATAGGAGGCAACAGCAGCAGAATTACTCGACATAGGAGGCAGCAGCAGCAGAATTACTAGACATATGATTTAATTTTCAGCGCCAGGAATTGGTTGTATCCCTTAGTGTCCTGCCAACATTTCCGGTCAGCTCCCTGCAGAGACTCAATTAGGAAGTTAATCAAGTCATTTGCAACTGTTTTCCTCTCGGCTGGTGGGGAACAACTGCCCGGTGACTCATTTATGTTTGTGTCTCTCTCCTCTTCGTATATTGCCTTCCTCCTCCTCGTCTTCATATTGTCCTTTTATTTTATTCTCTCTATACGTATCATCATTTCCTTCTTGTTCTTCTCTTTCTTCTCCTGTTTCCCTCCTACTCCTCATCTTCGTCTCTTCCTTCCTTCCTTCCTTCCTTTGTTCCTTCCTTCCTTCCTTCCTTCCTTCCTTCCTTTGTTCCTTCCTTCCTTTGTTCCTTCCTTCCTGTGTTCCTTCCTTCCTTCCTTTGTTCCTTCCTTCCTTCCTTCCTTCCTTCCTTCCTTCCTTCCTTCCTTCCTTCCTTCCTCCCTTTATCTCTAATTGCTATCTTTCCTTTTTCTTTTCATTTCTCCTCCTACTCCTTTTCCTCCTACTCCAATTACACCACCACCACCATCTCTCCTACTTCCTCCTCCTCTTCTTCCTCCTCTTCTTCCTCCTCCTCTTCTTCCTCCTCTTCTTCCTCCTCTTCTTCTTCTTCCTCCCCTTCCTCCTCCTCTTATTCCTCCTCTTCTTCCTCCTTTACCTGCTACTCGTCTGAAATGAACACAGTGGAGTAATAATAATATCCACTACGACCATGGACCATTTTGTCTGCCATATGGAAAGACCAAACTGGGCTGTTTGTGTGTGTGAGTGTGTGTGTATGTATGTGTGTGTGTGTGTGTGTGTGTGGTGTGTGTTGTGTGTGTGTGTGTGTGTGTGTGTGTGTGTGTGTGTGTGTGTGTGTGTGTGTGTGTGTACCCCTTCGTACGTCCCTACCTGCTTCCCTTATAAATCCCTTTAACATGCTCCTGTGCAGTAAAATATAAAAATGTGGAAGGGTGTGACTCTGGAAGCTCGAGCTAAATGTATATGAGGGTTACTTGATGCCGCTTATTTTTTGAAGCGAGCAGGATATGAGGCGCATGACAGAGAGAGAGAGAGAGAGAGAGAGAGAGAGAGAGAGAGAGAGAGAGAGAGAGAGAGAGAGAGAGAGAGAGAGAGAGAGAGAGGAGAGAAAAGAGAGAGAGAGAGAGATGGTGATGTGGGAGGGAATGAATGACGATGGCGGAGGTAGGTGGAGATTGCCGACGAGAGGTGGAGGGTTGAGGTTGTGGGTGTGTGGTGGAGGTAGGGGACAGTGGTAGGGGTGTGGTGGAGGTAGGGTACAGTGGTAGGGGTGTGGTGGAGGTAGGGTACAGTGGTAGGGGTGTGGTGGAGGTAAGGGACAGTGGTAGGGGTGTGGTGGAGGTAGGGTACAGTGGTAGGGGTGTGGTGGAGGTAGGGTACAGTGGTAGGGTGTGGTGGAGGTGGGGGACAGTGGTAGGGTGTGGTGGAGGTAGGGAATAGTGGTAGGGGTGTGGTGGAGGTAGGGAATAGTGGTAGGGGTGTGGTGGAGGTAGGGGACAGTGGTAGGGGTGTGGTGGAGGTAGGGGACAGTGGTAGGGGTGTGGCGGAGGTAGGGGACAGTGGTAGGGGTGTGGTGGAGGTAGGGAATAGTGGTAGAGGTGTTGGGGGGTTGAGGTAGTAGACGAGGTGATTTGAGTAGCATGACACAAGGGAAATCTCTCTCTCTCTCCTCTCTCTCTCTCCTCCCCTCTCTCTCTCTCTCTCTCTCTCTCTCTCTCTCTCTCTTCTCTCTCTCTCTCTCTCCCCTCTCTCTCTCTTTTCCTCTCTCTCTCTCTCTCTCTCTCTCTCTCTCTCTCTCTCTCTCTCTCTCTCTCTCTCTCTCGGTAACTCAAACCCTGTCAGAATTCTCGTGATGGTGTTCCTAAGCGTCTTTATTTTTTTCTTTCTCTAACTTGTATCTCTTCTCTAACTTGGTGGTGGTGGTGGTGGTGGTGATGGTGGTGGTGGTGGTGGTGATGGTGGTGTTGGTGATGGTGGTGGCGGTGGTGGTGGCAGTGGTGGTGGTGGTGGTGGTGGTGGAGTGGTGGTGGTGGTGGTGGTGATGGTGGTGGTGGCGGTGGCGGTGGTGGTGTTGGTGATGGTGGTGGCGGTGGTGGTGTTGGTGATGGTGGTGGCGGTGGTGGTGGCAGTGGTGGTGGTGGTGGTGGTGGTGGAGTGGTGGCGGTGGCGGTGGTGGTGGTGGTAGTGGTGGTTGTCAGCGGCGTCGTCAGTAGCTACAAGGGCGGAATCTTTCAATTTTTCCTGTTATATTTCTTTGTTTCTATAGTCTAGTTCCGGTTTTTTTTTTGCGATAGCAATATAATAGAGCAGCTTTTTTTGGCCACCCTGTTTTCTTGTTTTTGTTTGTCATATTTTTTTCACCTCTTGTCCTCTGCTCCCCCCCCCCCCCCCCTTAAACAAAAATATACCAAAAAGTACCTAAGGCATGTAAAGTCTAGTCATTTGTAATATAATCAATCATACAGTTATTCTTATTAGATATTATATTTTTTCATATATATTTTTTGTCTCAGTTTTTATTTCCGTTATTGTTACTTTGAATTCCTGCCTTAGTTTTTTATTTCAATTGTGTCACGTTCTCCTCAGGTCCGGAATTAAGGGAATATTTTGAATCATTACCGTTTTATTGAGTTTAATTTTTTTTCCCTCAGGTTTCGATACCGTTCTTAATATATTTGTGATTATTATATACGTAATAACTATATGAGCTTCTCTTTATTACTCCCATTGTGTTTCATCATTCTTAACCGTCTCTCTCCTCTTCTTCTTCTTGTGACCTTGGACGCTTAGTATCGCTTCATAGGTCCTCTTCAACTTCGTCTCCTTAGTTAACAATCTTGTCAACTCTTTCCTTGGCTATTTCACTTTCCTCTTCTTTCTATCCCACCATCATTGTTAGCCTTCGTTTTCTTTCTCCATTCGGCTCAGTTTTCGTCGCTTTTTCTCATTAGCAGGTCTAGGTTTTTCATCACCTTCTGGCCTCTAGTCACCCTGGCACGCTGGAAGGAGTAAGGTTTTGGTGTTCTCCTAATAAGCTGAATCCCTAATGTTGCTTTTTTCCCTCATTAGTAGGTGTAGGTTTTCCTTACCCACTATAATCTGTTTTTTTGAGGTGAAAAAGGTGAAGAATGAGCTGGAAAATCCTGACCCCTTACTGATTACTGACTGATATTTTATGCCAGGAGAAGGGAATACTACGGTTCTTCTAAACTTCAGCTGTATTTTATCATAGTTAACTGTATTATCAGATAAACTTATGCATAATTTTAAGCATGAGACCTTAAGATAGAATGGAATTTTCACCTTAAAAAAAAAATACTCCTGAAGGGAATACTGCGGTTCTTCTAAATTTCAGCTGTATTTTATCATAGTTAACCATATTATCAGGTAAATAGTGGCATTGTTTTAAGCATGGGACCTGAAGATAGAATGGAATTTTCGCCTTTAAAAAAATAAACTCTAGTCACCCTCGCACGCTGGAAGGAGTATAGCTGAATCTCTAACAGTTTTTTTTCTTTCTCTTCTCCCGCAGTTGGTGTTGAGCCGTGGTGGATGTGGTGCCCTTTGCGACAATGCATGGAGTGGGTGAGTACCTGGGTGGATGACTGATGGGTGTAAGGGTGTGAGGCAGCCAGTGTGTGTGTGTGTGTGTGTGTGTGTGTGTGTGAGTGTGTGTGTGTGTGTGTGTGTGTGTGTGTGTGTGTGTGTGTGTGTGTGTGTGAGTGTGTGTGTGTGCGCGTGTGTTTCGTCTTGCCTCCTCATTACCGTCCTTTTCCTTTTTGCCCTCTGGTGCCCCCCTTTTCTCTCTCTCTCTCTCTCTCTCTCTCTCTCCTCTCTCTCTCTCTCTCTCTCCTCTCTCATCTCCTCCTCTCTCCATCTCTCTCTCTCTCTCTCAAGGAAATTGTATTATCGGAAAAATCACGAATTCCGGAGTACGTGTGTTTTGTGTTGTGTGTCTGTGTGTGTGTGTGTGGGGTGTGTGTGTGTCTGTGTGTGTGTGTGTGTGTTGTGTGTGTGTGTGTGTGTGTTTTGTGTGTGTGTGTGTGTGTGTGTGTGTCCCGGCAGTGAATCAGGTCCCCCCTACAAACTAGCCATCTATATAGGCCGCCACAAACCCACCCGCCCACCCCCCCTCCCCCCGCCCACCCCCCATACTTACTTCCCCCCCGTAAATTGTTCCCCCCCATGAGGTTTACCCCCCACCCGTACCCCCCAAAAGCCCATTACCTACTATTCCCCCCCCTTCCCCCCACACAATTCATACAATTGTTTCCTTTTACCGCCTATTTTTTTACTTTTTTCTTCTTTTCC